>CM030364.1:188532344-189132344 GCA_017893485.1 Hemerocallis citrina
GGCGATCATGGCCTCGTATTCTGCCTCGTTGTTGGAGGCTGGAAAGTTGAGGCGCAGGGAGTATTGCAGTAGGAATTGGTCAGGGCCACGAAGGATGACGCCCGCCCCACTCCCCGTTTCGCATGACGAGCCGTCAACAAAGACCTCCCAGGTCGGATCCGATTCTTCTATGTCAGGTTGCTCGGAGACGGTGCATTCAGTTATGAACTCGGCGAGGGCCTGTCCTTTAATGGCCGCCCTGGGATGATAGCTAATGTCGAACTGGCTCAGCTCGATCGACCATTTGACTAATCGGCCGGAGTTTTCGGGCTTGTGGAGGACAGTCTTCAGTGGTTGGTCGGTCAGTACTTGGACGGAGTGGGCCTGGAAGTAAGGTCGAAGTTTTTGGGCTGCCATAACCAGGGCATAGGCCACCTTCTCTATCTTCGCGTATCTCGTCTCGGTCGGGTGCAGTACTTTGCTCACATAGTACAGTGGTTTCTGAACTCCTTCCTCCTCTCGGACGAGGACGGCGCTGAGGGCGCAGTCCGAGGCAGACAGGTAGAGCCAAAGCGGCTCGCCCGGCTCGGGCTTGCTGAGGAGAGGCGGGTTGGCGAGGTATTGTTTCAGCTGTTCGAAGGCTTCTTGTTGATGGGTACCCCACTCGAAGCCCCCTTTCCCGCGCAAGGCTTTGAAGAAGGGGAGAGATTTCTCCCCTGACTTGGAGAGAAAACGGCCGATTGCCGCCAACCGACCTGTGAGCCTCTGAACCTCTTTGACATTCCGGGGCGGGGACATGTTAATGATGGCCTGTATTTTTTCGGGGTTTGCCTCAATGCCGCGCTGGCTGACGATGAATCCTAAGAACTTCCCCGTGGAGACGCCGAAGGCGCATTTAGCCGGGTTGAGCCTCATGTTGTGGCGTCGGAGGACACCGAAGGCTTCCTCGAGGTCGGCGACGTGGTCCGGCCCAGCCCGGCTCTTGACAAGCATGTCGTCGACGTAAACTTCTACGTTGCGGCCGATCAGGTCCTTGAAGACTCTGTTGACGAGTCGCTGGTACGTGGCTCCGGCGTTTTTCAGCCCGAAAGGCATAACACGGTAACAATAAAGACCTTGGTCGGTGACGAACGAGGTCTTGGAGATGTCTGGTGGAAATATCCGGATCTGATTGTACCCCGAGAACGCATCCATGAAGGACAGCAGCTCGTGCCCTGAGGTCGTGTCTATTAAAGCGTCGATGCGCGGGAGGGGGAAAGGATCTTTCGGACACGCTTTGTTAAGGTCCGTGAAGTCAATGCAGATTCGCCAACCCCCTGTCGCTTTCTTCACCATGACGACATTGGCCAACCACTCGGGGTAGCTGACTTCCTGGATGAATCGAGCGGACAAGAGCTTGTCCACTTCTGTTTTTACAATTTGTTGCCTCTCCGGGGCGACTTTGCGCCTCTTTTGGACGATCGGTTTAGAGTCAGGGAGGACGCTCAGTCGGTGCATGATCAAGTCTTCGGAGATCCCGGGCATATCGGAGGGCTTCCAAGCGAAGAGATCAACGTTGCGGCGGACGTAAGCGATGATGCCCGTCTTCAGGTCTTCGGCGAGTGAGCAGCTCACCCGGAACCATTTTGACTCATCCTCGGTGTCGAATAGGACCTCCTCCAGTTCGTCAACGGGCTCGGGGGCGGGGCCGTCTCTCTCGGGTTCGAGTTCAACGGCGCTGAGGGGGAGTACGCCCCCTCCCCTAGTGGCAACGCAACATGACCGTGCTGCTTCGACGCTATTTCGGACGATGCTGACCCCTTGGGGGGGGAATTTGAGTTTCAGATGGTGGGCCGAAGGTATCGCCTGGAGGGAGTTTAGCCCGGGCCGGCCGAGGATGGCGTTGTAGGCCGCCTTGACGTGGATGACCATGAAATCCAAGGACTCGGTCCTCTTGTCAGGGGCCGATCCAGCGGTGACGTCGAGGGTAATAATTCCCTCCACTACGACCGGGACGCCTGAAAATTTGAGCAACGTGCATCCTGCTGGTTTGAGTTTCCCTCTGGATAATCTGAGACTTTCGAAGGTTCTGAGGAAGAGAATATTTACCGAGTTGCCGTTGTCAACAAGGATTCGGCGAACCTCACAATTGGCCATGTGGAGGCTAACGACGAGGGCCTCGCAGTGGGGTAGGTGAACTCCTTCGGGGTCCTCTCCTGAGAAGGAGACTGGCCGCGGTTGTAGCTCGGGAGAGGGGCTGTACTGAATAGCGTTCGTCTCCTGGGTGAAGGTTCTTTGGGAAGTATCGGATTCTCCCCCCACCGGCCCCCCGTGGATGTAGTGTAGGGTGAATGGCGTATCCATGGATACCTCGGATTCGGGATCCTGACCCTAGGTGCGGTTCGGGTTAGGGTTCGGGGTTGATAATCCCCGGTTCCTATCACCTTGCTGACCCCGTGGGCCGTCGTCCCTGTGGGTCTGCCTCGGATGGTTCGGGGCCGGGTTGGAAGCGGCCCTTCCCCAGCTATGGGTAATCTTGCGGTTGAGGATTACTCCCCGGAGGTCGGGCTGGGCTGGCCAGCCGACGCTCCTTTGGGACTCCCGAGGGGGAGCCTTGTGTTTCGACGTGCGTGGCCTGGCTTTATCAGTGGGTGGGGGCGAGTCCCGTTGGTTGACGGAGGAAGCAGCCCCCTTGCCTTTGGAGGCCATGAGGGTTCGGCTGTCGAGGTCTTTTGAGGGTCTGGATCGGATCGGCTTCTGGAGCAGCTGTTCCCACAGACGGCGCCAACCTGATGCTGTTTATTTCTGGGAGACGTGTGGATGCACCCGGTGTGAGTTCGGACTCAATTTATATTGAAGGAGAATGCCGCTCGTCCGCCGACCTTTGGTTGACCTTCTGGAACCTACGATGAGCTCGGAAAGATGTTGAAGGCTGGGCTCGGATCGGAAGGGTCGGATCCGAGGTCTTGTGTACCTGCAGACGGTCCTGAAACACCGGGGTTTATCCCGGCGGCAGACCCTCCGACGCTCTAGTCAGTCTCTGTGAGAGAGTAGCAATAACTAGGTATATTTAAGTGGCAAAAGATTCATTACCTCAAAAGGTGGGTGTGGGTCTAGTATTTATAGAGAATCCCAACCGGGTTTGGTTCCACTTGGGGGCCGGGTCTGGATCCGAAAGCCCGTGGGCCTGACGTGGCAGAAGGCCCAGGGGGTTTAGGGCGGACGTGGCAATACCAGGAGTGGTATAGGGCTGACGTGGCGAAACCCTTGGCGGTATTTGGAGTTGACGTGGCTGATCGCGGGTCTCCTGTGCTGCGGGGGGGAATAGGAAGGCCTAGGCTGTGCCAGGTCATCCTTCTGCCCCGCCAGAGAGGGGGGACGGCCCGGGGGACTGTCCCGGATCGGACTCCGAGGGCTACTGAGGCTCGTCGGTACGAGGAGGCCAGTACTGTGAGGGCAAACACGAGGTTCGGCGCCGACCCTGAAGTGGTTCGGAGCCGAACCAGGTTGCTATCTTTACCTTTCTGAGTGGGAATTGTATTGGGCCCTGGTTGGGCCTCAGGCCATTTTTACCCTGTCACACGACCAAATTACAAACTTCCCAACATTCATGGCCAAATCAATCTCCAAACAAACAGTATAACTACATATAAAAAAAAAGGGAATCGTCTTACATCACAAAACCTCGCGAATCTCGAAGGGCTCCAGCACCTAACTCGAAACCAAATACAACAATCTAGTTAGTAAGTTCATATTCATCAAATTTAGGGCATAAACATGGATCATATTTTAGAAAATAACCCAAATCAATCACAATTCTCACCAATTCTTTGAGTTGGCATGCTTCGCAATTTATAGATCTGATCTGATCTGATCTCAGGATGGCGACAATCGCGAGGAGATCAAATGGCTGAGATTTGAAGTTCAATCTCCTCTTGATCAAATAGCAACTGGCAGAGGTGGGAGGGTGGTTGCGTGAGGCTCAACGGTGGTAGGTGTCGAGGGGGCTCGACTGGGGAGAAGTCGATGGCGATTGGAGGTGCAGGAGGCATTGAGGAGGAGCTCGACGACGACTCAGGGTGCTGTGGAGCTTCGGAGCTCGGAAATGGCGAGGGCTCGACTAGATGGTGGTGGCGATGTATAGGGTGGGGTTGCGGAGATGTGTAGTAGCTATGATGGGTTGGACAGCAGGGCACTGGCAGAGGTTGACGGCAGGGGGTCCTCCTCTAGATTGCAGATCGGGTTTTGGTAGATGAAAAGAACTGAAATAAGGGTTTTGATTTTGATTTGGGGGTAAAAATAGGGTTTTTGAATCTGATTGTGAGCGGTGGAAGAGATAGAGGTGGGGGGAATTATCGGAAGAGAGAGAGGGGGGGGGGGATTTCGGCAGAGAAAGAGAGGGGGGATTTGAATTTGAGTATTAGGGTTTGAAATTTTGGGCGGAAAAATATGTTTTGTGAGAATCAATCTAAGCCATTGGTTTTTGAGGAGATTGAAGGAGAGCCGCTTGATGTAATTTATTATATACTAGATTTTCCCATGGGCACGTGCCTACGGCACGTCTTCAAAATGATACAGCATATGGAAATCCTTGTAAATAGTAAATCAATAATTATATAGCTCAAGTTTGAATAGTATGACAATAATTAGTTATAAGTAAATGTCCATCTTTTCATTAGTATATGTTGAAAAATAATTATAAATTAGAGTATAAAAATCCATGTTTCCATAAGTGTATATATATATAGGGAGAGAGAGAGATAATTAAATAAATAAAGGATTTGTTTTGGGGGGATTTGAATTTGAGTTTTAGGGGAAAACTATTGGAGGGAAATGTGTTTTGTGAGGTTAGATCTAGGCCTTTAATTTTGGAGGAATTGAAGGAGAGCCATTTGATAGCTTTCTTTGTGTTTTATTATATATATATATATATATATATATATATATAATGCTTCAAAGTATATTCCTAGCTAAATCAAAATTTTGAAAAACCGTTTGCAAACTATAACAAGGATAAAAAGGGTTAGAAATGAGAGCTAAACAAGATTTGCAGTTTAGAGCATCCACAACGAGTTTTACCAAATTTGACAATTTGGCAAAATGAGAAATGGCAAAAACACAATTTGTCAGCAGTGGTGGTTTGCCAAAATTTGGAAAATGAGAACAACTTATTCCATTCGGAACATCTTGTCCCGTCTGACCAATTTTGTATTATTTTAAAAAATATTTTGATATGTCTTGGACCTTGATGTAATTTTTTGAACTTCGAATTATTATAGGTTGGACTTTTATGAAAAGAATAGAAGGATTAGGATTTGGATTAAATTTTTCGAAAAAAACAAAAGAAAAGAAAAGAAAAGAAGGGACGTTCTTTTTCTTTTCTTTTTGTTTATTGAATGGAATATGTTGTTCCGTCCTTTTTAAAAAATATAATAAATATGAAAAAGTTATCAGACAAAACTATATGTTTCTTCCGATCCATTTAAAATTTGTTAAAATTGAACGGACGAAACAACATGTATCGTCGCCAATAATTTGAAATTTGGCAAACTGTTTCTCATATTTGAGAAGTCATTGTAGCAACTTTTTTCAAAATTTAACAAAATGAGAAATTATTACAGCACTCATTTTATCAAAAAATAACAAAATAACAAAATGAGAAACTAATGTGGTTCCTCTAAGAGCACCTGTAGGCGTTACTATTTTGCAAAAATTTCCAAAAAATAGGAATTTTGGTGCTGCAGTCGTTGACTATAAACACAAAATTTCGATTTGGAGGAAAAGTCGGTCTGCCAAATTTGACAGACGAAACAGAAATTTGAAAAAAAATTGTCGACGAAAGATAATTTTTCTTCCGTTCGATGGGACGAAAGATCATTTTTCGTCGCTTGAATTTTTGTTTTTCTCTCTATCGGACGGGAAATGATTTCCCGTCCCAAAATTTTTTTTTCTAATAATTCGTCGGACGGGGGTGATTCCCCGTCCCAATTTTTAAAAAAAATAAATCGTCGGATGGGAAATCATATTCCGTCCTATCGATTTTATTGTTAAAAAAATGGGACGTGCCACAAATTTTTTATAAAAAAAATGTCGGACGGGAAATCATTTCCCGTCCCGTAATTTTTAATATAAAAATAAAATTGGGTTACAACGACTATATCGCAAACTCAAATTTCATTTTTCTATATGTCAAATACCCAAAATTTGGGTCTACTCCATATGCTCTCTAAGAACATCCACAATCAGTTTGCTATATTTGTCATTTTCTCATATTTTGAGAAACGATGGCCTGCAGTTGTTTACTATTTTGCCATATTTTGGCAAAATTGCTACAGTCGCTTCTCACATTTGAGAAACGAACTGTCGATTCTCAAATTATAGGGGACGGAACATGTTTTTTTATAACTTTTTAATAGGTGTTATTTCGTCTGACCTTTTTTTTTCTTTTTTTTTAATTTTTAATAATGATCAGACGGTACAACATGTACCGTCAGAACAAAAAAAAATCAAAAATAAAAAATCGCTCAAACGAGACATGTTGTCCCGTTTCAAGCGTTTTTGGCTTGGACGGGACAACATGTCCCGTCCAGCCCAAGCCTACTGATTAGGTTGGTGTATAAGTTAGGTTAGTGTATAATTAAGTAGGTTTAAGATACATTTTATTATTTAATTTATTTAATTAACCTATTTTAATATCTAATCATTAATTAATTAACTGTAAAAAAAACGGACGAAACAACATGTACCGTCTTTCTCAAATTTTAACAAATCACCGTTGCACTGAAATTCTCAAATTGCTATTTTCATTTGTCATTTTGCCATATTTTTTAGTAAATGATTGTGGATGCTCTAAGTCAGTAGAGCATCTATAGTTGTTGGCCATTTTGCCAAAATTTTCAAATTTTGGCAAAATAGCCACTGTAGTCGTTGGCCAAATACCCAAAAAATTGGGTTTCGTTGCTATAGTAGTGAGCTATATTTGGCAGACGAAATGACAATTGCCAAAATATAGCTCACGAAAGATAATCTTCCGTCCGTTCGATCAGACGAAAGATTATTTTTCGTCCGAGATAATTTTTTCATGCGTACTCATCGGACGAGGGATTATTCCCCGTCCCTTAATTTTTTTTGTTTTTTTTGTTTTTTTTGTTTTTTTTGAAAACGGTCGGACGGGAAATAATTTCTCGTCCCGTCCGTTCCATTTGAAAAAAAAAAAACAAAAGATCACAAACGGAAGACAATACCTCGTCCTACACATGAGGAGCTACATTTGAACTTTTTTTGCATTCAAATGTCACTATCACCCATCATTTCCCATTTTTAAATATTTTTTTTGGGTTTTTTTTTTTAATACGTCGGACGGAAAATTATCATCAGTCCGTCCTATTTTGATTTCGTAAAAGCCAAATTTTGGCTAACAACGAACTACAGGACGCCACCTTTTTTTTCTATTTCTATTTGCCAAATACCTAAACTTTGGATACCAACTACACATGCTCTTACAAAACTGTGGTAGTATCTCATCACCTAATCCTCATTTTAAAAAAACCATGTTCCCAAATCAAAAGCTGGTTTTGCCCCTGCCCCTGTTTAGTGTGTCTACAAAACCGTTGGCCACCTCTCTTCTCCGAAACCCACGCGTCCCACCTTTTCCTCTCCTCCCCCGGGCCCCTTTAAATACCCCCTCTACCCCCACCCACCTCTAACTTTCCCCATCATCAAAAAAATTTCCAATCTTAACTCCCAAAAATATATTTCCCAGCCCATGAGGATGAGTTGCAACGGCTGCCGCGTCCTCCGAAAAGGCTGCAACCACAACTGCAGCATTCGCCCGTGTCTCCAGTGGATCAAGAACCCTGAATCTCAAGGCCGTGCTACCGTCTTCCTTGCCAAGTTCTACGGCCGCGCCGGTCTCATGAACCTCATCAACGCCGGCCCGGACCACCTCCGTCCCGGTAATTAATCAACTTTCCGGGTTTTCTTCGACCCTCTCCAAAAGTTATCAGTCACATAGCCAAAAGACAACAGTATCTATAAACAATTCTGATCTACTAAACAAATTTTTGATATACATACTTTTAAGCAGAATAGTCTATAAAAAATAAAAGTTCGATTCAGTAGATCAGAATATTTAATATTTATTGAGTCGTTCGGGGTACTAATTTGGAAATAGGTGTTAAAAAAAATATACTATACTATCTAGTATTATCAATTGCTCTTGGATTAGTGTTGATGTTTGATTTTTGCTACAGCTATATTCCGGTCATTGCTCTACGAAGCGTGCGGTCGGATCGTGAACCCGATCTACGGCTCTGTCGACTTACTCTGGTCCGGGAGCTGGCCGCTCTGCCAAGCCGCCGTCGAAGCTGTCTTGAAAGGCAAGCCGATCGTCCCAATCCCAACCGAAACGGCGGCTTCGAATCCGGTCCCACCTTTCAAAGCGTATGACATCCGCCACGTCAGCAAGAATAACTCCAGGTCGGATTCGCTGACGGTTACCAAGACCCGGAACAGGTTTAAAAGGTCGGGTAACAACAATAAGCGGGTTGTGAATTTGGATTCGGATCCGAGCCACGACTCAAGTAAAGGGGGTGGGAGTCACGTGACGGATCAGGGGGAGATCGAGAGTGGTTCCTCGGTTGGGGAGGCGTCGCACGTGAGCTTTGGGGCGGAGGAGAGTGACGTGGAGTTGGAGCTCACTCTCGGTTTAGCGGGTCGGGTTTCGCACTCGGTTCGGGCTGTGACGGAGAAAGTACTGTTTTTGAGAAACTAATAAATAGCTGTTAAATCTCTTTTTAAAGTTTTTTAATATGGTTGCTTGTTTGTGTATAGGTGGGTTTTCGGTCAAGAAATTTAATTTTGTTTAGCAGTTAAAAACGTTCCTTGTACCTTTTTTCAACGGACAAAAGATAGAGTACATCTCTAAAGTTAAGTTTGGGCTGTATAGAAAAATGCCGACATAATGTTTAAAAAAGTATATTATATAAGAGCATCCACAGTGGTATTTCTCATTTGGCCAAATATGGCTGCAACAGTAATAGTAAATAGGATCGATTGCTGCAGTGATCGTTTGCTATATTGCAAATAGGATCGATCGCTGCAGTGGTCGTTTGCTATATTGTTCGCAAAAAATTGAGTGGGACGGTATATCATATACCGTCTCAACTTTTAAAATTAAATTAAAAAAGTTAATTATTTATTAACTATTAAACTATATTAATTAAATAAATTAAATAATATAATAATAACTAAATCTAATTAAACAACTATCTAAACCTAATTAACTACCCAAACCTACCCAATTTTTCATCCGGATTTCATGGACGGGGAATCATTCCATGGACAGGGAATCATTCCCCGTCCCACCATTTGGATTTTTTTTTTTCTAATCGGCTGTGATAGGGTAAAAATGGCCTGAGGCCTAACCAGGGCTCAATACAATTCTCAATCGAAAAGGTAAAAATAGCAACCTAGTTCGGCTCCGAACCACTTCAGGGTCGGCGCCGAACCTCGTGTTTGACCTCACGGTACTGGCCTCCTCGTACCGACGAGCCTCAGTAGCACTCGGAGTCCGATCCGGGACAGTCCCCCAGGCCGTCCCCCCTCTCTGGCGGGGCAGAAGGATGACCTGGCGCAGCCTAGGCCTTCCGATTCCCCCCCGAAGCACAGGAGACCCGCGATCAGCCACGTCAACTCCAAATACCGTCAAGGGTTTCGCCACGTCAGCCCTATACCACTCCTGGTATTGCCACGTCCGCCCTAAACCCCCTGGGCATTCTGCCACGTCAGGCCCACGGGCTTTCGGATCCAGACCCGGCCCCCAAGTGGAACCAAACCCGGTTGGGATTCTCTATAAATACTAGACCCACACCCACCTTTTGAGGTAATCAATCTTTTGCCACTTAAATATACCTAGTTATTGCTACTCTCTCACAGAGACTGACTAGAGCGTCGGAGGGTCCGCCGCCGGGATAAACCCCGGTGTTTCAGGACCGTCTGCAGGTACACAAGACCTCGGATCCGACCCTTCCGATCCGAGCCCAGCCTTCAACATCTTTCCGAGCTCATCGTAGGTCCCAGAAGGTCAACCGAAGGTCGGCAGACGAGCGGCATTCTCCTTCAATATAAATTGAGTCCGAACTCACACCTGGTGCATCCACACGTCTCCCAGAAATAAACAGCATCAGGATGGCGCCGTCTGTGGGAATAGCTGCTCCAGAAGCCGATCCGATCCAGACCCTCAAAGGCCATCGACAGCCGAACCCTCATGTCCTCCAAAGGCAAGGGGGCTGCTTCCTCCGTCAACCAACGGGACTCGCCCCCACCCACTGATAAAGCCAGGCCACGCACGTCGAAACACAAGGCTCTCCCTCGGGAGTCCCAAAGGAGCGTCGGCCGGCCAGCCCAGCCCGACCTCCGGGGAATAATCCTCAACCGCAGGATTACCCGCAGCAGGGGAAGGGCCGCTTCCAACCCGGTCCCGAACCGTCCGAGACCGCCGCCCGAGGTACGAAGATCCGCGCTCAGCCGAGTCGGAAGACAACCCTCGGACCAACCAAACCAAGTCGAGGGAGCCCCCGTCACTCACAAGGAGTTCCAAGACTTCCGAAGAGAAATTCTGGGAGCCCTCCGACGGACCCCCAGGGAAGAAACCCCCCATTCCCAAACAGGGTCGGACGCCGAAGCCAGCGCGTCCCGCCCTTCAATAATCCAGTCTGAGGACGATGGCGTCCTCCTAAGGCGCCTACAAGGGATGGAGGATCGCCTCGATCACATAGGGGACGGCGGCCAAAGAGCGGCTCAGGGGTACAGACCTGTCCGTCCTCCCTTCTCCGCCCCCATCCTCCAAGCGGAAATACCCAGGAATTTCCGACCCCCTCAGTTCGAGACCTACGACGGCGAGGGAGATCCTGCTGATCACATGGGGGGTTTCGAAACCCTCATGATGATTCACAGCGCCTCGGATCCCCTGCTATGCCGAGCCTTCCCTGCCACCCTTCGGGGTCCCGCTCGTGAGTGGTTCTCGAAGCTCGCCCCTGGCTCCGTTTACTCCTTCGACCAACTCGAGGGCAATTTTCTCGCCCACTTCGTCACCAGCCGGAAGACCGAAAGGACTCAAACAGTTAGAGGGGGAATCACTCAGAGTGTTCGTTCGGAGATTTACCGCTGAGGCAAGGTCGGTCTCCTCCCTCGACCCAGGCGTCGCTTCAGCGGCATTCCGACACAATGTCCGTCACGGACAGCTGAAGGCTTCTCTGGCGAAGAAACCCCCCGTCGACTTCCCCGACCTCCTCAGTAGGGTCGAGAAATACATTAGGGCAGAAGAGGCCCTTAACCCCGAAGATGCCAGGGACGCCACCGGGAAGGGAAAGCGGAAGACCGAAGAAGTCGAACCATCAAAGAAAGCTCCCAGGGACCCGGGGGCCATGAAGAAGGTCCCGCCGGTCCCCCGCTTCGAGAGATACACTCCCTTGACGCACAACGTATCCGCCATCCTCTTAGAAATCGAAGACAAAGGCATTGTTCGGCTACCTCCCCGAACTAACAACGGCAAGAACCGAGATCAGCGCTTCTACTGCCGCTTCCACCAAGACCATGGGCACGACACAGATCAATGCCGGGCCCTGAAAGACGAGATTGAGGAACTCATCTCCAGAGGATACCTCCGAGAATTCACCCGAGAAGTCCCGCGGGGTCGACGAGATACTAGGAGCAGGATACACTCGCCCCCGAACCCCCCTCCGAGCCGCATACCGGGTCGGAATCCCGAGTCCGAGGGAGCCGCGGACACACCATTTATCTTACATTGAGTCCATGGAGGGCTAATAGGAGGGGAATCGAATACTTTCCGAAAAGCCTTCATCCGAGAGCTGAATGCTGTCCAAGGCGATCCCTCTCCCGAGCTACAACCCGCGCCAAGTCTCATTCTCAGGGGAGGACCTCGAAGGCGTTCGCCTCCCCCACTGCGATGCCCTCGTCATTAGCCTTCGCATGGCTAAGTGTGAAGTTCGCCGAATCCTTGTCAACAACGGCAGCTCGGTGAACATTCTTTTCCTCGAAGCCTTCGAGAAACGGAAGTTACCTAGAGGCAAGCTCCAACCGGCCGATACACCTTACATGGGTTCTACGGCTTCCCTGTCGTGCTAGAAGGGATTGTCACCCCCGATGTTACCGCGGGATCGGCTCCCGCCAAGAGGACCGAGCCTATGGACTTCATGGTGACCAACGCCAAGACGGCTTACAACGCCATACTCGGCCGATCCAGGTTATGCTCCCTCCAAACGGCGCCTTCGGCCTACCATCCGGAGCTCGAATTTTCCACCCCACAAGGGGTCGGCGTCGTCCGAGGCAGCCAAGAAGCAGCGCGATCGTGCGCCCTCGTCATTAGCCTCCGCATGGCTAAGTGTGAAGTTCGCCGAATCCTTGTCGACGACGGCAGCTCGGTGAACATTCTTTTCCTCGAAGCCTTCGAGAAACTGAAGTTACCTAGAGGCAAGCTCCAACCGGCCGGATACACCTTATATGGGTTCTACGGCGTCCCTGTCGTACTAGAAGGGATTGTCACCCCCGATGTTACCGCGGGATCGGCTCCCGCCAAGAGGACCGAGCCTATGGACTTCATGGTGACCAACGTCAAGACGGCTTACAACGCCATACTCGGCCGATCCAGGTTATGCTCCCTCCAAACGGTGCCTTCGGCCTACCATCTGGAGCTCGAATTTTCCACCCCACAAGGGGTCGGCGTCGTCCGAGGCAGCCAAGAAGCAGCGCGATCGTGCTACATGACCACCGTCGGAGGAGGAATGTTCCCCCTCAACGCCGTCATGTTCAAACCTAAGAAGGACGGCCCTACCCCCGGACCTACCGTCGAGCCAGAGAGGTTCCCCCTTGACGCCTAGCACCCAGTGAACTCCTGCAAAGAGCAAGCACAGACTTTAACTTAGCTAGAAGTAAACCTTTTGTAAAGCTTTCCTTTGTATAGGACCGTTTTAGCGGCCCCCCCTATCTTATACTAAGGAAATCTCGTTGTGTCATACTCCAAACACCTCGGCAGACCCGACCTAATACCAGGTTAGGGGGTCAACCCCCAAGGCGTCACCTCACCCCACTCCGATTCCTCGCGAATCAATAAGGCCGAGCCACATCCCCTTCATCACTTTGTATACTGTCAACCGGGGCAAAGGCCGTTACAGAAATACTCCCCTCGTCTCGAGCGGCACGCCACGTCGGAACGACGGGGGCCCACCTCGGGAAGGGAAGCCACAACCTACGAAGTGAGCCAACTCGAAGCACATAAGCGGGGAGATCCGAAAACGACCGGCGTCAAAACCCTTGGCAAGTCCGAATTACTTTTTCATATATACACGAAAAGGCGGGGGCCAGTCCGCGGGAGGCAAATACAATCGAAAGGAGGAAAGAAGAAAGAAAGACAAAACTATACAACTCGATTTCCCTCCTCGGCGTCGATCGGGTTCACAGGAGGATCGACGGCCGGGTTGTCAACGAGCCCCTCTCCGGCAGGAATCTTCGGGGTCCCATCAATCTCCATGTCGTACTCGAAGTTCGACAGATCGAGGGTCGGATAGAAATGCCTCACATGACTGAGGGCCTTCGCGTAGCACTCATCCTGGGCGGCTATCACCATCCGCTGGCCCGCATCCGTCAGCTCTTTCCTCTCATTGGCGAATGCATCTGTCAACTCCCCCTTCTCCTTGGCAAACTTCCTCTTCAAGGAGGCCACCCTCTTCCCCCACTCGGTGTCCTTGGCCTCGAGCTCCAGCTTCATCTGCTGCTCCCTCTGATGCGAACCCTCGAGCTGGATCCGCATCTCCTTCGTCTCTCGTCCGCTCTTGTCCGCCCGAGCACGCTCTTGTAACAGGGACGCTTCGTAGAGATTCTTCACATTAGCTCCCTGCATACAAGCCTGCAACCGAAAGACGCAGATAAGAAGAAAACTCCTGAGGCAAGACTAAACAGAAAGGAGGAGGTCGACAAGCTTACCGACACGGTGGCCTGCGCCAGGCGCGTGAATGCCACCTCCACGGGCTCGTTCTCCATCATCTGGCGATCACGAGGCGTTGCCAGCTTCTCCACCACCTCTACGGCCTGGGCTTCCTCGGTCAGACAGTCGCCCATCCGAACCGACCAGTCCGGCGCCCACCGCTGCCACAACAACTCCACCACCGGGTCCTCCTCCTCGACCCCTACCAAGGGACCTTTCCCCTTGTCAAGATCGAATGCCCTCGCCGGGCCCTTACCCCTCAAAGGGGCACCCCCCTTGCCCGTCTCCGAACGAGTCCTCTTAACCCTCGGCTCGAGCGGTACCTCCGAGATAACAAGGGGCGGCTCCCTCGGCCTCTTCGCCGCCTCCCCTTCTTCTTCTCGGCATTTTCCTTCTTCATGGCGAGCCTCCTTGCTTTGATCGATGCCTCATCCATATCTACAGAAAAAACCATTAAGAGCAATGAGCAAGAATGTACGAAAGGATTGAGGGAAAAGAAACAACTACATACGGAGAACGGCTGGGCTCAGTCCAACACTCGCCAGGCGAACCTCCGTCACCTTCGTCCAATCAATACTAGGGGACAAACGGAGACGCTCGACAAACCCCCACTCCTCGACCGTCAGATCCCCCTGCCCCGGCGCAGGATAACTCGGCTTGGAGTAGTTCCATCGAGTCGGAATGTCCCAGGGCTCTTCACTCCGGATCACCAGATATTTTTTCTTCCAATCCTTGATAGAGTCCGGGTGGCTATGAACAACCTTCCTCCTGCTCCGGGGGGAGATATAGTAAACCCCCTCGGCCGCCGAACTAATCATCAGCGTCGCTCGGAACACGTTCAAGCGCAGGGGTACCCGTTGTTCCTCGCACATCAGTACAAAACTGATTATCTACTTCCAAGAGTTCGGCCCATACTGCATCGGCGCCAAGGAGGCCCAGTTCAACACTTCCCGAACAAACGGATGGACAGGCAGCCTCAGTCCAGAAATAAACGCGTCCACGGGGAAGACACAATACCAAGCAGACAGGGGATCGGTTGGGCGAAGAGTAGAGCTCGGCAGCATCAATTCGTAACTAGGACCTATGTGGTACGCCAGCTGCAAAACCTCCAAGTCCCCGCCATCCAAGACGGTCAGAATCGCGTCCAACACTCTCGTCCGACTCGGCGAAGAGGCCTGCACACCAAAGAGCTCCTGGTCGGACAGGTCGTCAGGATATTGACGGAAATGCTTCGGCTGCACGGGCGAACTTGTCCCCTGGCTCGAACCACCAGTCCCCAACCCTACCTTCCTCGGGGCCTCCTTCCTCTTCTCGGTTCGCTCCGGCGAGGGAGTGAATAAGGGCCCCCGACCAGTCAGCATGGAACTCGGACCTGCCCCCTGAACCGTGGATCTCCTTACAATGCCGCCCTCACCTCTCTCTCCCTCGGTAGCCAACTCCAAAACACGGACGTCGTCCGAACCATCAGTCGCTTCCTCCGACTCGCTGCTCTCCACCACGAAGGGACGACGAGAGCGAGACAGCCTCGCACCATGTACCTCCTCCTCAACCACCGGTTCCTCCCACGAAACCGTGTCAGAAGACTCATCAACGTACACTGACTCCTCCTCGAGTACGGGCTCCTCCCAGGACGTCGAGTCAGGGATAGGCTCCACTTCCCCCCTAGACGTCGACGCTGATGAGCCAGACTGAGCCCTGTCCATCTATGCCTAAACTAAGTAGACTTGCTAACTCACCTGGGGTTACTTTGGAAGGGCAAGCCTGGTACAGCAAGATGCAAAGATGAGCGCTGAAGTGTTGAAAAATTTTTTGAAAAAGAAAGGAGTGGACAGATAGGGAAGAGGGGGGAATATTTATAGGAGATAAAAGCGACTCCTCGATTTCCGCGAGTCCTGTTCACCTATCTGACATGCAACTGCCGCCTAGGAATTCGCACCACATCCTCAAAACGTGCGATGCTGACATCATCCATTGACAGGCTGGCAGCCAGACAAGGAGGTCAGTGCGGAAGAAGTATTCGGAGGAGGGAACATTTGTATTTTTAAGATTTAAGGCGCTGTCCTCAGACAGACGCCCCGGGCTCCGAGACTGGGTCGGTTCCTCTTTCACCCGTGAGCAGCTCGGGGCTTACAGCGTCATCGGCCGAAGACCCGAACTGTTCCCGGGTGAGACAGAAACCGCCTCAACCTGGAGCCCTATTGGGACGCAGAGTAGTCAGCCTCCAATCGGAGAACGACTCATCTACCCGGGGCCCAAAGCTTCAAGACGCCCCCCTCGGCAAGCACCCCGGTCAAAAGCAGATCAACACCCAGAGGTCGAAAGAAGTGCACCATTCCGAGCCAGTTGATGCAACTGCAAAAGTCCAGCCTACTCCAGCAACGGAACCTTCACAGTTGCAAACAACCGGCCCGGAACGTCCTTCATCTTGCTCGGAAGGATAGAACCTCCACAGTTGCAAACTGCTCACCCTTCGAAGTTCGGTCGTTATCCCTCTCGCCCGGATCCCCCCTGGATCTGGCCGCCACATCAGGGCCATCAGATCCAAGAGAAGATCCGGGCGACAAAGAAACTACCTCTCCGACACAACCGGGGGTAAAAATTATCAAGAGACAGGCGTCCGCCGAAGCAGACACCTTTAAGGGCCAAACAGACCACCCTTGCTTTGATCTGAACCACTACGAGAAAGAGGGGGGGGTACTTATAGCCTCCCCCAGGCGCCGGCCTTTATGACATGGGGAAAACCAAACGACGGAAGACCATGCGCCATACATTTATTAGGCGGCGCCATTAACGCACCTAGGAAATGGGAACCTTGCACAGATCCCAGGACGCCCCCAAATGCTCCGCGAAAACAACAGACTACCCTACTCAAACAGCCCCAAGGCACAACGGTTCGCCCACAAACGGCCCGACCCATAAATCCCCTCGCCAGCTCGAGGTCCGGTCTGGCACCACGGCACCCCTCTTCGGAGGATCCACCGGCTGGCCATCGCCCTTACCAGCCCATAATTCCCCCTCATCTCGAGGTTCGGTCTGGCGCCAGGGTACTCTTCTCAGGAAGAAACAACGGCTCGCCTTCACCCTCACCGACCCGTAATCCCTCGCCAGCTCGAGGTCCGGTCTGGCACCTGGGTACTCTTCTTCGGAAGATCCACCGGCTGGCCATCACCCTTACCAGCCCATAATTCCCCCTCGTCTCGAGGTTCGATCTGGCACCAGGGTACTCTTCTCAGGAAGAAACAACGGCTCGCCATCACCCTTGTCGACGCATAAACCTTCGTCCTCTCGAGGTTCTGTCAGGCACCAGGGTACTCTTCTCCGGAAGATACAATGGTTCGCCATCGCCTTCACCTACCCATAAACCCTCTACAAGCTCGAGGTCCGGTCAAAGCCTCAGGACAACCCCACCAAGAAGGCCCTGTGAGTCGTCCTCCCATTTTTTCCACAACCATGAACACTCCCCCAAGGCTTGCTCCCGCACCCCCGCAAGAGTGGGGGGCTTGTGTGATAGGGTAAAAATGGCCTGAGGCCTAACCAGGGCCCAATACAATTCTCACTCGAAAAGGTAAAAATAGCAACCTAGTTCGGCTCCGAACCACTTCAGGGTCGGCGCCGAACCTCGTGTTTGACCTCACGGTATTGGCCTCCTCGTACCGACGAGCCTCAGTAGCCCTCGGAGTCCGATCCGGGACAGTCCCCCAGGCCGTCCCCCATCTCTGGCGGGGCAGAAGGATGACCTGGCGCAGCCTAGGCCTTCCGATTCCCCCCCGAAGCACAGGAGACCCGCGATCAGCCACGTCAACTCCAAATACCGCCAAGGGTTTCGCCACGTCAGCCCTATACCACTCCTGGTATTGCCACGTCCGCCCTAAACCCCCTGGGCCTTCTGCCACGTCAGGCCCACGGGCTTTCGGATCCAGACCCGGCCCCCAAGTGGAACCAAACCCGGTTGGGATTCTCTATAAATACTAGACCCACACCCACCTTTTGAGGTAATCAATCTTTTGCCACTTAAATATACCTAGTTATTGCTACTCTCTCACAGAGACTGACTAGAGCGTCGGAGGGTCCGCCGCCGGGATAAACCCCGGTGTTTCAGGACCGTCTGCAGGTACACAAGACCTCGGATCCGACCCTTCCGATCCGAGCCCAGCCTTCAACATCTTTCCGAGCTCATCGTAGGTCCCAGAAGGTCAACCGAAGGTCGGCAGACGAGCGGCATTCTCCTTCAATATAAATTGAGTCCGAACTCACACCTGGTGCATCCACACGTCTCCCAGAAATAAACAGCATCATCGGCCAATCATGACCGTTCATTTAAAAAAAAAAATTAAAAAAAAAAGGTGAACGACGGGATATGATATCCCGTCTGACCCTTTTTTTTAGAAATAAATAAATAAAATTTACCAGACGGTATAAGATACCCCGTCTATTGATAATAAAAATATATTAAAATTTGAGAGACGGGGAATCATTCCCCGTCCGGGGAATCATTCTCCATCCTTTATAATTTGAGAATTCTCATTTTTGTTTCTCATATTTGAGAAACAAGAATAGAAACTTTGCTATAAAATGACAAAATGAGAAACCGTTGCAGCCATTCGTTTGCTAAAAAATGGCAAATTGACATTTATAGCAAACGACTGTGGATGCTCTAATGGGGGTAAAAAATAGCTAGGCACGATTTGGACCATCCGATCTCCTCGAGATTCGTTCGCTCCAAATCATCTGGTTACCTGGTCCAACGGGCCGTTTGCAACTTCAGGCCCACAAGCGAACGGGTCCAACCCGGCCATTGGAACTTCAAACCCGTTTGCACTTGCCTATAAATATCAGGCACCCTCCTCACTTTGAAAGGTAATCAAAATTTCTCCACATAAATTCTAATTGCTCAATCTCTTTTCTAGTGACTGACAAGATTGTCGGAGGACCTATCGCCGAGAATTCCTCCCGGTGTTTCTAGGCCTTTTGCAGGTACCTTGGCAGACCGTCCACCAGCGGCCTCGTCCGTCTGAACTGCCAAAGCCGACCAGGATCTGCGGTTGAGATCTGTTTCTTTCCGCTTCACAAATTACAAAAACTCACACATGTTGCTCCCACACTTAAATCAAGCAGCATCAGGTTGGCGCAATCTGTGGAAATTCGACAGATCCAACACCAGAACTTGGACACCTACAGTATCCTCCTCGCTCAAATGCCTCAAGGCCGAGAAGAGCCCCCACCGGGGGGCAGCAGGACGAGTCACATCAACCGTCACTCGGCGACCGTGCGAACACCCAAGGTTCCCAAAGACACCGACTCGAGAATCCTTTGGGTCCGGGTTGGAATGCCTCCTGGTTGGTCCAAAGGCCTTTCGAACGTCAAATACTCGAGGACAGGCGAGCCATCCCCAGTCACATGGACCTGCGGGGACAAATAGAACGCTCGAGGGCAGGATCTGCCCACTATCACCGAGCTCCAAACCCTAGCGTTCACATGTCCCAGGGTCGAGATCAACGTTCCAGCCACACCCCAGGAAGCCGACGACCTCCTGTAGGTCGTATCGAAGAGGTCCCAGTCACACAGACCAAATTCTGGGATTTCCAAAATGAAGTCCTACAAGCCATCAGAGCTGGCACCAGGACAAGGCGTCATAATAATGATCATGCTCACGAGGAAAGGGACCGGCGTAGCGAGTCGCATGGCTCACCCGACCGGCGAGGGAGGATGACCACGTCCTTAAGCAGCTGCAGGAAATGGAGAATTGCCTCGCCCAAATCGGCGAAGGAGGTGGGCAATTCAGCCAGGGGCACCAGCCTATCGGCTCCGCCTTCTCGGCTCGGATCGTGGACGCATATATCCCTAGCTAGGAAGTTTTTTTTGTTTTAATTTATTATTTTTTTGGGAAAAAAATCTACCCCGACAATTTGAAAAACGCCGGGGGTAGGTAAACATTAAAAAAAATATTACATTTTTTTTTAAAAAATTAAAAAATTATAATTTTTTATTAATGAATGAATATATAAAAAATTCATTTTCACATACATTATTTCTGCTATTTCAAGATTACATTGCTAATCATAAAATGCATAGTCTAAGCACCTAATTCACCCTATTACAAGCTAGCTTGAGCATACTAATTAGCACTCTATCTTCATTCTCCAGTTGAAATGTATTTCCTCCTCTCAGGTGAACCCTGCATGGTGCAAATAGAGCAACATGAATAGACTCAAGTACTGAAGAATCGAACTCAATTAGCGATGCTAAACAAAACTAAGACTAATATACCTAATAAAATTAAGATTAGGATAAGAATGATGGAAGGTGACATATGAGATCTCTTAAGATACTCCAAATAAAAAACTTTCAGAAGTAAAACTTTCAAAATATTTTTGAGCAATCCACCATGACATCTGTTCCTGACAGATTATTTTTTTATTACTTTAGAACAATTGTTAAATCTCCAGAAAGTAAAACTAAAATACAAGGAAATATTGGGGTTTTAGTTCAATCACCAGTACACTTGTGCTTGCAAAATGTCTGGAAACATTTATTCTAGTTATAGTCATATATAAAGAAGAAACGGAAAGTAGGCTTCACACAAATAAACAATTAAGCATTCAAAAGAAGGAAAAGAACGATTGACAAAGAAATTCCTTAAACTAAGCAGCAAAGGACAACTTACCCCATTCAGCGCTAATGCTACTGCACAAAAGTTGGGAATTCCACTTTCAGACCATACATCACAAATTGAGACATTTCCTTAAAGTTGTAGCTTTCCATAAAGATCTCGTTAGCTTGGGTGACAATAATAATAGAAACCAACATCATCTCTCCTTTAGTTCTTATTCTGTATACACAAATTTTAGAATTGCTAAAGAGACTATAAGTAGAAAACTGCTATATCCACTCCAAAAATATTTCGAAGAACTATTTCTGCAGTCTTGATAGATTAGATTCAACAATGCCAACTTGCCAAGTGCAATACAACAAGAAGTCTACACAATATGATTTTAATGTGTATACCAAAATCATAAGCAATTTGTCCATTCAGTTCTATTTCTTTTCATATCTTAATCTGTAAAAATTCATACAACTTGTGCAACAAGGCTTAAACAATATATATACTACTTGATAACGTGTCACATTTGCCCATAAAGAAATTGTAGTGATAGAAGACAAGAACTACAAATGTTGTTAATGATGGACAATTTCGAGTAAATTTGTACAAATGCTTTTTTATAGTAAATATAAGGCAAAATTTAAAAAAACGTCACAATAGTTTGACACTGTTTAAAAAAACGTCACAAAACTTTGACTTTTTAAAAAAACCGCACAATGTTTAACTTTCAACTCACGGAGTTATCCAACCGTTAACTGGGATAATAGTTATGTGATGTTTTTTTAAAACAAATGAGAACTTTTGTGATGTTTTTTTAAACAGAATAATAGTTCTGTGTTGTTTTTTTAAACAAAACAATAGTTTTGTGATTTTTTTTCAACATTACGTATAACCCAGTTAACGGTTGGATAACTCCGTGAGTTGAAAGTTAAACATTGTGCGGTTTATTTAAAAAGTCAAAGTTTTGTGACGTTTTTTTTAAACAGCGCCAAATTATTGTGACGTTTTTTTAAATTTAGCCTAAATATAAATCATACGGAAAATTTATTCTAGAAAAGGTATCTCTATAATTTGCACTGAATGTGTCGTATACTAGTAAAGTAAATATTAGGTATCTCTGTAATGTGCACCAACTGAAAACCAGTCCTCCTAAGTCCATATCAACAATCTGAAACATGAATTCCGATTTTTAGTGAGATGGCATGTCCACATCTATGACATGTGCCCATATATGCATAATTTTTAATCTAATTGAATGAGTATACTACTAGACAGTTAAGACTACAGCACAACTACAAATAGACAAAATCATGATCTAGTACTTATCAGGTGTCATATAGTAACTATGCTCATCCCACTCCCCATATGAACCAGTATACCGTGCAGATCCACAAACACAATCAGATTAGAAGAAAACCAATACCCTCGTTAAAACCTACTACATAAACAAGCTTAATCGAACAATCAAGTACTAAAATCGCAACGAACCTGAGTAACAGTACCCTTAATAATACATCCCCTGATCACCCATGAAACCCTCTTGATTAACCTCACTGCTAGTTACCTCACTGGTCTGTCAAACTTTCGATGGAGCATCAATTTTCAAAATTTTCATTGAATTCTCTATCGCTGAATTAGACAAAAATGATAATAGTTAGCTACTTAGCTGTCATCCATCAGTAAAATGTATAATAGAATGTGTGTGTGTGCAGTGTGCAAACCAAACAAGAATTAAAGGTTAGAATCAAAGGATATAAATAAATTAGCGAACAAGAAGCAACAAACTCAATGAAGAAACTCAAACTGATAAAGTTAGCGATACTGGTAATCATAAAGGCTATTAAACTAAACACACACAATGAAGAAACTCAGTGGATAAAATTAGTGAAACTGGTAATCATTAAGGCTGTTAAAGTAAAAAAATTGACTAAAAATTTAAATGTATAAGATAATATAAATAAATCAGTCCACGCACATCGGAAGCAATTGGTTCCAACATTTGTGATACGAGCTCCAAAAAGATCTAGGTGAGTTAATCCAGTGAGAGCTGAAATATAGAATAAACCAAAATTGTCAGTTTTCACAATTCACGTATAATAAATGCAAACATTCTCGGATTATTAAAGTTTTATTTTTCATTAGTTGCTTGTGAACTCATCCTTTCCGTTTTCTGTATTTGTAATACAGAAATCATCCCAGCGCTGTTGTCGAAAGTGATCAATGATTTTCTGAGTAATTCAAAAGGACCACTAGCTAGGTATTACATCAAACTTTCACTGACCACGACAAATATCAAGTTCAATTTGCCAGAAGAAGCGAAGATATTCTTAGCCACTTAACCACTCAGGGAATACAACAACAACAAACAAAAAACACTCATAAATCTCAAAATTTCTCTCTCACAATTGATGTATTCATGCATTAATTGATGTGGAGTGGAAGTATGTTTGATTGTGGCATCCCTTTATCAAATTCACCATTCTCAGACAAGAAACCAAAACATTGTGGGGGATAATTAAGACTCGATCCCTTTATCAAATTCAAGATTTAGCTTAATAATCAAACTTGACATCTCTAATTCAACTAACAAATCAATAATCAAACTCCACATCTCTAATAATCAAACAAACAAATCCCAAAATAAAATTAACCCTAAAACAACCTTAAACCCCTAAAATTTACATTAAGTTAATTTTTACCTGAAGAATTGGATGTCATTGACGGTGGGAGACGGAGGGGGGCATCGGGGGACGACGACGGGGGAGGGAGACGATGGAGGACGGCGAGGAAGGGAGACGAAAAGGGCGATGGGGTGGCCTGGGTTTGGGATTGAGAGGAAGCCAGATTGAGCAGTATCGAATGAGGAAGACAGTGGGGGACGGCGGGGGCAGCTAGGGTTTCGGACGAGAGAGCAAAATTTTTTTTGGGGGGAAATGATATTTTTGGGTTGGAGTTTGTTTTTTGGTTTGGGGTGATCATTATGCTAACCATGACGGTATAAAAAAGTTCCACCCTTCCGGCGTTTGTTTAAAACGCTGGCGCAGAGGTGGGGGGTTTATTTTTTTATTTTGGGGGGCTAGGATCTACCCCGGTGTTTACACCCAAACGCCGAGTATAGACGCCAGGGTAGTGCATGTATGTTGTAGTGTGGGGATGAAAAATGAGAGGAGAAAGAAGAAGGGATTAAGATATGAAAGAGTAAGGGTAGAAATGTAAATTAATAATTCAAGATTAACAAAATGGGTTAAGTTAATAGAGGAATGTGTATAATGTATTTTTTCAAACGTTATATAAGCATTTTTGTACTCAGCCCAAACTTGGGAAGGGGGGGGGGGCCTTTGGTTTTGGCCATTTTTTTATTTTGATTTTAATTTTTTCAATTATATATCATGCATCTTTGATATTATTACAGATTAAATGTATTTTGCCTCATGACAATATTATATGATAATATGTTGATTTAAAATTTTGTATACTGCTGTTTTTTCGGTGTTAGAGCAAACATATAATGAGCTTTTTTGGAAGAAGAGGAAAAGCAGATTTTAGCAGTATATTTAACCCTTGATGTGAGGCTAATATTTGTGTGTTTTGGTGGAACTGATGATTGCCAATGACCGCCGAGTACCTACAGAAAAACTTCAGACACCGGAAGTATTTCCAGCGACAGGCCCTCCGACGATCTAGTCAGCGTTTGAGGAGGTAAAGATAGGGATTAGTGGGAAAATGCAGATTACCTTATAACTGTAGAAATTAACTTGTATTTATAGGCTAGTTGGAATCTTTTAGAAAAAAGGTTACCAAGCGGCCGATTAGATCCTAAGGATTTTGGGGCTCTGACAGAGTAATTTGTCCCTTGAGTTTAGGGGATTTGATTACTTGCCAAGAATGACTGGTCAACTATCTCTTGGTCGGCTGAGTTAAAATGGTGAGATAGTGGAAGGCCCGTGAACTATCCCTGGGTCTGTTGTCCAGATTTTAGGAGCCTTGAGATTCGTGCGGGAATCGTGCGATGCAAATCAACTGCGAATTTCACACTCATCATAAGCCCCCCACTCTCGGAGGTGAATTTATGGTCGTCTTTGAGAAGTGGTAATTCTTAGGGGAAATTGCGTTGGCGAGAAAGATATGTTTACGGTGCGGGATAAGGTGCTCGATGAGAGGCTCGGGGTCGAGGCTCCGTGCTGAGGCTTAAGCCTAGGGGAAGCTTGGGGTCGGAGTACCTTGCCGAGGGGCTAAGTGCGAGGTGAAGTCCTTGTTGCTCGAATTTCTTTGCAAGGTCCCAGACTCAAAATCCAAGCCGAGGGGGGAGGCAGGAGGCGAGAGCCTGGTTGCGAAGATTTCTCCGCAAGTCTCGGGGTTGGAAACCATGCCGAGGGGCGAGACACGAGACATGATCTTGGAATATCTTTCGCAAGGTCTCGGGGTCGAAAACCATGCCGATGGGTGAGGCACGAGGCTTGATCTTAGAATTTCTTCACAAGGTCTCAGGGTTGGAAACCACACCGAGGGGCGAGGCACGATACGTGATCTTGGAATTTCTTCGCAAGGTCTCGGGATTGGAGACTACACCGAAGGGCGATGCACGAGGCATGATCTTGGAATTTATTCGTAAGATCTCAGGGTCGGAAATCACATCGAATGGTGAGACATGAGATGTGATCTTGGAATTTCTTCGCAAGTTCTCGGGGTCGAAAATCGCGCTGAAAGGTGAGGCATAAGGCATGATCTTGAAATATCTTCGCAAGGCCTCAGGGTCGAAAAACACACCGAGGGGATAGGCACGAGGCGTGATCTTTGAGATCTTGGACCCCTTAGTGAAACGGGTTGTCTGAGTGTTGTCAGACTCGGTGCTCACGTGACCTTGTGAATTTTGAGGAGCCATTGCATAGTTTTGTAGTTATCGAGGAGTCGTCATGTGACCTGGGTCATTCGAGAAGTCGCGCTCTTCCTTTAAAAATTTTCCTTTCCATCTCATTTTTTAGGATTATTTTATCTTTCTAGAACCAGATTTCCTCTCTCTAAAAGTCTTACTTTTGGCTAACATGTGTGGCATCGTCAAGCAGCTTCGCCTTGTCCTGGTCTTCTAGGTGAAGCGGTTCATCATCTCGGTCGTCTTCGTGGGTGAGTGAACCGGTGAAGTTGAGGTCCACTCCACTTCCTTCCCAGAAAGAGGATGTCGATATAGAGGTGTGCTCGACCCCTGAATGAGCAAATCCTGCTCACCAGGTAGGAGAACATGTGGCCAGAGATGGGAGAGCCAACGTCGGGCGATAAAGAGAGAGGAAGGATGGGAAGGGAGTTACGACAGAGAGATGAGGATGGATAGGGGTGAAGAAGGAGAATGAAGTCGTTTGGTTCGGTAAGTAGGGCCCTCACCCCTTGATTGCATCTTGTCTGTTCCTCCTCCATGTGAACGTCGACCCGCGAAGTCGAAGAGAAAAGCCTTCTCCCCTGATAAGGGGTACAGACTGATGGCGTATAAGCATAAGAGGGGTGTATTCCGACAGTCTATGGGCGCGAAGCATATTTGGATGTACCCAGAAGCTTTACAAGATGTCATGCGCTTTAGCGTGCAACAATTTTCGCCGAACAAGCCAAAGATAGAAACAGACAAAAAGTAGAATACCTTGGTGGAGAGTGACGTCGACTATATTCGGGATGTCTTTCATATTCTCGAGAGGTTCACCCTGTTGCTTCCGAGCACTGGCATTTGACCGAATGGTAAGCTGTCGGAGTGGTTTTGTATGTTTCCTCCGGATGCGTTTGCTTCGGGTTTGTGTCTCCCCATACACCCATTTATCAAAGAGGTATAGAATTGGGCGGGGATGAGTCATACACAGTATGGGCCCAATTCATGGAAGCAGTAGGCCAGTTTCATCATGCTCTGCCAGAAGAAGGGCGTCCTTCTGAGGCTTATGTACTTTCGTAGGTGCTTGGGATTAAGCACTAACCAATGGTACATCTCCATTGTCAAAAGATTCGCATCATGCACAATCATCTGGACTTCATAAAGGATTGGAAGACGACGTATTTCATCGTCTACAGTCCCGAGCCTTGGGATATTTCGACTGTGTGGTCGTACGAGTACCCGCAAAGGAAAACCATGAAGCTTTCGGAGGTCACCCAGGAGGAGCGGATCGAGTTCAAAGGGTTGTTTTGTAACACCCCAAATTTTTATTTTATTTAAAAATACATTTTTTCAATTTTACACGTATGATGCACGTGTTTATTTTTCCATCTCTATTTCTTATTCTCATTTACTATTTTAGCATGCATAATCTTTATTTAGTCTTTTTTTTAACCCATGGACCTAAAGAGAGATTCAAGCCCATTAGATGAGCCCACTAGAATAATTAATTAATTTGATTAAAAAGAAAGCCCATGGGACAAGCCCACTAATTAAATCATATTTTAAAGTTGTGCATGGACTCATACATGACATGTAATAACTTTTAATACACATTTTGGAACTATAGAAATTGTATTAAATTTTGTGCATGTGTGTGCACTAGTGCACAATATGTGCATGTGGAATGTGAGGGGATATAGGGGTGGTCGGTTTTTAGAGTAGTGAGGGGGGGGGGGGGGGGGGGTTGAGTTTTGAAGATTTGGAAACATGAAGGTTTGGGAGTTTTAGGAGTTAGGATCATGAAGAGTCGGAAATTAAGTATAGTAATTTATTAGGTGGAGAATTTTGCACTTTAAGCCATCACCTTGTCCTATAAATACACCCTTATTTCTCATCTTTTGTCACACTCAAAATAAAAAAAAATAAAAAAATAAGAAAAAGAAAGAGAGAGGAGCATATTTCTTGTGCTTTGGAGGCTTGCTAGGAGGAGAATGACAAGGAGGTGCTAGTTGGAGCTAGAAGCTAGAAGTGTCTCTTCATTCTTGATCTTTATTCTTCATAAGAGGTGGGTGGTCTCATTATTTTCTAAATGTTAGTTTGAGCATGCTAGAACATGATACTAGTAAAATCGATCAATCGATGTGATGTGAGTAATCTTATGTTTCTCTAATTCATGAGACATGCATGCTAATATAGTAAAGATAAAGTGAATGTGAGAACAAATCCATGCTATTATATATGTTATGAATTGTAGAAATTTTATTGTAGTCAACATGATTGATTGAAAATAAGAAAAAGAAAGAGAAAAAAATCCATGCTTGTATGTGTGCTATGAAATTGTAGAAATTTTGATGTGATTAAAGAAATGAGTTATCACCATGCTAATTTGAAATGAGAAAAAGAGTTATGGCCATACATGCTTGTGTAGAAATATAATGGAAAGATTATTTGTTGCGATTTTCCCTTTTTATGATGAAAATGAAATTTTGGGTGAAATTGAATTAATATACATAGAAATATTTTTTAATTATTTGCAAGAGATTCATTATGTTATTTTTGATTAAAATAGAGAAATGAAACTTTTGTTCCATTCAAGAGAAGGAGACAATTTTGAAATATAAATAAAATGGTTAGAACACAAGTTTTGGAAATTTATGAATCATTGTTTTCAAATGAAATTAGTATGTTTTAGTTCGAGAAAAATGTTTGATCGATCATGTGTCAAATTTTTGTGAAAAATAACTAAATTCAGAACTTGTGAACAAAACTACATTAGCGTGATTCAAAATCAGAAATCACACTTGGACTTACTGGTTAGCCAGTGCGCCACAGAGCACTACTGTACTTATAAGAGATCTAGGGTTCGAAACTTACCCAACCCACTTCGTTTTATTTTTTTTTGTAAAATTTTTCCGAGACCCAAAATTGGTATTTGGAGTTTTCGGGTTGGATTTCTAACGCCAGGTCCACATGGACCAAGCGGCTAGCGGGTTGGGGTCTTGGGCGCTTTACTGTGCTGGTGGGGGTTGATGGGTTCGAAACCTATTGGTTTCATATATTTTTTTTGGGATTTTGTTTATAAAAAAAAGAGTTTAAATGAGAATACAAATTTGAGAAAAATACTAGAACTTCTACAAAATGAAATGGAGTTTATTAAAAAGAATTGTAGAATTTTTCAAGTATATTTGAGAAGTTAAAAAGGAGAAATTAAGGTAGAAAGTGAGTTTTGACTTGGTTTAATTATTAAAGAATATGAATTTTATATTTTGAAGAAGAGAAAAATATGTTTGTGTGAAGTGATTTCTTTTGAAAAGATCATACTCTTACTTGGTTTAAGAAATGTTATTGGGATACATTTTATTGCTAGTAAGGTTTCAAATGGTTAATTTGTATTCATGTAAAGGAATTATGGCTTCTAAATGTTGTATATGAATAAGTGAATTATGAATAGTGTCAAGAAAAGACAATGATCACTTTGTGAATAAGTGTTAAGGCAAGACATTGATCAATTGTGAATAAGTTGAAGATAAGAATACTTTAAGTTCAAGACATGTTTATTGAAGGGTATGAATACCCATGGATTCTTGTACGTGAAGGTTTGTGATACAGAGTTAGCAAGACCTCGGGTACCGGCACTGTTGAATTAGAAAGAATTGAATTATAATTTGAGATTTGCCATGGAGCGATCTCGGTATTTGTGATTAAGTTCGGTAGCGGGTAAGACTAACTCTAGGTATGATAAGAAACTAGGCACTTAAGTGATGATGTAGTAAAACTTGGGCAAACGTAAGTGGGGCACTCTATATAGTCGGGCGGTGTACTCCGGAACTTTAGACCAATCGGGCGATGTACTCCGGAACTATAGACCCAGTCGTGCGGTGTACTTCGGGACTGAAGTTGCTTCGATGGAGACGAATTTTTATTTTAAATCCGGGACTATGCGTAGTCGGGCGGATAGTTTATCGTACTCCAGTGTATATACGTATACCGAGGCTAGAGGGACAGGGGTATTCGCACGACGAGGAGTCTGTATAACAGTTGGGCGGTGTACTCCGGGGCTGGGATCCGTACTCGTGGAATATCTGAACTTTATTCTTATTACTAGGTAGTTGTCATGGCGAGGGATCGAACCCTTTAATGTGGAGTACATAGGTGCTTGCCCTCGGACCTATGTAGTATGGGATGCATAGAATCCGAACAAGTATGCATTAGTGTCATCTTTGTATAAAATATCTTCATTACGCATTAAGGCATCACATACACTTACATGTTTAGCGTAGTCACATTTTAACACTTTATTATTCATTCAAGTTTATGATTTGTTAAAGTATTGAGATCGTTATATGTACGGCATAGAAGGGATGGCCGAGTATAACATTTTCGTCAATTGTAAGTGACTGACGTGCCCACAGCTTATAATGCCGGAATTGGACTTTTTCATGAAGAAGTAAATATGTTATGATGCTGTTGATTAATTACATTGATAAAGTTGTACAAGTTGTTTATTATTTTTATTGTTGTAATTCATTTCTTTTTCCGCTGTGTATAAAAATGTAAAGAACTCTGATGTATAATGAAAAGTTTTAATTTCCTTATAAAATTGTACGAAGTGAAGTGTAAAGATCCTGTGAAATCTCGAATTCGGTCTTATTTGGAATTCCGAGCGTTACAGATGATATCAGAGCCACACTTCATAAGTATTACAAATTTCTAAGCAACTACACCCTAGAGTGGATATTAGAGTGTGAATTTCAACTTATAGAGATTTAAACTTATGTTTGTGTTACTCTATAAGATGATATTTTCTCCTCATTTTTCCTATATGATGGCCAATCAGCATGATCCCCAGAACGAGGCACATTGGTTTGTCCCCTTCAAGGATGAAGAGGAAGAGCCAATGGAGGAAGAAGAAGACCCAGAAGAGGAAGAAGAAGAACCAGTGGAGATAGAAGAGGAATTTCCTGAGTCCAGGGAGATTACTCCACCTCTGCCTGATCTCCTCGAAGAATCCTCAGACGAAGAACTCGTTCCAGATGACCCAAATGATATCGTTGCTTCTCTTCGACGGGAATGAGATGCTCAAAAGTGGAAATCTAACCACTTGGAATCGCAAAGGGCAGAAGACAGGGAGCGCATCCAGGAGTTTAGTTTTCAAGTGTGCGAACTCGAGAAGGTTCAGCAGGTGAATGATCGGCACTTTGCCAAGTTGGACCACCTCACTCGCTGGGACAAGTAGGAGCGGCAACATTGCTTTAAAGACATGAGAAAGGAAATCCAGGAACTACGGGAAGAGCTCAGAGAAGCCAAGAGAAACCGTAGAATCTAGGATACCATTTGTAATGGATGTATTGAAGAATTTTTTTTCTTTCTGAATGTAAAAAGTTTAATTTTGGAATGAATAAATTTTGTTGAAGCGATATTATTTGTGTTAATTATGATGATTAATGATGAATTTTATGACTCAGAAAGGCACAAAGAATCATGAACGGCGAAGAGCATAATGGAGAGAATGGGCTAGATCTAGAGACCGAACTAGCTCAAGTATATCAGACCTTAAATGCTGTCGCTGCAAACATCGCCAAAAATAGAAGGCCAGGGCTAGCTGTGCACATACCCGAAGCAATCAGGTTGGTTGAATCGTTCAAAAGGATGAAGCCACCTGTGTTTGAAGGTCAGGCAAATCTAGATGCAGCTGACGACTGGATCAGGCAGATCGAGATAATCTTCGAAGTGCTAGAGACCCCAGAGGCCAGCAAGGTGAAATTGGCCACCATCCAGCTAGAAAAGGATGTAGGTGTTTAGTGGAAATCTCTGAAAAGGAGGGCAATGCACAACTTACTTAGGAGGAGTTTCTCGAAGAATTTAGGAGTGACTACTTTCCAATGGATGTTCAAGAGAAGAAAGCTATGGAATTTCTGGGCTTACAGCAAGGTGGGATGTCAGTGCGGGAGTATGAGACCAAGTTCAACCAACTTTCAAGGTACGCGCCTGAAATGGTACGGGATGAAGCCAAGAAAGCACTGAAATTTGAGCAAGGGTTGAGACCAAATTTGAGGTCTCGGATGATACCCCTAGGTATCCGTAGATTTAAGAAGCTGGTCAAAAGAGCTGCTGCTACTGAGTTAGAAATGAACCAATTCCAGGCAGTACAGGTCAAGCAGAACAATTGGAGCATAGGCAAGAGGCCTGCAGCGCCGAGCAATTTCAGAAGTTAGCTCCCAGCACAGCATTTCAAACCAACTGGAGCCAATGCTGTTGCAGTGTTCGGTAGGGTACCCACATGCTTCAAATGTGGAGAATCAGACCACTTAGCTTCTGAATGTACCACGCCGCAGATGATCAGGACTTGTTTTCTTTGTGGCAAGGAGGGCTACATCAAGTTATTTTGCCCTCAGCTTCAGCAGGAAGGACCGAGTCAACAGCAGTCCAACCCAGGGCAAAAGCAGTTCTGGCAGGGGCGAGTGTTCGCTTTGATAGAGGTAGATGCTGATGATGTAGACAACGTCATCACGGGTATCGGAGATGAAGCCTAGTTGTTTTGTTGCTTTTTCCACTTATGTAATAAATGTTATGCAATAAGAGTACTCTTATGTAACAGGAGACATTCTAATTAATGGAATAAAAGCATCAGTTTTATTTGATACGAGATCCTCGCACACATTTGTGTCACCCTCATTTGCAAAAAGATTGGGAGTCGAACCTAAAACTTTTCCTGGCAAAGTTCTATCTGTGGCTACTCCGTCAGGTTAAAACTTGACTACCGACCGATACTATGAAGGGTGTGCTCTTGAGATCAGAGGTAGGCTCTTTGGCATCGACCTCATTGAATTGGTAGTTTTGGGAGTCGACATCATTATTGGCATAGACTGGATGTCAGTTTATAGTGCCATTATTGAGTGCAAGAGCAAGAAAGTTATGGTGAAGGCACCAGGAGGACAAGCAGTTACATTTCAAGGTAAGAGGAAGTGTAAGCATTGGGTAGTAGGTTTGTCAGAGCAGAAGGTTCCTGAAGAAGTGAGGCAGATCCCAGTGGTTCGAGATTTTCCAGTAGTGTTTCTTGAAGATCTACTAGGGCTCCCCCCCTCATCAAAATGTAGAGTTCAGCATCACTGTTCAGACCGGAAGTGCACCCATTTCCAAGGCACCATACAGAATGGCACCGGTTGAGCAAGATGAGATCAAGAAGCAGATCGAGGAATTGTTGAGCAAAGGATTCATCAGGCCCAGTGCGTCACCTTGGGGAGCCCCGGTTCATTTGGTAAAGAAGGATGGATTAATAAGGATGTGTATCGACTACAGAAAGTTAAACAAGGTTACAGTACAGAACAAGTATCCAATTCCTTGAACCGATGATCTGTTCGACCGTCTACAAGGAGTAGCAGTTTTCTCCAAGATAGACTTGCGGTCAGGATATCACCAAGTCCGAGTGAAAGAAGAAGATGTGCACAAGACGGCTTTCCGAACCAGGCATGGTCACTATGAGTTTCTAGTCATGCCATTTGGAGTCACAAATGCACCTGCCATTTTTTTGGACATGATGAACAGGGTTCTGCGGCCATTCATCGATTCTTTTGTCGTTGTGTTCATCGACGACATATTGGTCTATTCCAAGTCAGAGGAAGAGCATGCCGAGCACTTAGCAGAGGTAATGAAGAAGCTATAGGAGCACCAACTGTATGTGAAGCTATCTAAATGTGACTTCTGGAAATCGAAGTCGCCTTCCTGAGTCACATCCTTTCTAAGGAGGGAGTTCCTACTGACCTGCAGAAGATTGAGGCAGTAAAAGATTGGCTAAGACCGACCATAGTGAAAGAGATTAGGAGCTTTCTGGGCTTGACTGGATATTACAGAAGGTTCATTCGAGGCTACGCTCAGATAGCTGTGCAACTCACAGGGCTTACAAAGAAGAACGTGATTTCAAATGGTCGGAGCAATGTGAAGATAGCTGTCAGGAGTTGAAGGAAAGGTTGACTACCACTCTCATTTTGGCTTTGCCAAGAGTAGGAGTCGAATATGATGTCTACAGCGATGCTTCCCATTGCGGTTTGGGCTATGTGCTAATGCAAGAGGAAAAGATAATAGCTTATGGGTCTAGACAATTGAGACCACATGAAAAAGAATTACCCAACCCATGATCTGGATCTAGCAGCAATCATTTTTGCATTGAAACACTAGAGGCACTACGTGTACGAAGAGAAAGTCACCATGTACACGGATCACAAAAGTCTGAAGGATATCTATCAGCAGAGGGACTTGAATCTGAGGCAGAGGAGATGGTTAGAAGTGTTGGAGGACATCCGACCTGAAATCAAATACCATCCAGGCAAGGCCAATATTGTGGCGGATACGCTCAGCAGGAAGTGCAGTTTGTCTCGACTGATCACAACTCAGGAGAAGTTGGCAGAGAAGCTTGATCGAGTAGGGATTGAAGTGGTTTTGCAAGGTTTGGAAGCTACCTTAGCTCAGTTGAGGATTCAACCCACTTTGCAAGACAGAATCATCGACAATCAGAAAATAGATTCAGAGATCCAGAAGATGATAGAGCAGGTTGGTGTTGGCAAGTTGGCAGAGTTCCAAGTAAAGGATGCAGTGTTGTGGTATGGAGAGCGGCTGTGTGTGCCAGATCTAGCGGAACTGAAGGAGAGTATTCTTCAGGAAGCTCATGCTACTTTATTATCCGTTCATTTAAGTAGTACCAAGATGTACAAGGACATAAAGCTATACTTCTGGTGGCCAGGGATGAAGTGAGATGTAGCCGAGTTTGTTGCCAAGCATGCAATTTGTCAGCAAGTGAAAGCAAAGAATCAGAAGCCTGGGGGTTTGTTGCAGCCATTACCCATCCCGGAGTGGATATGGGATTGTATCAGCATGGACTTCATCACAGATTTACCCAAGAGTTCCAAAGGCAACGATACAATTTGGGTGATAGTGGACCGACTCACCAAATCGGCTCACTTTTTAGCGATGAAGCTTACTTGGTCAATGGAGAAGCTAGCAGAGTTGTATGTTGGCGAGATTGTGAAGCTTCATGGAGTTCCGCTATCAATAGTATCCGACCGAGATGCGCATTTCACCTCGCATTTTTGGAGAAGTCTTCAAGCAGCTTTGGGGACGAAGACTGATTTCAACACAGCCTTTCATCCTCAAACTGATGGACAGACTGATAGAGTCAACAAGGTACTTGAAGATATGCTGAGATGTTGTGTGTTGGACTTCGGTGGCAGCTGAGAGAAGCATTTGGCTCTTGTGGAATTCGCCTACAACAACCGTTTCCAAGCGAGCATTGGGATGGCACCATATGAAGCTCTGTATGGTAGGAAATACAGGACACCGGTTTGTTGGTATGAAGTGGGGGAGCGACAGCTATATGGACCAGAGATTGTGCAGCAGACCTCAGAAAAGATCGAGCTGATCAGGAAGAGGTTAGGCGACGCACAGAGCAGACAGAAGAGTTATGCTGACAACTGGAGGAGAGACATGGAGTTTGATGAAGGTGATTTTGTCTTTGTGAAGGTGTCTCCGACCAAGGGAGTGATTCGGTTTGGCGAGCGAGGAAAATTAGCCCTGAGATACATAGGACCATACAAGATATTAGAAAGAAATGGGAAGACAGCTTGTCGGTTAGAATTACTAGAAGAGTTGGTCCAAGTGCACAATGTCTTTCACGTGTCTATGTTATGAGGTTATATCCCAGATCCTGAGTGATCATTTGCCAGAAATGCCAGAAGGTTTGCAACTGAATTTGAGCTATGCTGAGCGTCCAATAAAGATCTTGGACCGTCCGAGAGAAGGTCTTGAGAAACAAGACAATACCTATGGTCAAGGTCATTTAGAAAAAACCAATTTATTGAGGAGGCCACTTGGGAATCAGAGGAAAAGATGATGAAAGATCACCCTGAACTCTTCAACTAAAATTTTTGTAAACTTTTCTTTTCTTTGTATTCTTCTCACTCTTAAGAGTAATTCCGGGGACGGAACTATTCTAAGGAGGGAGTGTTGTAACACCCCATATTTTTATTTTATTTAAAAATACATTTTTCCAATTTTGCACGTATGATGCACGTGTTTATTTTTCCATCTCTATTTCTTACTCTCATTTACAATTTTAGCATGCATAATCTTTATTTAGACTTCCTTTTAACCTATGGACCTAAAGAGAGATTCTAGCCATTAGAAGAGCCCACTAGCATAATTCATTAATTTGATTAAAAAAAAGCCCATGGGACTAGCCCATTGATTAAATCCTATTTTATAGTTGTGCATGGACTCATACATGACATGTAACAACTTTTAATATACATTTTGGAACTATAGGAATTGTATTAAATTTTATGCATGTGTGTGCACTAGTGCACAACACGTGCACGTGGAATGTGAGGGGACATAGGGGTGGCCGATTTTTAGAGTAATGAGGGGGGGGGGGGAGGGGGCGTTGAGTTTTGAAGAGTTGGAAACAGAAGAGTTAGGAGTTTTAGGAGTTAGGATCATGAAGAGTTGGAAATTAAGTAGAGTAATTTATTAGGTGGAGAATTTTGCACTTTAAGCCCTCACCTTGTCCTATAAATACACCCTCATTTCTCTTCTTTTTTCACACTTGTTGCCGCTAAATTTGGTGTGGGGGCAAACAGATAGTATTTGTGGATTCTTAGGAAAACTGAATAGTAAACCTGTATACCTGTTCCGTCGGGGTTTGATCGTCGCTCCCGCCGTACACCTGCAAAAAGTGCGAAACACCGGGGTTGTTCCCGGTGACGCACCCTCCGACGCTCAAGTCAGTAATCTGGAAGACTATGAGAGAGCGCAAAAACTGGTGAAAGATTGATTACCTCTTAATGGAGATGGTTGGGGGGTATTTATAGGCATCTTAGAGAACAGATTAGGAATATAATCCCCGTGATCCGATAAGGAATATTCTCCTTGTAAACAGATCGGGAATGTAATCCCTAGTCCCCAGTGGAGGGATAGGCACGAATCAGGGCCGTTGATTAGGATCTAATCAGGGGCCTTGATTCTATCCTTCTGATCGGGCTTCATCGCCGGTTAAAACCCGCGCCCGATTGAAACGGATCCGTTTGTGGGTTATTGGCTTTTTGACGGAGAGACCAAGTACCCATCTCAGACCTTATTTGTAGGTGAAATTACCGTTTTATCCCTGGGCTTCAAGATTCGTGCCTGGTTTGGACGGTTCCGATTAATCCCCATTTTTAGTCGTATCACGAGCCCCCCACTCCTAAAGGCTGAGCTTGATCGGCCTTTGTGGAGTAGTTTAACTGTTTTAATGGCTGGTGGGGTTGTATCGGAGCCCACATGGAAGGTTTTGAGTCTTGAAGGAGGTATTTTGGCAATTTTTCAAGGGAGTTGAGCTCTGAGTCGCCCCTGAGCTTTCATGGTCATGTGGTGTTCTTGCAGGGATATCCTTTTAACTTTGCGAAGTGCCAATCCGACGTTCGGGGGTCTTAGAAGATGGTTTTTGGCACTAATTACTTGCTTGGGGACGAGAAGGCACTCCCCATTTTTACAATTGCCTTCCAGGAGTTCTTTCTTGATTTCCCAAATTTTTAATTATTTTTTTGCGATCTCTTGGCGGATGGTTCGACCTTTTTCCTTTGTTAAGGGGCACCTGTGCTCGTATCGTGCTTCCGATCCCTTCTAGAGCTCGCTCACTAGGGGACCGGGGTCTGTATGCGGTTGGGCCCATCTTTCCGAAGAGGGGGGAGAGTTCGGCATGGTTATAAGTGCTGAGAGGGAGTTCGGTACGACCTGAGGTCCAATTTTTCCCCGTAACGAGGTCAGTTCTGAGAACGCTCGGCAGCTGGTGCCGAACTCGAATTTTTCCCCCGTAACGGGGTCGGTTCCGAGAACGCCAGCAGCTGGTGCCGAACTCGAATTTTCCCCCGTAATGGGGTCGGTTTCGAGAACGCTCGGCAGCTGGTGTCGAACTTGAATTTTTCCCCTGTAACGGGGTCAGTTCCGAGAACGCTCGGCAGCTGGTGCCGGACTCGGATTTTCCCCCGTAACGGGGCCGGTTCCGAGAACGCTCGGCTGCTGGTGCCGAACTCGAATTTTTCCCCTGTAATGGGGTCGGTTCCGAGAACGCTCGGCTGCTGGTGCCGAACTCGAATTTTTCTCCCGTAACGGGGTCGGTTCCGAGAACCCTCGGCAGCTGGTGCCGAACTCGATTTTTCCCCCGTAACGAGGTCGGTTCCGAGAATGCTCGGTAGCTGGTGTCGAACTCGATTTTTCCCCCGTAACGGGGTCAGTTCCGAGAACGCTCGGCAGCTGGTGCCGAACTCGATTTTTCCCCATAACGGGGTCGGTTCCAAGAACGCTCGGCAGCTAGTGCCGAACTCGATTTTTCCCCCGTAACGGGGTCAGTTCCGAGAACGCTCGCAGCTGTTGCCGAACTCGATTTTCCCCCCGTAACGGGGTCGGTTCCGAGAACGCTCGGCAGCTGGTGCGGAACTCGATTTTTCCCCCGTAACGGGGTCGGTTCCGAGAACGCTCGGCAACTGGTGCCGAACTCGATTTTTCTCCCCGTAACGGGGTCGGTTCCGAGAACGCTCGGCAGCTGGTGCCGAACTCGATTTTTCCCCCGTAACGGGGTCGGTTCCGAGAACGCTCGGCAGCTGGTGCCGAACTCGATTTTTCCCCATAATGGGGTCGGTTCCGAGAACGCTCGGCAGCTGGTACCGAACTCGATTTTTTCCCCCGTAACGGGGTCGGTTCCGAGAACGCTCGGCAGCTGGTGCCGAGTTCCACAACTTGTCATAGGAGTTTGCATCTACTGTGCATCTTCTGAACTTCTGACAACTTCTGACAACTCTGACAGATGGGACGTTTATTAATTGCGGTGACCTCTGGGCTTCCATCAGATGAGACACGCATTAAATGCAACGCATGATTAGGCGTGGCAAACAATGCGACGATTGAGGTCGCTTTGTCGTTTTGTGTACATGGGCCGGTCGTACAGGCCCATCATCCTCGTTTGGCGTGCATCTCTCTATGAATCCCCACCCCCCTTTCTCATTTCTCATTTCTTCACTCTTTTGCTCAGGCGGTCTTTTGTGCTTAGGCGATTTCTTCCGGTGATCGACGTTTGCTTCCGGCGAAGTTTTTCGGCTGCCATTCTCTTTAAGGTAACTTCTAAATTATGTCTGTAGCTTCTGTGTCCGAAGAGATATCTTGGTCCGAGCCCTCCCTTGAGGTCGAGGAGTCGACTCCGACGAAGGGCAAGAAGGTATTCGGCAAGGATTCGATTGTTGTGGATCCGAAGAGGATGGGGGAGTTCGGACAGCTGCCAGGGCCGCTGACGGGGCTCCATAGAGTTAGGCAGCTCCCGGAGGATCAGGTCGAGCGAATTGTTCATGGGAGGGGGAGGTCCTTCGAGGAGAATGCCGCGAGGGAAACAACGGAGGCAGATGATGCGGCATCGATCCTGCGCGAGGAGGATTTAGCAGTGATCCGAGACTCTTTCCACATCCCGGAGGAGTTCGAGCTCATGTTGCCGGGTCCCGGGGTTAGGGCCAATTCACCACTGCCAGTGACGATGTGTTGCTGGCCGGTCGATGCCTTTATCGCCGGGGCTCGGCTACCTCTCCACGCGTTCGCCGTTACCGTGGTGAGTTGGTTCGGGGTCAGCCCCATCCAACTCATGCCGAACGCGTGGCCCGTGATAAATGGCTTTGTTCTCCACTGCCAGGCCGCAGGGATCGAGCCGCAACTGAACGTGCTTCGGACGTTATACTGGCTCCACCAAGGGAATAAGTCAGAGTACCGGTATTACTTGACTCCGAGGCACGGTGGCAGGCTCGTCATATGCCCCGACTCCATCAAGCACTGGCGAGAGAAGTGGTTCATTGTGCGGAGTCGAGAGGCATGGCCGATCCCCTCGGACTAGATAGAAGGGGTGCCGAAGAGGGCGAGGGTGCTCCCGAAGCTCTCTGTAGAAGAAGAAGAGGCGGTCCGGATTCTCCTAGATCGGCCGAAGTTCGATTGGAGGGAGCTCACGGAGGACATCCTCTACAAGGGAGGGCTCTGCCGCGTAGATCCCAGTACGCGGCTCTCATTATGTTTTTGATTTCCGTACTCTCTTCCTTGTTATTTGCCAAGTGTTAATCAATTTTTACTCTTGATGCAGAAACCATGGACTACGACGCAGTGCTGGCGCTAAGGGCGGGACTCACGAGCAAGGCGCCTAAGAAGCACAAGAGGGTCATGACCAAGCTGCCGTCGACCTCGAAGGCTCCGAGGATCACGGCTCCGGCCGATGAGGTGGAGGTCCTCGACAGTCCCGTCGATGTCGTGGCGGGGACCTCGACTTCGGTCGCAGGTAGCGAGTTCCCCATCGCCGCCGCCCTCGGCATGACGACGCCGCCGCTGACGGTGGCAGCCGAGGAGCTCTTGACGGAGGAGCACAAGAGGATTCACATTCCGGACTGGCAAGTCCGGAGGCATGATGGGTTCCTCGGGAACTCGCTGGCGAGCATGCAGGCAGTCAAGCACCTCTCCACTCCGAAAGACCGAGCCGCCATGGAGGCCGGAAGAGAGGGCGACGACGTAATCGAGATCGCTCGATCGGCGGTGTCGGTAAGCCTCGAGCTTCCCTTATTCATTGTACTCCTTTAGCACAAAAATTCTAACTCTCTTGGTTCTTCTTTGCTACAGATCATCGTTCACTTTGGCCACCTCACCGAGAGGTTGACAGCTCTGGAGATGGAGCTAAAGCAAGAATCCGACCAAGCCCGGAACGAAAAATCTCGGCTGTCGAACGAGCTCGACAAGCTCCGCGTCGAGCACGAGGGCAGGTCGGCGAGGATGGTTCACCTCGAGGCCGAGGTGACAAGGTTGGAGGGCGAGCTTCTTCGCCAGAAGGAGGGGTCGGCTAAGCAGCTGGCCAAAGCAGAGGCAGCCAAGGCGGCGGCTGTGAAGGCGGCGGAGGATGCGACCCTGGAGAAGGCGCAGGAGTTCCTTGCCCAGAACATGGCGAAGGCCTTCGCCGCAGCCATCGACCGGGTGTCAAAGGAGTACCCCGAGGTGGACGTCTCGGGGTGGAGGCTCTTCCCCGGCCACGTCGAAGGCTTCGACCCCGAGTCCGAGGGGGAGGAGGAGGAAGGGGATGACGAAGGTGACGCAGAGGTCGAGGTCACCGAGGAGGTCCCCGGTACCGTGGTCACTCCGCTAGGCGGTGGAGACCCCTTCGGAGAAGTCGACTCCCACCCGAACTCGTCGCCCGGGGAAAGAGGTCGCGCCTTGACTCCGCTCCTCGTTTTCTTGTTTTGTTTTTTTTTCTTTTGTTTTTTTTTACTTTCGCGACTGTTGTTTGTTGCGCCGAGGTTTCTAAGTCGGCTGCATGCTTGTTCGTCGATCGGTGAGGTGAATGTTCGGCCAGTGGTGCTGAGCTTTGTCTCTGATGCGCGATCATGTAGTCTTTGTGAGGCGAGTTGAGCGGCTGGCTCTCAAAGTGCGTCAAAGTGCAAGTGCTGGGCCTCGGATTGTTGCTAGAGTAGTTCGGTAGTTATGGGGGCGATCCCAAATGGCGAACTACTCCTTGCCCTGCTTAGACGCGATCATGCGAAGTATAATCGAGCCAGGCGTCGGGCTCCGAACCGTCGTTAGGTTAGTTCACCGGGGGCGAACCACTTTCGGCTTGCTTAGTTTTGTTGTGCCGTCTCGAACTGTCTTTTGTTGTAATTGTGTTAGCCAAGGTAGGCTTGAAATGAACCGCGAGGGGAGTGTTTGCTTCGGACGGCATGCTCTAGCCGGGGTCCCTAATCTTGCTCGGCATACTCCGAAGCACTCTCCGATTTGGGGCTTCGGCGCTCGGTTGTTCGAGCGTCGTCCTGAAAGACGGGAGCAAACTTCCAATAGCATTAAATGATGCTCCGGGATCTGTGGGGGCGTTCCATTTTCCTGAGGGCGTCGAGAGTAGGGCCCTTTAACAAATACACGGTGCTTCAGTTCCCAAGGGACATAATGACAGTCTTGCGTGCTTCAATTCCCTAGGCATGACTGTTGGGCTCCCGAGGTTCATAATGATACTCTTGAGGGATGGCTATAAGTACCACACCCCCCCTTTGGCAATTCCAGTCATTGCAGCCTTGAACTCTAGTGGCATCTACGGTGTCTGCCCTTGGGCGGATGCCAGCTTTGTGAAAAATTTTCGTCTCGAGGTGTTCGGAAGAGTGGTCACACTACTGCCTTGTTCTTTTTCCGTTCCTGACGGCCTCGATGTGGGTGTCAGGGCCGGGGTAGGACAAGGCAGAAGTGCTGGCGACCGTGCTCCGGACCCGAAGGAAAGATTCTTCAGAAGGATGGGTCGTCGTTTTTCAACCGTGATCTTCTCCCGATTCTGACGACTCCAATGTGGAGGTCAGGATCGGGGGAGATCCCGGTAGAAGAGGTGGTGACCAGAGTCCGGAACCGAGGGGAGGTTGCTTCGAGAGGATAGGTGGTCGCTCTTCCACCATGATCTTCTCCTGACTCTGATGGCTCCGATGCGGGTGTCAGGGTCAGGGGAGATCATGGTGGATGAGGTGATGACCAAAGTCCAGAACCGAGGGGAGGTTGCTTCGGGAGGATAGGTGGTCGCTCTTCCACCATGATCTTCTCCTAACTCTGATGGCTCTGATGCGGGTGTCAGGGTCAGGGGAGATCATGGTGGATGAGGTGATGACCAAAGTCCGGAACCGAGGCGTAGGTCCCCTAAAACCTTAATCTAAACTCCCTTTTGAGGGTAGGTTCTTGCTTGGTGCTCATACAGCTCGATGGCCGAAGCGATCGTGGCTGGAGGTTGGTTCGAATCACCCGTCACTCAGGGTTTAGCGTTGGGGGTTGTCAGAGCTGTAACTTCGAACCATTGGCGAACTACCTTTAGCTCGCTTAGGAGCGAACTTGCGAGTTATGATCGAGCCAAGTGCGGGATTCCGAACTATCTGTAAAATAGTTCGACGGCTGTGGGAGCAATTCCGAATGGCGAACTACCTCCAGTTCGCTTAGGAGCGAACTTGCGAGGTAGGATCGAGCCAAGTGTTGGACTCCGAACCATCTGTAAAATAGTTCGACGGCTGTGGGAGCAATTCCGAATGGCGAACTACCTCCAGTTTGCTTAGGAGCGAACTTGCGAGGTAGGATCGAGCCAAGTGTTGGACTCCGAACCATCGGTAAAATAGTTCGACGGCTGTGGGAGCAATTCCGAATGGCGAACTTCCTCCAGTTCGCTTAGGAGCGAACTTGCGAGGTAGGATCGAGCCAAGTGTTGGACTCCGAACCATCGGTAAAATAGTTCAACGGCTGTGGGAGCAATTCCGAATGGCGAACTACCTCTAGTTCGCTTAGAAGCGAACTTGCGAAGTAGAATCGAACCAAGTGTTGGACTCCGAACCATCGGTGAAGTTGTTCAACGGCTGTAGGAGCAATTCCGAATGGCAAACCACCTCTAGTTCGCTTAGAAGCGAACTTGCGAAGTAGAATCGAACCAAGTGTTGGACTCCGAACCATCGGTGAAGTTGTTCAACGGCTGTGGGAGCAATTTCGAATGGCGAACCACCTCTAGTTCGCTTAGAAGCGAACTTGCGAAGTAGAATCGAACCAAGTGTTGGACTCTGAACCATCGGTGAAGTTGTTCAACGGCTGTGGGAGCAATTCCGAATGGCGAACCACCTCTAGTTCGCTTAGAAGCGAACTTGCGAAGTAGAATCGAGCCAAGTGTTGGACTCCGAACCATTGGTGAAGTTGTTCAACGGCTGTGGGAGCAATTCCGAATAGTGAACTACCTCTAGTTCGCTTAGAAGCGAACTTGCGAAGTAGAATCGAACCAAGTGTTGGACTCTGAACCATCGGTGAAGTTGTTCAACGGTTGTGGGAGCAATTCCGAATGGCGAACTACCTCTAGTTCGCTTAGAAGCAAACTTGCGAAGTAGAATCGAACCAAGTGTTGGACTCCGAACCATCGGTAGAGTGAAGAGTTAAAAGCAGAGAGATGTACATAGTAGCAAAAATATGGAAAAAACTTTATTTATTAATATCCAATGATCGGCTGCTTCTAAAGTTGCTAGCCGTTATTACAAGGAAAAAATGAAAGCAAATTACTACGAAAGAAAATTACTACAAGTAACAGGAAAAGAATGGTTCGACATCTCGAATTACTTAGAGAGGCGTTGCCGCTCTCTCTTGGTATTTTAAGAGATGGTCGGCATTCCAAGCCCTAGGAATCTCCCTGCCTTCGAGATCTTCTAGTCGGAATGTGCCGGGGCGGATTACTTTAGAGATTTTGTAAGGTCCTTCCCAATTCGGGGCCAATTTGCTTTTCTGACCTGGGAATGAGATGGCCAACTTTCGGAGGACCAGGTCCCCTTCTTTGAGGTCCGTTGGGCGGACTCTTTTGTTGTATGCTAGCTCAATCCTTCTTCGATAAGTTTGCTGGCGTATGGCAGCTCTCTCTCGGATTTCATCTATGAGATCTAGGCTTGTTCTGAGCTCTCTAGCGTTCTGCTCTTCTTCATAAGCCATCAGACGAGGAGAGGGTAACCCGACTTCTAGGGGGATGATGGCCTCGGACCCATAGGTGAGATTGAACGGGCTCTCGCCTGTTGGGGTCCGCTTTGTGGTGCGGTAGTTCCACAGCACGTTGGGCAGCTGATAGACCCATAAGCCCTTGGAACACTTGTCTAACCTTTTCTTAATGCCTGAGAGGATCTGTCGGTTGGCATTTTCGGCCTGGCCATTCGACTGAGGATGAGACACGGAGGAGAAACGATGTTGTATGGCGAGGTCCTCACATAAAGCTCGGAAGGCAGCCCCAGTGAACTGCGTTCCGTTATCTGTAACTATGATCCGGGGAACGCCGAATCGGCATATCACATTTTTCCAGAAGAATTGAACGACCTTATGCTCGGTGATCGTAGCCAGGGGCTCGGCCTCTATCCATTTCGAGAAATAGTCGACTGCCACGACTAGGAACTTTAACTGTCCGGGAGCTGGCGGAAACGGCCCCAGTAAATCCATCCCCCACATTGCGAATGGGATCGGACTTTATAGGGAGGCAAGTGGTGCTTGCGGGAGACGCCGGATGTCGGAGTACTTCTGATAGGAGCTGCACTGCCGAACGTGTCGTTCGGCATCCCGTAGGAGAGTGGGCCAGAAATATCCGTAGTTCAATACTTTGCGTGCTAGGGCTCTTGAACCTGAATGGGCCCCGCCGATGCCCTCATGAAGTTCTTGCAGGGCGTAGTCTGCTTGCCCGGGGGAGAGTGTAACACCCCGCAAAATTAAAATTACAATTTTGCCCCTGAGTGTTACGCACGTATATTTTGTAATGTGTTTCACTACATATTTTGGATTCGTAATATTTATACATTTCCCGTATTGATTTCAGTCAGCTAAAATATAATATTTCAATCCCTGAGATTTACGTGCTTTTTACGTGTTTTGATGCACGTGTTTCAACCACTACGTATAATATTTTCTATAGGTTTAAATTATTTATTTTTATGTATTTAAATCTATTTTATAAAACGAAAATTTATTTTCCCCTTGTTTTGATTAAAATGCATTTTTCGATTTTCTGCACATATAATGCACGTGCTTTTCACGTGTTGTGATTTCATCATGAAATATATGTAAATTAGTAAATGTAATTTTTCTTATATTGTTTTCGATTATATTTTAATAATTTTCCGTTGATAAAATCGATTTTTGCATTTTTGATGTCTTACGTGCGATGCACGTGTTTCCTATGCACGTAGTAATTACGTCATAGAATGTATAAATTAATAAATAATTTTTCTTATATTTTATTTAACATTTTTCCGTTGTTAAAGTCAATTTTCGTATTCCGATATTTTACGTGCGATGCACGTGTATCGGTGCGCGCGTTTGATCGTATCCGTTTTCAAGATAAATTTTTGGAGTGTTTGTTTTCATTTTATTTATGCAAAATATATTTTTGATTTTTGGTAAACTATCATACAAATATGTATAGATAGTGTATACATAGTATGATAGTGTGTGTGTATATATATATAGCTTGATTGGTAATGAATAAATTATAATGAATGGGAATTATGAATGGGGACCCACGGTTCATACACAGCACACACTAGTGCTGTTGTGTTGAGTAATGGGTGATGAGTCATCATGTTTGAAGTGGGAGTTGGACTTTTCACTCACACTTGACCGGTTAGTGCATGTGCATATGCACATTTGGTGAGGGGTATGACCGGATTGCATAGATGTGAGAAGAGAGTGGAGAGTTGGGAGTTAAGAATTAGAAGAGGAAGGAGTTATAAGGAGGTGAAAGGTTGGGAGTTTTTAGGAGTTGAGAAATGAAAAGATGGGTAATTAAAAAGAGAATTAAAATGAGAAGTTATTAGGTGTGAGATTTTGCAATATAGTCCCTAGCATTGTCCTATAAATAGCAACCCATTTCTCATTCTTTTTCACACCAAAAATAAAATAAATAAGAGAAAGAGAAGAATAAAAGAAAGAGAGTGAGGGTCCTTTTGGAGGAATTGCTAGAGAAAGCCATTGCTAGGGGAAGGGAGCTTGCTAGGAGGAGGAGCCATTGCTAGGAGTTGTCTTGGAGCTAGAAGAAGTGTCACATTTTTCCTTCAATTGTTCAAGCTTCAATAAGGTGGGTGACCCCATACTTTCTAATTTAGAATAATGCATGCTAAGTAATAAATAATGAGTAGTATGGAATTTCTTATATGATTTATGCTATGGTATGAGTTGAGAATGATAAGTAGTTCATGTATGATTAATAAATTAAATCATGTTAGGGATTAATGAGAAAAAGGAATTGATTGATTATTTATCATACATTAGCATGCTATTTAATGAATAGTATAAGTTTAATATGATAATTAGAAAATAAATTCATGCTTTTGTGTATGTTAAATTGTAGAAATATTATTGTTGATTAAGAAACAAAATATTGTCATGTTGCTTAGAAATGAGAACAAAAAGTAAGGAGAAACTTTCATTAGCCTGTTAATGTGCAAATGTAGAAACTAGTAATTATGAGATTATTGGAAGAGATTTCATTATGGTTAAAAAGAAATTTTTCTTTTAGTAAAGTGGATGGTTTCTTACTTTCTAGTTGTAGAAATACCATGCTAGAAATTATAAATTAGTTTTGTGAAAATTCATATAGAATTTTGGAAAGAATTATTGTATTGGTAATAATTATCCATAACAAATGTTTTTAATAAATTTATTAGCATAAGGGCTAATATAATAATTATATTAAACATGGTACCTCATTTACGATATGCAATAATTTAGTTTAAATTCCGGGATGTTCAGGTTTATTTAGTAATTTGCAATATGGTTCATAATTATTTTAACATATGGGTACATATACATTATTTCAAACCAATTGATACCTTCAGGAATGTTATATTATAAGCATGTATATGATTATAATAACTAGTATCATACACGTGCACACGTGCACGGGGATAATGGAAGGGATAATGAAAAGGGTAAAAAGAAAATAATTTCTGAAACTGATCCACCGTGGAAAGTATTTACCCAACTGGTCCACTTTTGAAAATATTTACCAAAGTTAGTCCACAACTGGTCCACTTTCGAAAATATTTGGCCTATGTACCCAAGCAAACTGTAGCAAACTAGTTGTTCGACTACTTGTGCATTGTATAATGTAGTCTTCATATTTACTACAAGGTTTATATGTTTTAAGAAGAAATGTAAAGTATTACTTTTGTGAAGTGATTTTCTTGAAAGAATTTTACTCTTATTTGTTCGAAGAATATTCTAAGTAAAGTGAGACATTATAATGGCTTGATTTTATTATGAAATCTCATGTGATAGAATTGTGTTCTTAAAAGAAATTATTCCTTTGCTTATAAAGAATGTGAACGGATGACTAGATAATGAATAATGATGAGACTATGATTACTTGTGATTAAGTTGAAAGAAGAAATTATATAAGTTTAAGACATGATTACTAAAGGGTATGTGTACCCATGTTTCTGGTACATGAAAGATTATGATTAAGAATTAGTAAGACTTCGGTTACCGGTAATTTTGAAAGAAAGAATTGATATGATTTTGAGATAATGCCGTCGGGCGATCTCGTATTTTGTGAATAAATCCGGTATGAGGTAAAACTGATTCTAGGGTGATAACATATTCATGTCTTGAACTAAAAATAATTAGGCACTTAAGTGAAGATGTAATAAACTTGTGCAAACGTAAATGGGTGCTTCTATATAGTCGGCGGTGGATCTCCGTGGCTATAGACCCAGTTGGTGGACTGTGGTTGCTCCGTAGGAGATGGACTGTATTTTATCCAAGACTTAGGGTAGTCGGCGGATGTTTACCATACTCCAAAGAATATGTATATACCGGGGCTAGAGGGGCATTTACGGGATTATTCTCACGATATAATAGCCAGGGAGGCTGGGATCCGTTATTTTAGCCAGGGAGGCTAGCCAGGGAGGCTGAGATCCGTATCTGTGGAATAACTCTAAAACTTGTTTTATTACTGGGTAGTCTCATGGCGAGGGATCGAACCCTTCAATGTGGAGTACGTAGGCGCTTGCCCTCAGACCTATGTAGTATGGGATGCATAGAATCTGAACAAGTGTGAATTAGTGTCATCCTAGTGTAGAATTGTGTGCATTAGGCATTAAGGCATGACATACACTTATATTTAGAATAATCACTTTTGACACTTTATATGTTCATTCAATCTTTTTGTGATTTGTTAAAGTATGAGATCGTTATACTATTCCCGGCATAGAGAGGATAGCCGTGTATAACATTTCGTCAGTTGTAAGTAACTGACGTGCCGACAGATTAACATGCAGGTAAAGGACCATTCATGAAGTTATGAAGTGGATATGCTGATGCTGTTTTTATTTTAAAGATGTTGTAAATGTTTTATTGTAAATTTCATTACTCCGCTGTGTAAAATTAAGTTGTAATTGAACTCTGATGTACTATTGAAAAAGTTTTAATTTCCTTGTAAAATTGTACGAAGTGAAGTAAAGATCCTGTGAAATCTCGAATTTATCCTTATTTGAAATTCGGGGTGTTACAGAGAGGCACCTCAGGTAGGGCCGACCGTCCACCTGGGTGAAGGAGCATTTATATAGGATGTCTCCGATCATGGTGTAACGCTCGGCTCGGGTTCTAATTCTTCGTGCTTCCTTGGGATCCTCGGGGAGGAGTCCGTCCCTTAAAAACTCGATGAGGAGTTTCATCCAATTGTCTTCGAGGAGGACAGGCAATGTCTCTACAGAGTCGGGAGTTTCGTCCTCCATGCTCGGCTTCAGAAGGACTTCTATCAGTACGGTCTGCTCGAGGCCTTGAAGGGAAGAGGAGGCTAACTTGGATAGGGCGTCGTCCTGAGCATTTTCTTCTCGGGGAATTCTTTGGATGATGGCCTCTTCAAACAGTGCCATGAGACTCTTGACTTTGGCTAAGTATTTAACCATCCTGTCATCGCGTGCTTCATATTCGCCGAGGACCTGGTTGACGACTAGCTGGGAGTCGCTAAAGATTCGGAGGCGTTGCGCCCCTGCATTTCGGGCCATTCCAAGGCCAGCTATTAATGCCTCGTATTCAGCTTCGTTGTTCGAGGCTCTGAAGTTTATACGGAGGGAGTATTGGAGGATGAAGTCATCTGGGCCTGCCAGGATGACTCCTGCCCCACTTCCCTCATTGCAGGAGGATCCGTCTACATAAACCGACCAGACGGGTGGTCCCTCCACTGTTTGGCTGGACTCGGGGATAGTAGTCTCAACTATGAATTCGGCTAGCGCCTGAGCCTTGATTGTGGTCCGAGGCTGATAAGTTATATCGTGTTGGCTCAGCTCGATTGACCACTTCATAAGGCGACCCGAAGTCTCGGGCTTGTGAAGAACCTGTTTAGCGGCTGGTCGGTAAGAACGACCACCGAATGGGACTGAAAGTAGGGGCGAAGCTTTCTCGCGGCCATCACCAGGGCATAGGCCATTTTCTCTATCTTCGGGTACCGGAGCTCGGCGTCTCGAAGCACTTTACTGACATAGTAGATGGGCTTCTGAGCCCGGTCTTCTTCCCTCACTAAGACTGCACTGAGGGTCTGCTCGGAGGCTGCCAGGTAGAGGTAGAGGGGTTCGCCAGGGATCGGTTTGCTGAGGAGCAGGGGATTGACGAGGTAAGCCTTGAGCTGGTCGAAGGACTCCTGTTGTTGCTGCCCCCATTCGAATCCTTTTGCCCCCCTGAGGGCCTTGAAGAAGGGGAGGCACTTTTCCCTGGACTTTGAGAGAAAGCGCCCTATGGCGGCGAGGCGGCCTGTTAATCTCTGAACTTCTTTAACATTTCTAGGAGGGGCCATGTCCAATATGGCCTTGATCTTCTCCGGGTTTGCTTCAATTCCTTGTTGGCTAACCATGAAGCCGAGGAACTTCCCTGATGAAATGCCGAATACACACTTGTTCGGGTTGAGTCTCATATTGTGCTTTCTCAAAACGTCAAATGCTTCTTGGAGGTCGGTCACATGATCAACGCCTCGGATGCTTTTCACAAGCATGTCATCAACGTACACTTCCATGTTCCGGCCGATCTGGGCCTGGAACACCTTGTTAACGAGGCGTTGGTATGTTGCACCTGCATTCTTGAGGCCGAACGACATGACTCTGTAGCAATAGAGGCCTTGGTCGGTCACGAACGACGTCTTCGGGATGTCTGGGGGGAACATCCGGATCTGATTGTAGCCTGAAAAGGCGTCCATGAAGCTGAGGAGCTCATGTCCCGAGGTTGCGTCAATCAGAGTGTCAATACTTGGAAAAGGGAAGTGGTCCTTGGGGCAAGCCTTGTTTAGGTCAGTGAAATCAATACAAATCCTCTAAGTCCCATTGGACTTCTTCACCATTACTACATTCGACAGCCACTCAGGATAGTTCACCTCCTGTATGAACTGGGCCTTCAAGAGCTTGTCTACCTCCTCTTTTATAGCGAGCTGGCGCTCGGGGGCGAACTTGCACCTCTTTTGCTGAACCGGTTTGGACCCCGGATCAACGCTTAGGCGGTGGACTAGTAGCTCTTCGGAGATGCCGGGCATATCTGCAGCTGACCAAGTGAAGAGGTCTTGGTTCCTTCGGATGCATTGTACAATGTCTGAGTATAGGGCGGACGGGAGGGTCTTGCTAACAAAGAACTTACGGGCCGGCTCCTGCTCAGAGAAGAGCACTTCCTCCAATTCGTCCACCAGCTCGGAGGTCGGCCGAGCAGTATCTTGAGGAATTTCCAGAGTTTCTAAGGAGAGGACGGGGCCAAGGGTAGAGGTCATATAGCACTTGCGGGCCTGCTCCTGATTGCCCCTTACTTCCCCGACCCCGGACCGGGTGGGAAATTTCATCTTAAGATGGTATGCTGAGGGGACGGCTTCCAGAGCTGCAAGGCCGGGCATCTTAATATGACGTTGTAGGCGGCAGGAACATCCACCACCATGAAGTCCATTGGCTCCGTTTGGGTGGTAGGAGTTTGGCCGGCAGTTACATCGAGGGTGATCACCCCCTCGATAGTCACCGGCACTCCCGTGAACCCATGGAGAGTGTAACCGGCGGGCTTGAGTCTATCTCGGGAGAGCTTCAGGCCTCTGAAAGCGGCGAGGAAGAGGATGTTTACGGAGCTGCCATTATCCACTAGGATCCTCTCCACTTTGAAATTCGCCATGTGGAGACTGATGACGAGTGCGTCACAATGAGGGGTGCGGACACTTTCAAGATCTTCGTCGGAGAACGTGACGGGCACTCCGAGGCCTTTGGGAGGAGGGGTGGTTCGAACCGAGTTGACTTCTCTTATGAATGCCTTGCGAGAGGAGTTTGAGGAGCCCCCCATTGGGCCCCCATGAATGAGGTGGAGGACTCGCTCTTCGTCGAAGTCAGGCGTCTCTTCTCGTTCCGGACGCTTGTTAGCCCCCCGAGGCGGGGGAGGAAGTTCAGCTCGGTCTTTTCTTACAAACCTGGTCAGCTTCCCCCTCTGGATAAGGGCTTCTATCTCGTTCTTTAAGGCGCGACAATCGTTGGTGTCATGCCCATGGTCCCGGTGATAACGGCACCATTTCTCTTTATCTCTTTTCTTGGCGGGGGTGTTCATCCTTGGTGCAGGAGGTATGATCCCTTCCTTTTCGACTTCCATGAGAATGGTTGAGACATTAGTGGTGAGGGGAGTGAACTTCTCGAACCTGGGGGGAGGTCGGCGCTGGCCGGCATTATCCTTTTGGAGTTTCTTGGCTCCTTCCTCTTATGTTCCCTTCCTCTTAAACCCGGAGGAGGACCCCTCCCAGTTGGGTCGCTGCTCGGCCTCTTCGGCCCGGATGTACTTTTCACTGCGAAGGAGGAGGTCGGAAAAGTTCTGTGGAGGCTTCTTGGCGAGGGAGGAGCGGAGGTCGGAATTGAGGACATTAGATTGAAATGCTGCCGCAGCGACCGATTGGTCGAGGGATGCTATGGATCTGGCTTCAGCTGTGAACCTCTTCACATAGTCTCTCAATTTCTCCCCCTTCTTCTGGTGGAGGTGCAATAGGGAGATGCTGGTCTTCTCAGCTCTGCGGTTGCTTACGAAATGGGTGACGAAAAGGGTCTCGAACTGCTCAAAGAAGAATATTGAGGAGGGGACAAGGCGAGAGTACCATTCTCGAGCTGGGCCCTTGAGAGTTGCGGGGAAGATTTTGCAGAGGAGGGCATCGGAAGCTTGATGGAGGAGCATCAAGGTCTTAAAGCTTTCGATGTAATCAACGGGATCGGTCTCCCCGGTGTAAGTCTCAAATTGGGGAGGTTTGAAGCCGAACGGCACTGGTGCATCCACTATGGTTCGGGAGAAAGGGGGTCGGCTAGGACGTAGGGTCCTCCCCCTAAGCTCTTCTTCTCGGTCTATCTGACCCAGGCGCCTCTCCACTTCATGAAGACGGCGGTACATGGTGTCATCCCTCCGACGGTAATCAGCCGAGCCTCTAGACTCGTCTTCGTATGAGGGAGAGCGAGGGCTACGACGATGGTAACTTCGGGAGCGACGAGGACTTGGGGTACGTCGGGAGTTGGTAGGAGCAGGACGAGGAGATGGGGACCGTCGGCGAGGACTTCGGACCGGAAGAGGAGATGGTGATCGTCGGCAAGGACTTCGGACTGGAGGAGGAGATGGGGCCTTTGGCTCATTAGGCTTCCGACAGAGGTTGAGAGCCTGCAGGACGGTCTCTTGGAACTGCTGGAACTCGGCACGGGTGATGGGTGCCTCATTGTTCCTAGGCAGTTGTCGACCCGCGGGGGAGTGTGGTCTTCTTCTTTGATGCTCGGGTGACTCTCTCCGTCCCCTCCTGGCAGGGGACCTCTTGTGTTCTCGGTGGCGAGGAGACCGCTCACCCGGACGGTGTTGGCGGGAGGTTCCCTCTCGGGCCCGCTTTTCATCCAGGTGGCGGCGTAGATCATCATCTTTCTGGCGGTTGAGGACGGTGTTGTGCTGTCCGGAGGCTCGGGGATGATGGGAGGCCATAGAGTCCGAGGAGGCGTTGTGGATGGAGAAGTGGTCCTGGTGAAGAGGCTGTTTCTGAAGGTTAGGACCCTTTGGAGGCGGCTAATTAGGAGGAGGAAGGTTCTGTTGGAGCGGGTCTTCCGCGGTAGGGGGAAGTTGCCCTTATTGCTGAGCGGGATTAGGGGAGACTTCTTGCTGCTGATAAGGGTTGGGTCCTCGGTTGGATCTCCTTGATCTGACTTTCCTAGGAGGCATGGCTGGAGAAGATCTGTTCACCAGGAAGAGGAGAGGTCTCTATTCGTTAGCTTCCCACAGACGGCGCCAATCTGTTGCCGCTAAATTTGGTGTGGGGGCAAACAGATAGTATTTGTGGATTCTTAGGGAAACTGAATAGTAAACCTGTATACCTGTTCCGTCGGGGTTTGATCGTCGCTCCCGCCGTACACCTGCAAAAAGTGCGAAACACCGGGGTTGTTCCTGGCGACGCACCCTCCGACGCTCAAGTCAGTAATCTGGAAGATTATGAGAGAGCGCAAAAACTGGTGAAAGATTGATTACCTCTTAATGGAGATGGTTGGGGGGGTATTTATAGGCGTCTTGGGGAACATATTAGGAATGTAATCCCCGTGATCTGATAAGGAATATTCTCCTTGTAAACAGATCAGGAATGTAATCCCTAGTCCCCAGTGGAGGGATAGGCATGAATCAGGGTCGTTGATTAGGATCTAATCAGGGGCCTTGATTCTATCCCTCTGATCGGGCTTCATTGCTGGTTAAAACCCGCGCCCGATTGAAACGGATCCGTTTGTGGGTTATTGGGTTTTTGACGGAGAGACCCAGTACCCATCTCAGACCTTATTTGTTGGTGAAATTACCGTTTTATCCCTGGGCTTCAAGATTCGAGCCTGATTTGGACGGTTCCGATTAATCCCTATTTTTAGCCATATCAACACTCAAAATAAACAAAAATAAAAAAAATAAGAAAAAAAAAGACAGAAGAGAGTATTTCTTGTGCTTTGGAGGCTTGCTAGGAGGAAAAGGACAAGGAGGTGCTAGTTGGAGCTAGGATCTAGAAGTGTCTCTTCATTCTTGATCTTCATTCTTCATAAGAGGTGGGTGGTCTCAATATTTTCTAAATGTTAGTTTGAGCATGCTAGAACATGATACAAGTAAAATCGATCAGTCGATGTGATGTGAGTAATCTTATGTTTCTCTAATTCATGAGACATGCATGCTAATATAGTAAAGATAAAGTGAATGTGAGAACAAATCCATGCTATTACGTATGTTTTGAATTGTAGAAATTTTATTATAGTCAACATGACTAATTGAAAATAAGAAAAAGAAAGAGAACAAAATCCATGCTTGTATGTGTGCTATGAAATTGTAGAAATTTTGATGTGATTAAAGAAATGAGTTATCACCATGCTAATTTGAAATGAGAAAAAGAGTTATGGCCATACACGCTTATGTAGAAATATAATGGAAAGATTATTTGTTGAGATTTTCCCTTTTTATGATTAAAATGAATTTTTGGGTGAAATTGAATTAATATACATAGAAACATTTTTTAAATTATTTGCAAGAGATTCATTATGTTATTTTTGATCAAAATAGAGAAATGAAACTTTTGTTCCCTTCAAGAGAAGGTGAAAATTTTGAAATATAAATAAAATGGTTAGAACACAAGTTTTGGAAATTTATGAATCACTGTTTTCAAATGAAATCAGTATGTTTTAGTTCGAGAAGAATGTTAGATCGATCATATGTCGAATTTCTGTGAAAAATAACTAAATTAAGAAATTGTGAACAAAACTACAGTAGCGTGATTCATAATCAGAAATCACACTTGGACTTACTGCTTAGCCAGTGTGCCACAAAGCAATACTGTACTTATAAGAGATCTTGGGTTCAAAACTTGCCCAACCCACTTTGTTTTATTTTTTTCTGTAAAATTTTCCCGAGACCTAAAATTGGTATTTGGAGTTTTTGGGTTGGATTTCTAATGCCAGGTCCACATGGACCAAGCGGCTAGCGGGTTGGGGTCTTCGGCACTTTACTGTGCTGGCGGGGTTGATGGGTTCGAAACCTGTTGGTTTCATATATTTTTTTGGGGTTTTGTTTAAATAAAAAAAAGAGTTTAAATGAGAATAAAAATTTGTGAAAAATACTAGAATTTCTATAAAATGAAATGGAGTTTATTAGAAAGAATCGTAGAATTTTTCAAGCATATTTGAGATGTTAAAAAGGAGAAATTGAGGTAGAAAGTGAGTTTTGACTTAAGATTTAATTATTGAAGAATATGAATTTTATATTTTGAAGAAGAGAAAATAATGTTTGTGTGAAGTAATTTCTTTTGAAAAGATCATACTTTTACTTGGTTTAAGAAATGTTATTGAGATCCATTTTATTGCTAGTAAGGTTTCAAGTGGTTAATTTGTATTCATGAAAAGGAATTATGGCTTCTAAATATTGTATATGAATAAGTGAATTATGAATAGTGTCAAGAAAAGACAATAATTACTTTGTGAATAAGTGTTAAGGCAAGACATTGATCAATTGTGAATAAGTTGAAGATAAGAATACTTTAAGTTTAAAACATGTTTATTGAAGGGTATGAATACCCATGGATTCTTGTACATGAAGGGTTGTGATATAGAGTTAGTAAGACATCGGGTACCGGCATTGTTGAAATAAAAAGAATAGAATTATAATTTGAGATTTGCCTTGGAGCGATCTCGGTATTTGTGATTAAGTCCGGTAGGGGGTAAGACTAACTCTAGGTATGATAATTATTCATGTCTTGAACTTAAGAAACTAGGCACTTAAGTGATGATGTAGTAAAACTTGGGCAAACGTAAGTGGGGCACTTTATATAGTCGAGCAATGTACTCCGAGACTATAGACCCAGTCATGCGGTGTACTCCGGGACTGAGGTTGCTTCGATGGAGACGAATTTTTCTTTTAAATCCGGGACTATGCATAGTTGGGCAGATAGTTTATCGTACTCCAGTGTATATACGTATACCGGGACAAGAGGGGCACTTAAGGGATATTCGCACGACGAGGTGTCTGTATAACTATCGGGCGGTGTACTCTGGGGCTGGGATCCGTAGTTGTGGAATATCTGAACATTGTTCTTATTACTGGGTAGTTGTCATGGCGAGGGATCGAACCCTTTAATGTGGAGTACGTAGGTGCTTGCCCTCGGACCTATGTAGTATGAAATGCATTAGTGTCATCTTAGTATAACATATCTACATTAGGCATTAAGGCATCGCATACACTTACAAGTTTAGCGTAGTCACATTTTAACTCTTTATTATTCATTCAAGTTTGTGATTTTTTAAAGTATTGAGATCGTTATATGTACGGCATAGAGAGAATGGCCGAGTATAACATTTTCGTCAGTTGTAAGTGACTGACGTGCCCACAGCTTATAATGTAGGAATTGGACTTTTTCATGAAGAAGTAAAGATGTTATGATGCTGTTAATTAAATACATTGATAAAGTTGTACAAGTTGTGTATTATTTTCATAGTTGTAAATCATTTCATTTTCCGCTGTGTATAAAAATGTAAAGAACTCTGATGTATGATGAAAAGTTTTAATTTCCTTGTAAAATTGTATGAAGTGAAGTGTAAAGATCCTATAGAATCTCGAATTCAGGTTATTTGGAATTTGGGGCGTTACATGTTTGAAGGCAGCCATAGCATAGGTAGGGGTAGGGTGATGGAGCAGTCACTTGCTTTATGTGGCCTGAGCCCTTGCGGTCCTCAAAAGTCCCAAGTTTCTTTCCTAGTTTCTTTCCATTATGTTATTTGGAAGTTCTGATGTATTCTCTTGCAGTTACGGAAGACGATGACATTATTACCCTATTGGCCGAGCTAATGGAAGAGGCAACTGCTGAGGACAGTAAAGGGGGAGAAGAGGGGTTTGACCCCGACTGCCCAGGTTTCTCCAAAGGCACGACCGTGGAGGCGAGGAGGTCGAGTGCCGTGACAATCCACAACCACACGCCTGCGTCTTTCTCCAGCTGCATCGTGGCCAACTTTACTTTGCTAGCCACAGGGGTTCCCAAAACCTCGAAGATAGTCTCCATCTGCCTTATCCAATTGTCAGCCGCATTGGGATCGGCTTGACCCTTAAAGACCGGCGGCTTCATCAGCATAAAGGATACCACATGCCTGATGGGATCCACATTCGAAATTACCGGCCCTGCACCCTGGTGCCGACCCTCTCCACCTATCACGAAAGCATTTAGAGTGATAGACTCGGGCAGTCTAGATTTCCAAATCGAGTTTGCCTCCATTGGAGCTTTCAATTCCATCACCATTGCTTCTAGTTCGGAGACCTGCCATTGCTCTGAGTCTACAAAACACACCATTTTCATTAGATGAAACAATCTCATAAGAATTCACATCAATGCTCAGAACATAAGATTTTATTTAATTGCCAAAATTTCATATACCAAAATATCAATAAATAAATTTATTTACCAAATTAGTTTGTACATTTCTGAAAAATAACTAAACAACTTTATTTAAATTTAGAAAACTCAAATAATAAGAATTATAATAGTAATCATTCTTTGTGGCTCCTTAATGAGTTGAATTTATACATAAATTTTAGTACTCTTTTATGTATCAAAATTGCGAGTTCTCGTTTATTTTTTGAAATTTATCTTATTTATACTTATTTTTATTTATTTGTTTGATTTTGTAGGAATGAGATTTATAAGTGCAAAAATATATGAATTTTGGTAAAAATCAAAGAAGAAATAAGAATAAAGATTTTTAAATTCATTTTTTTTTGTTGAAAATTTCTAGAAAAGTTGAGCACACAAATACATGTTTGTACAAATTGTCTCTTTGAATAATTAATAAAAATATTATGGTCAACTATGGGGTGCAATAAAATTTTGGAATAACATATATTTATGTGTGTGTGTGTGTGTATATATATATATATTTAAATAAAGCAACATCACCTAATCTATTAATCTTAATTAATTATTTAAAATATATACTTATCATATTAATTACTTAATTAATTAACTATCCTAATAAACTAATCTAAACCTAATTGCATCTCTCTTATTCCTATATATATGTGCAGATTGTGAATAGGTGTGTAGGAGGTGTGGGGGCGGTGTCAAGGAGAATAGGGTAGGTGGTAGGTGGCGGCGGGATCAGTGGAGAAAAGAAAAAAATAATAGAAAAGACGAAAAGGCAGGAGCAGAGAACAAGAATGAGAGTCGACATCAGTACTCTAACGTCAGCGCTGACGAGGAAAGAGAAAGGAAGAGCAGCATTGTGCAACTCGGAAATTGAGGCATTCGACTTGGATTTTCGGCAACAAACTGAGTTTTTCTTTTTCTTCTCTTTTAATTTTTATCATGCAATCAAAGAACAAGTTTGTTAGTTGCAATGTTATTATGAACTAAATTTATTTTTCTAGGGCGTCGATGTAGTTTAGTTTTGAGAACAAAATTTTTAATTGCATATTATTTTTCTATTTTTCCATGGTTGTGTGTTTGATTTTTGTGTTTAATGCTTACAATTTTTTGGCCAACTTTTGTATGATTTATTGGATCATGGAGATGCCGAGAGTTAATTTGTGATTTAAAACTATAAAATTAAATGCCATTGATTGAGTGAAATTAGAGATGATTTACTGCGATTGATGTGACTATAAAGAAATCTATAGAACTTAATGAATATTCAATTAATTAAATTTGCATAGAGATATGACAAACTGTTAGTTGGAGATATTTTTTGTGTTGTTCGAGAGAAAGCATTAAATAATTTGGGGATTTTGGTCTACAACTTGGAAAAATAATTATTTTATTCACATGGAGTTATAAATTATGTGCGATTAACTAGGTGAAATCAAAAGCCCTAGAATTAATTTTGCAATTAATAAACAACAAAATTTCAGATTCCGCTCCTTTTTAATTAATTTAGTTAAGTCTTTTGATTAATTTAATTTAGTTGCTTTCTGTATTAATTTCGATTATCCAAATAGTAGTTAATCTAGTAATTTCGGTACTCAATAAAATAATTAGTACTTGTGGGTTCGACACTCTTTTTACTTAACTATACTACTTGTTGCGATTTTGTACACTTGCAAATACTCACATCAAGTTTTTGGCACCGTTGTCGGGGACTAGTTATTCTTTTATTGATATTGAAAATTGCTAGATTATTACTAGTTTGGATTTTTTTTTAATTTATTATTTTACCTCTTCATTTTCTTTTGACTTACTTTTTTTTAATTATTTTTATTATTTTTTATTTATTTATTTTATTTTTTCTGTTTTTTAATAGCTATATTCAGGACATAGAAGTGTATCACGATGGCATACAACAATTACCAATGGTCTTCAGAAAGAGCAATGCCAAGAAAAGTAGCTGGAGTTTTTTTAGCTTGATCCTATTGCCACATTGACTGCAAAAATTAATATTTTATCTAAACAATTAGGTAATATGAATGTTAATTCTATTCAAACTAATATTATTTGTAATCATTGTGTAGGAAATCACCCTAGTATTGATTGCCAAGTGGGAATCCTTTTGCTCAATTAAATTTCAACCAAGCAAATTACGTGCCTAATTTTCAACATCCAAACAATCCTTATTTGAACACGTATTATCATCATGAATGGAGAAACATCCCCAATTTCTCTTGGAACAACAATCAAGGAGCAATTAGACTACCTCAAAATTTTCAACAATAAGAAAAGAAGCTAACACTAGAAGAGATGTTCATGCAACACATGCAGAAGACAGAGCAATACATGCAAAAGACAGATTTGGCATTCCAAAATGTTGCAACTTCAACTTCAGCTTCAATTCACAATCTTGAGGTTCAAAATTTTCAAATTTCAAATATTCTTAACGAAAGAAAGACAGGAACATTACCCAGTAACACCGTAACAAATCCCGATGAGCATGTCAAAGCAATAACACTAAGAAGCGGGACAACAATTGCGCAGCCACAAGAAGAAATTGTCGACCAAAATATGGTTGAAAAGCAAGATGATTTCGAGCCAATTATGGAGGAACAAATGCAGTAGGTGGCTAATCACCATTCTAAGAAGGTCAAAGGAGTCTCAAGCCAAACAAGTTCAGGGGAGTCTAATTTTAACTTATCCTAATTCACCTTATGATCCACCTATTCTTTTTTGGGAGGTGTGATGTGTCTAATTTTTATACAAATATTTGTATTCAATAACCCATTAAAAGTGCTTATTTTCAATTATATTGTCTATAAGTCGTCTTGTTTCTCTAAGATTTCAATTGATTATTTATTTATGAAGAAATAAGATTTTTTAATGCAAAAAGTGATTTTTAATATTTATAGGGGTGTAAAAGGAAAAAAAATAAATTTACATGGATTTGGATAAGGCAAAAAGATAAAAATCTGTTATTTTAAGTTTATCTAATTAAAATTAAATTTAAATACTAAATTCTGTTTATATGTTTACAGATATATCCTAATCTACAAGTGAGATGATGACACATCCAAATCCTATTGCCGTACAAGACCTACTCCTATAAATAGCAAACAACAAATACAAAAAGAGAAGCCAGCAAATACACAGCAATTACAAAAAGAGCCAACGAAACAAAAAGCGAGCGAACTAAACAGAGAGAGACGGCCAGCAAAAAATAAAAAGAAAGAAAAGAAGAGAGAATAGAAGGGAAGAAAAGTAAGTGACTCGTTCTCTCTCTGTCTCGTACTTTTTGGGTTGAAAGAACAAACAGCAGGCACGCATCCCAGGACGACAGCTGGCATCGAAGGACCCGACGACGTGGCTCACGCATCCCAGGACGCACAGGTGCTGACGTGGGCCTCGATCTGACCCAGCTTCGATCCGCGTGAGACGTGACTGTGGTTCTCTGGTTCGGTGCAATATTCGACTGGTGTGCGACAGGACGTGGCTTCGATTGACGTGTGCTGACTGGGCTTCGAAGTCTTCGTGCTGACGTGGTGCGGGCGCATTTTCCAAGTCAACGCGTGCGACAGTGCTTTGATTTGACTGGCCTTCAAGGAATCTTTCGCATTCGATTTTCGAGACAGAAAGAAGAGGGGTTTGCAATTAATTTTTTATTCTTTTTCTCCTCTCTCTAATTTTTGTAATGCAATCCTTGAACAAATTTATTAATTGCAATATTATGAATATGTGCAACTAATTTCATTGTTGGGCTGATTGAAACCGTAGTCATGTAATGTTTATAATCTTCTAAATCATTACTTTATTCACTTATTGATTAAGCCTGGTTTAATTGACACAAATTTTATAATATGAATCAAACTTGGTTAGAGTTTCTTCAGAGCAGTAGACTGAGAGTGACAGCAAGTCGACTGACATGAAGAACCTGATGTTATCAAGTTTGCTTATTATAAAATTGACTCTGTTATATGAGCATAGAGACGACCCATATCTTGTGCTCATACTTGTAACAGGAATCTTTAGGGGTTCTTGGTTTAATCAACTTGAAGGATCTAGATTTGATACCAATTTCTAGAACTTTGCGTGTTTGTTCGTTTCCATTATTCCTATGCTTTCTTCAAGTGCAACTTAGTAGATACCATGCTAAATACTTAAGGAAAGAAACGAATTAGAGTAGATACCATGCCTAATTCTTGGTCTAGGAAAATATTAACTTTAAGGAGTAGATACCATGCCCTTAAAGGAACAAACATGAGTGACCAGAATAGTGTAGAAGTTAATTTAGCATTCATGACTATAGGTAGAAATCATGCCCAACTACTTTAATAGATATTTGTGACCTAATTTGTGATTCTACTTGATTTAGATTTTAATCTTTTCATTTCCTTTCAAATAGACTTTTAGAACAAAACTTTATGATTTGCATTTTCTTTTGTTTTATTGATTAGTGAGTTAAGTACTACAATCTCTGTGGGATCGACCCTTACTTTTCACTATGCTTCTATAAACGATTCGTACACTTGCGAGGTTTTAATTTGTATCTAGTTTATCTATTTATTTAGATAGCTGAGATATACAACAAGTTTTTGGCACCGTTGCCGGGGATTGTTTTGTATTTTAACTTGCAAATAAGTTTTCAGCTTTTTCTTTTTCCTTTTTCTTTTATTATATTTTCTTTCAGGTTACATTCCAAAAGCAACAATGGGTGAGGAAGTACCAAATCGAGTACCAATGTAAGACAAATTCACTCCGAAGAATATTGAGCAACTTTCTTGCATAACTTTTCAACCTAATGTCACAGGAAATATGCATCTATCACCTCAATTACTCAGAATGGTTCCCCACTTCAGTGGCAGAATAGACGAGGATCCGCACCTCCATTTGCAAGATTTTTTTGATCTTTGCAGAACACAAAGCGTCCAAGGGCTTACCCCCGAACAAATCAGGTTAATCTTGTTTCCATTTTTTTTAAAACTTAATGCTAAATTGTGGTATAATTCTTTGGAACCAAGATCAATTCAATCATAGGTGCAATTGGCAACAAAGTTCTTGAAAGAATTCTTTCCAGCCCAGAAAACCAAACAATTAAAAAGGGAGATTCAACTCTTCCAACAAAAAGATGGCGATTTATTCTTCGAAGCATGGAAGGACTTCAAGAACAAGCTTCTCAAGTGTCCTACGCACAACATGCCTAAAGATGATCAGGTACAAGCATTTTATGAGGGTTTAAATGACACTAACAATGCAATTGTAGATTCAGCTTGCAATGGAATCTTGATGAGGAAGAGTGGTGAGGAGGCTATCGAGTTATTTGAAGAACTCAGCGAGAACTCACAGCAATTCTAAACAAGAAGGGGCCTTTTGAAAAAACAGGGAGTTTACGAAATTTCTAGCAATAATAGCATGCAATTAGAAATAGAAATTATGAATAGAAAGATTGATATGCTTGTTAATGCAATTTCAACATTGGGTGGCGAAAAAAACCAACCAAAAGAAATTTGTGAAATTTGTTCTCATTCTAATCATACAACTAATACATGTCCCATATCTTCTTTCACAGATCAGGAGCACGCAAACTACATAGGACAGGGAGTGTACCCGCCCAAGAACAACCCTTTTTCAAACACGTACAACCCAGGGTGGCGAAACCATCCAAATTTCTCATGGAGCAATCATCAAAACCATCAAGGCACTCAATTCGCACAAGGGCATGCGCAGCAATTCCAGATTGAAAATGGGTTTGATCGGCCAGTGCAAGAACAGAAGAAGTTGGATTTCGAAACTACCGTTCTTCAATTGCTCCAACAGCAACATCAAACAAGCAACCAACAAGGGCAGGCCATTCAGAAATTGGAAATACAAACTGGTCAAATTGCTAAGGAGTTAAGTGAAAGAAAGGCAGGGAAACTTCCATCACAAACACTAGAGGACAAGAACAGCTCAAATCTGTGACAACACTAAGAAGTGGTAAGGTAATTGACAGCAAGGTTGGAACACACGCAGACGAATCAGATACACAACCATTAAAATATTTGGGTTCCAACAAGGTAAGAGACAAAGAATGGGCAGTTTTGCCACCATTCTGTCAAAGGTTAGTCAAGCAAAAGAAAGAACAACATTTATTTGATATTTTTGAAACTCTCAGGAAGGTAAAAATCAATATTCCCCTACTTGATGCTATTAAACAAATTCCTTCTTATGCCAAATTTTTGAAAGAATGTTGTACTCACAAGAAAATTTTTCAGGTTCAGGAGGATGTGGCTCTAACAGAAGAAGTGAGTGCGGTGTTATTGAGGAAATTTCCTCCTAAGTTGAAGGATCCAGAAAGTTTTACCATTCCTTGTAGGGTTGGTGAGCATATTTTTGAAAAGGCACTGTTAGATTTGGGGGCAAGCGTCAATCTTCTTCCATACTCAGTGTACGAAAAGCTAGGATTGGGGGAACTCGAACCAACATCCATCACCTTGCAGTTGGCTGATTGTAGCATCAAGAGACCTAGAGGTATTTTAGAAGATGTATTGGTTCAGGTAAATGATTTCATTTTTCCCGCAGATTTTGTTGTTTTGGATATAGAAGAATCTTCAATGCTATCTTCTTTACCTATCATTTTAGGTAGACCCTTTATGAGTTCTTCTGATATGAAAATTTGTGTTAAAAAGGGTACTATAAGTATGGAAATAAATGGTGAGAAGATTGAGTTTAAAATGTTTGATGCACCAAAATTACCACATGATGATCATGAATGTTATAATGTTGATGTGGTTTAGGAGATTGTTGACCAAACATTTCAGGTACATAGTGTTGATCCATTACAAGCCACAATTACACACTCTCTAACACTGTCTCAAGTTGAACAGGAATATGATGATTGGAGGATTGCAGAGACAGTACATTACCTCAAAAGTCCAAAATCATATTTAGGTAAGTTTGCACCTGTGTTTGAAAATCTTGTGTCTAATAATATTTTTGTTTCTTCTGTTACCAGGACACCAGATGTAGAACTAAAGCCGCTGCCTGAACATTGGAAGTATGCATATGCGGGTGAAAACTAGACGTTACCTGTGGTAGTCGCTGCAAAAGTGAGGATGCAGGAAGAAGAGACATTGTTGAGAGTATTGCAAGAACACAAGGGTGCATTAAGGTGGACCATTGTAGATAGGCTTATGTCAAGATGGTACGGTCCATACGTTGTTACAAAGGTTTCCCCACATGGAGCGTTGGAGGTTCATAGCAAAAAGAAAAATCAAACGTTCAAGGTGGATGGGCATAGTAGGAAACCTTATAGCGAGATGAGTTTTGAGCCGTAAGAGGAAGATATTGCATAAACTCATCATGTCTGGCTGAAGACTTCAAACACAGCGCTTATTGGGAGGCAACCCAATTTTCAGGGGAGTACTTACACTCTCTCTTAATTCATTTCTTTAATCATTTCTTTTATTGCATTTAGATTTGATTTATCTTTTATTTTATTTTATTTTAATTTTTGGATTTTATCTTGTAGGATTGCAGAAAACTTGACATCGCCAGGGCGGAGCTGTTTTGAACATATGCATTGACGGCTGTTTTTGAGCAATTTGGAGTCAAAATCTGGAAAAGTGATTCAAAGAGAAGTTGTAGCCTATCTTCTTAGCTTTCCAGCAAAAAAAAAATTCAGCCCATTTGGACATCTACAGCTCCAGATATCGCCAAAATAGTGAACACTGTGCGTGCAGAATTTTCAAGACGAATCAGGGGAGAAATTCTGAACTTTACGCATTTTTTTTTTGTTTTTCTCTTTTCCTTTCCCATTGAGGACAATGTGGTATTCAAGTTTTTTTTTTGGGGGGGGGGAGGTTTACAAATTTATGATTTATTTTTAGAAAAGAAAAAAAACAATTTTTTTTAAAAAGGATTTAAATTAATCTCACCATTACACTTTTGAGTTCGTCATTTAGATAAGCATTGAAATATTCTTTTTGGGATAAACAATTTCTTATAAAGTAAGAGTAAGTATACTTATTTACTTTAGGATTGTTGAGTTTCATAATTCCTTACAAAATTGTATGAGTCATGCGATTATACATAAAATACAAATGTGATGCTTTCTCTTGTGATTATCCCCTTTGATCTAGTCCTAAACAGAGTTTAAGTAAATAGAGTAATAACGAAAAAAATGAATAAAGTCAATCTACTCCAATGTTTTGAGTTGCTTAGTAACTAGGGGTATTCATCACCAATGTTTATTTTTACGTCAAACGGCAACTTGAAATATGAGAATGCAAAACATTTTAAAGTTTGTAACATGTTGAGTAACCGGGTGGATTCATCACAAATGTTTTGCATTCGCGTTAAAAGGCAAGTGACAACTTAGAGAATGTGAATAAAAAAAAAAACACTCTAGTTTACTACTCGGTTTGTAGTAGAGAGAAGGAATAATCACAGATGGAGTTGTTACATACTATAATTAAATTAATGTCATGACAAATATGATTGGGTTTGGAGCTATGGATAAATAATTGCACTGGAGAAAGTGGGTATGCTTGATTTTACTTTATTTTTAATTGTTTATATTTTTAATTGCAATTTTGATGCTTACATGATGAGATCTCTTAGTATGATGAATAGAGTTATTCTTGAGTATTTTCCCCTTATTCATAATTTTACTTTTTCCTTGAGGACAAGCAAAATCTTAAGTTTGGGGGTATTTGATGTGTCTAATTTTTATACAAATATTTGTATTCAATAACCCATTAAAAGTGCTTATTTTCAATTATATTGTCTATAAATCGTCTTGTTTCTCTAAGATTTCAATTGATTATTTATTTATGAAGAAATAAGATTTTTTAATGCAAAAAGTGATTTTTAATATTTATAGGGGTGTAAAAGGAAAAAAAAATAAATTTACATGGATTTGGATAAGGCAAAAAGATAAAAATCAGTTATTTTAAGTTTATCTAATTAAAATTAAATTTAAATACTAAATTCTGATTTATATGTTTGCAGATATATCCTAATCTACATGTGAGATGATGACACATCCAAATCTTATTGCCGTACAAGACCTACTCCTATAAATAACAAACAGCAAAATACAAAAAGAGAAGCCAGCAAATACACAGCAATTACAAAAAGAGCCAACAAAACAAAAAGCGAGTGAACAAAACAGAGAGAGAGACGGCCAGCAAAAAATAAAAAGAAAGAAAGGAAGAGAAAATAGAAGGGAAGAAAAGTAAGAGACTCTCTCTGTCTCGTACTTTTCGGGTTGAAAGAACAAACAGCAGGCACGCATCCCAGGACGACAACTGGCATCGAAGGACCCGGCGACGTGGCTCACGCATCCCAGGACGCACAGGTGCTGACGTGGGCCTCGATCTGACCCAGCTTCGATCCGCGTGCGACGTGACTGTGCTTCTCTGGTTCGACGCAGTATTCGACTGGTGTGCGACAGGACGTGGCTTCGATTGACACGTGCTGACTGGGTTTCGAAGTCTTCGTGCTGACGTGGCGCGGGCACGTTTTCCAAGTCAATGCGTGCGACAGTGCTTCGATTTGACTGGCCTTCAAGGAATCTTTCGCATTCGGTTTTTGAGACAGAAAGAAGAGGGGTTTGCAATTAATTTTTTATTCTTTTTCTCCTCTCTCTAATTTTTGTAATGCAATCCTTGAACAAATTTATTAATTGCAATATTATGAATATGTGCAACTAATTTCATTGTTGGGCTGATTGAAACCGTAGTCATGTAATGTTTATAATCTTATTATTACTTTATTCACTTATTGATTAAGCCTGGTTTAATTGACACAAATTTTATAATATGAATCAAACTTGGTTAGAGTTTCTTCAGAGCAGTAAACTGAGAGTGACAGCAAGTCGACTGACATGAAGAACCTGATGTTATCAAGTTTGCTTATTATAAAATTGAATCTGTTATATGAGCATAGAGACGACCCGTATCTTGTGTCATACTTGTAACACAAGAATCTTTAGGGGTTTTTGGTTTGATCAACTTGAAGGATCTAGATCTGATACCAATTTCTAGAACTTTGAGTGTTTGTTCGTTTCCATTATTCCTATACTTTCTTCAAGTGCAACTTAGTAGATACCATGCTAAATACTTAAGGAAAGAAACAAATTAGAGTAGATACCATGCCTAATTCTTGGCCTAGGGAAACATTAACTTTAAGGAGTAGATACCATGCCCTTAAAGGAACAAACATGAGTGACCAGAATAGTGTAGAAGTTAATTTAGCATTCATGACTATAGGTAGAAATCATGCCCAACTACTTTAGTAGATATTTGTGACCCAATTTGTGATTCTACTTGATTTAGATTTTAATCTTTTCATTTCCTTTGAAATAGACTTTTAAAACAAAACTTTATGATTTGCATTTTCTTTTGTTTTATTGATTAGTGAGTTAAGTACTACAGTCTCTGTGGGATCGACCCTTGCTTTTCACTATGCTTCTATAAACGATTCGTACACTTGCGAGGTTTTAATTTGTGTCTAGTTTATCTATTTATTTAGATAGCTGAGATATACAACAAGGTGAAGACTTAAAACTTAGCAGGTGGCTAATCACCATTCTGGCTGAAGACTTAAAACTTAGCGGTTCTTGGGAGGCAACCCGTGATTTCTTTTACTTCATTTAGATTTTTTTTTCTTTTAGTTTACTTTAATTTTAATTTTTAATTTTATTTTTGTAGGATTGCATGAGTTTGGAAGTCACCGGGTGGAGCTATTTTCTACACCTGAATTGATGGCTGTTTTTTAGCAGGATGGAGTCAGAATCTGGAAAAGAGTTTCAGAGAGCGATCGTAGAAAATTGTCTTAGCTTTCCAGAACGAAAAGAATCAGTCCATTTGGACAACTACAGCTCCAGATATCGCTAAAGCAATGAACATAGCGCGTGTAGAATTTTAATACGAATCAGGGGAGAAATTCTTGCATTCTTTTTGTTTTTCCTTTTTCTTTCCCATTGAGGACAATGTGATATTCAAGTTTCAGGGAAGGGGTACAAATTTATTTTTTATTCTATATATTTGAAAGAAAAACAAAACAAAAAGAGATTTCAATTAGGCTTACCATTACACTTTTGAGTTCTTTATTGTGCTAAAGCATTGAAATAATTTTTTTTCTTATAGGATAGACAATTGATTATAAAGTATATTAAGCATACCTATTTACTTTAGAATTATTGAATTTCAAAATTCCTTACACAATTGTGACAGTCATGTAATTAGACATAAAAGAAAACTGTGATGCTTTTTCTTGTGATTATCTACCTTTGATCTAGTACTAAACAGAGTTTAAGTAAATAGAGTAATAATGAAAAAAAAAATAAAAAATTAAATGAATGAATTTGTATCTACTCCAATGTGTTGAGTTGCATAGTAACTAGGGGTATTCATCACCAATGTTTACTTTTACGTCAAACGACAACTTAAAATATGAGTATGCAAAGCACTCTAAGTTTGTGACTGTTGAGTAACCGGGTGAATTCATCAAAAATATTTGCTTTCGCGTCAAAAGGCAAGTGACAACTTAGAGAAGAGAACAAAAAAAAAAATCTAGTTTGCTACTCGGTTTGTAGTAGTGAGAAGGGGTAATCACAGATGGAGTTGTTACATACTATAATTTCAATAATTGCATGACAAATATGATTGGGTCGGGAATTATGAATAAATAATTGCACTGGAGAAAGTGAGTATGCTTAGTTTTACTTTATTTGCTATTGTTTATATTTTTTATTGAAATTTTGATGCTTGCATTATAAGATCTCTTGGTGAGATGAGTTGAGCCTAATTATGATTATTATTCTTTGATTCATGGTTTTACTTTTTGCTCGAGGACAAGCAAAATCTTAAGATTGGGGGTATTTGATGAGTTGAATTTATACATAAATTTTAGTACTCTTTTATGTATCAAAAATTGCAAGTTCACGTTTACTTCTTGGAAATTTATCTTATTTCTACTTATTTTTATTTATTTGTTTGATTTTGTAGGAATGAGATTTATAAGTGCAAAAAGATATGAATTTTGGTAAAAATCAAAGAAGAAACAAGGATAAAGATTTATAAATTCAAATTTATTTGTTTTTGAAAATTTTTTGAAAATTTGATCACTCAAATGCAAGTTTTTACAAATTGGCTCTTTGAAGAATTAATAAAAATATTATGGTCAACTAGGGGGTGAAAAAAAAATTTGGAATAAAAAAAAATATATATATATTTAAATAAAGTAACATCACCTAATCTATTAATCTTAATTAATTATTTAAAATATATACTTATCATATTAATTACTTAATTAATTAAATATCCTAATAAACTAATCTAAACCTAATTACATTTCTCCTCTTCCTATATATATGTGCAGATTGTGAACAGGTGTGTAGGAGGTGTGGGAGCAGCGTGAAGGAGAATAGGGTAGGTGGTAGGTGGCGGCGGGATCAGTGGAGAAAAGAAAAAGAAAAAAGAAAAAAATATTAGAAAAGATGAATGGCAGGAGCAGAGAACGAGAGAGAGAGTCGACATCAGTACTCTGATGTCAGCGTTGACTAGGAAAGAGAAAGGAAGAGCAGCACTGTGTGGTGCAGAAATTGAGGCGTTCGACTTGGATTTTCGGCAACAAACTGAGTTTTTCTTTTTCTTCTCTTCTAATTTTTATCATGCAATCAAGGAACAAGTATGTTAGTTGCAACGTTATTATGAACTAAATTTATTTTTCTAGGGTTTCGATGTAGCTTAGTTTTGAGAACACAATTTTTAATTCCATATTATTTTTTTATTTTTCGATGGTTGTGTGTTTGATTTTTGTGTTTAATGCTTACAATTGTTTGGCCAACTTTTGTATGATTTATTGGATCATGGAGAGACCGAGAGATAATTTGTGATTTAGAACTATTAAATTAAACGCCATTGATTGAGCGAAATTAGAGATGATTTACCGTGATTAATGTGACTATAATGAAATCCATAGAACTTAATGAATCTTCAATTGATTAAATTTGCATAGAGATATGATAAACTGTTAGTTGGAAATATTTTTGGTATTGTTCGAGAGAAAGCATTGAATAATTTGGGGATTGGTCTACAACTTGGAGAAATAATTTTTTTATTCACATGAAGTTATAAATTGTGTGAGATTAACTAGGTGAAATCAAAAGCCCTAGAATTAATTTTGCAATTAATAAACAACAAAATTTCAGATTCCGCTCATTCTTAATTAATTTAGTTAAGTCTTTGGATTAATTTAATTTAGTTGCTCTCTTTATTAATTTCGATTTTCCAAATAGTAGTTAATCTAGTAATTTCGGTACTCAATAAAATAGCCCTTGTTGGTACGACACTCTTTTCACTTAACTATACCACTTGTTGCGATTTTGTACACTTGCAAATATTCACATCACTCCTCTTAGTTTCTCAGATATCTTCTTGCAATGCCTAGAGTTTCATCTCCAATTTGTCGCAACATCGACTGTAAACGTTCTCTCCCTACTTGGCATATTTGTCTAGCTTGGTGAAGTGTTGCATGTTGACCTTCTTCGGGACATTTTATTCTTTCCCTCATGGATGTGATACATCTTTGGTTGCTTTACAAGATGCTCCGCCAGTTTGGAAGCTCGTCACTGATTAATATGCATCTCACGTCGAAGCGATGCGATAATGCAATCCTTTGAGGTTAGTTTGGGCGATTCATTTGAAGGTTCACCTGAAGATTCCCTAGGAGGGGAAGTGATCTCCCAAGACTCCTGTGGTTCCTTTTCTTCTGGCTCTTTTTCAAAATCCTCCTACTGGTCTTCCTCGGAGTCCTCTAAAGGATCCTCGAGAAAACCTCTTCTTCCACATTTTCCATAGAATTGTGATTATTTGCCATCCTACAGAAAATGAAAGAAAAAGAACATCAGTACAAGTATAGAGTAACATAAATGTAGATTCAAACAACTACACATTCATGACTCTAAGACTGAGACACACACTCTAATATCCACCTAGGTTCACTCCCCATACCATGTTTAGTGTTACTTATTGAAGCGTGGTCAGATACCACTTTTGTAGCTCCCCGAATTTCTATAATAGAAATAAGAGACATAAATTCAGAATCTTTACTTCAAATATAAACCAAACACCGTACAATTACAGAATAATTTAAAACTTTTTTTACAACAGTCCATATTACAATGCACATCTGAAATTTAGCACATTTAATACAACTCATTGGATACATTTAAACTTCGGTTATTTTAAAGTCCAAGCTTTAACCCTTATTCAAGTCACTCACTTGCATATCTTGCAAAACTGTCAAAAAATTGTGGGCACGTCGGTTGAATGCAACCGACGCAAAACTATAGTGATAATGACCCTCCAAAGTCTCACAACCACAAACTCGTCGCACAACATAAAATAAAACAACAATGGAGAAGATTCTTAAATCAACTAGTGAAACTATACTAAAAGAATAAGTGTGTTAAGAAAATAAAGAAAAATGCAATAAAACAATGTTCAAGAAAACACAATGCACACTCATGCATACTTGTTCGGATTCTATGCATCTCATACTACATAGGTCCGAGGGAAAACCCTTACCGTTCACCTTATTTAGGGTTCAATCCCTCGCTATGCAATCCTACATCGGTGACAGAAGCATGATTAGACGCTCTGTGAATAGACCCTAGCCCCGGTATGCATCCTGCCAGACTGTATAAGTGTAAACACGCAAGCATCCCGTCAGCATCTCTCTAACTCTGGAGAAAAACCTCCTTGCCGTACTCCATCAGAACTCATCCCGCCAGACCGTACAAGTGTACCACACGAACATACCAAATCCATTTCACTTCTAGACATTCTGTAAATAGACCCCAGTCCTGGAACTATTCCCGCCAGACTGTACAAGTGTACGACTAGAAAGACATAAAAATCACACAGTCCCGGAATACATCCGCCCGACTCAAAATAGATCTCATACTTACGTTGCACAAGTTCCGTCACAACTCCCAATCTAGTGCATGTCCTTAGGTTCAAACACAGGTAACCATAGCTACCTAGAACTAGCTCACCCCCATCGGACTTCACTCACCAAAACCAGGAACACTAGCCCCTCTGACTAATTTTCTACAATCAGAATAATCATTGCCGGTACGCTAGGGTTTGCTCAGTCTGTAGTGCTCACAACTCAATGCCTCAAGCATCCATATAGGGTTCTCACAATACCCTAACTTTCAATCAAGAACCTCCATTTGGATCAATCAAAAAATATACTCTTTATTTCAAATTTAAAATTACTCCATTCCATACTTGAATTCACAAAAAAATTTCTGGGATTTCTCTTTCTTTTATCATTCAAAACTAAACAATGCTCTTCCATAAACTCTGGGATTTAATCCTTCAAAAACTAAAATTTAATAGTTTCAAAAACTGAAATTTTTACCTTTTAAAACTGAAAATAACCCCTTTAAAAATATGAAATTTCATCGTTCAAAATAGAGTAATTAGCTCCTCAAAACTGAGATTTTTAGTCATTCAAATTATAGAATTTACAACACTTGAAATTGCATCTCAAACATTTAAAATCTGAAAACTTCTTTTCTCAGAATCTGAAATTTATATGTTCTCTATCATTAAAACAAACCACTCAAAACTAAACATATATTCTAAAAATTTAAGTTTACCTTCCATCCATAAACATAGATCACGTCACAAAAATTTGTAACCCAATTATACGAAAGTTTGAACTCTAATTCGTCAAAATTCTGAAACTAGACTTGTTTACAAAATCTGAAACTTGCACATTCAATGAAAAAGTGCTTTCGTTGTTGTGGAATAAGAAGCACTTGATCTAAAAAATCAATTAACCTTCAGATAATTTTTAGATTTAAACATAAATATACATTTCCATATATGCACTAGAGTTCTCAAACCCTAACACACAAAATCCCCTCACCATGCACAACCCGAGCCCCTCACTTCTTGCAAATCGAGCGGCAGCACTGTGCAAACCAAAGGGTTGCGCAGTGCAACTGAACCCTCTCCTACTATTCAACCCCAACCGAAACCCTAGTATATGTTCAAACTCAATTTTTTGAGTCTCCAATACACTTCAATCCATGTATAACTAGGATTCAAAATATAAATTTTTTATTCAATAAAAAATAGTAAATTAAATATCAAGATTTCATCTTTAGATCAAACAAACATGAATTTATAGATCCATATCAAGTTATAATCAAATACAACAATATACATGATCATACAATCAATTCTTGGGGATAAAAATTCAATCTTTACAAACCCTAACATGGTATAATATTCAAACTCAATTATTTATGTCCAACACATATAAAAGTTGACTTTTCACTTCATAATATCAATCAAACATCGTATATTAATTACCTCAATAATTTATCTCATAGAAAATATCATATTCATGTTAACATACAACATAGATTCACAAAATTAATCCCTAGCATGACTCCACATCATTCAAGATCAAAAATAACTTAGAAAAAGTGTAGAGAGATGCCCACCTCTTGAAGAATTCAAATACAACACCTAGAAAGTGCTTTTCCTCAAGAAAAAGCTTGTTGTCCTTGCTCCAAAAAACTCACCAAAAAATAACCCAAAAGAAAGGAGGCCGAAACTTGCTGCCTCAATAAGTATGTCGGGATTTTATCTAGGGTTTCTTGAAAATTTACAAACAAAACCGTCTAGAAAATCCCTAATTGCAATATTAATTATTTAGGATATTAAATCTTCTTATATTCCATATGTGACACAATCAATTAGGAATTTATTCTCCCCAAATCCCTCTCAATTCGGCCAGGACAAAAATCTGGAAATGTAAAATTTTAATTTTAATTTTGGGCTCTTTTCATGGCCCAAAACAATTTCTTTAAAAAAGTCACATTTTGTCAAAACAATTTTAAACTAGTTCTCCTCATCCAAAATAAATTTAAAAAATAACAAATATTGTAATTTAATGAGAAGAAATAATTTTGACATGGAAATTTCAGAATTCGTATTCCAAAATATTTGCACGTGTTTTGCACGTGCAAAACGATAAATTTCAAAAGTAATCAAAATAGTCCAATAAATTATATTAAAATTATTTAATAGTTCAAAATAATGCATTTAAATTTTTGGGGTCTTACAGGAGTCCCCTAAGCTGCTTCCTACAGCAAAGGTGTGGATGCCTTTATGGTCCGTGACCGAGGCGGACTTATCAACTAATCGCCCCAACGCCTTGGAGGTGGTTACCCACATCGCTACTCCTCGTGATCAGGCGGGCCTGAACAAGGATAATGAGTAGGAGGTTTACGGTCGGTGGGCGGAAGCTTTCATTCTGGTGAGGCCTCCTTTTAGCTACTATCGATACCTCATGCCCTTATTTCTCTTTCCCTTTTTGTTAAGTGTACCATGACATTTTTGCATGCGACCATCCACGAGGATGAGTTAAAGAGGAGGCAGGAACAACTCCTCCACCGGGCCCAACAAGCCGATGCTACGGAGAAGGAGCTCCTTGAATGGAACAATTGCATTTGGCAGCACGTGAAAGAGCTGAAGGCGGACCTAGCAAAGGAGAAGGATTTCCGGGAAGAGCTTCCAAAGGAGAAAGAGAAGCTGGTTGGTGAGAGGCTGGTGTGGCACGCATGGGATAAAGAGATGGTGAAGGAGTACTGTGACACCCCGCAAAATAGCCTATAACTATTTTGCATTATAATCCGTGTACAGTTTAGAATTGCACGCGACAATGTATTTTTCAAATAATAATTTTATAAACATTTTTTTTATATATGTAAATTCAATTTATCTTATTTTAAGTATGTTGATAAAATACCTATATATATACTTGATTTGGTCATATCAGATCGTATATGATATACGGTCTATAATTACCTTCAATGTGAATACGACCGTGTATATTTTATAATTTAAATATTTAAATATATTTTGCTATGGATATCAAGATATTAATTTGTATTATAAATAATCATACATTGTTTTTCATTTGGGTTAGAGTTTGCTAAACCTAGGGTTAGAGTTCTTTTGACCTAAACCTAGGGTTAGTAACCCTACTTCAATTAAGAATTCATGAGATGAGATTGGGTGGATCTTGATGAGATCCTAGGGCTCACAAATTGTCAAGTTTGTGCTGGAGAAATGAGCATAAGAAATTGCTAGGAAATTTCCTAGGACTAAGTTGACTCAATCTATACCCTCCATCACACTCACTCTTCACCTCCAAATCTCCACCCTCCACCTACTCCCAATTTTGCTATAAAACTCAAACACTTCACCCATTTATCTATTTTCCTTCTTCTCATGTTTTCTTAGTTCAAAAAGAGAAAAGAGAAAGAGAGAGTTTTCATTTGTCATGCTTTGGAGCATTGGAGGAGAACAAGCAAGCTAGAGAAGGTTGCAAGGTTTCATCTTTCCAAACTCAAAAAGCCTGGGTGGGTGTTCTCAAACTCTAATCAAGTTATTTCCCTTTCTTTGTGTATGTGATGTTATAGCTTAAGAATTCCTAGTATGCAAATGGCTTAGAATTTGATCATAAAATTTTTGTGGCATTTTCTATGATGAGTTTAGAGTATCCTCTAATTTTATCATATTTTTTTGGGTTTGTTTAGTAGCTCAAACAATTGCTTCATTTTCGGGCAGTGAACAGTAAAAACTGCTGTGTTTTTGGGAAATTTGGGTGCCCTTCCAAATATCATATCTCGGGATTGGTTGGATATTTTAAGCTCAAATTTTTGATATGTGTTCTTGAATATGTTATAAACTATATTTTCAAATTTTGTGTCAATCTGAGTTCGTTTGATACTTCAAAAAAATTATAAGTTGCAACTGGTCTGAAACCAGAACTGAATCTGCCCCGTGTTAGAATTGATGTTCATTAATTCATAAGTACTTTTTAGTGCATGATCTTGAAATGGAATTTTTACTGTAGCTTATGGTATGCGTCTAGACCATGATTCTAAAATTTTAGAATTGTTAGACAATATCTGATGGAGTTTTGAAAATAATTTGTATAAGGAGGTAGGCCCCCTGTCTGAAAACAGAAGGGAATTCTATGCTAAGTTTGAAAGCCATAACTCCCTGTGTATTGTGAATCTAAATGCAATTTTCGAATATGTTAGACTTATATATGGCTAGTTATTGATTCTAAAGTTTCATGAGTATTGGACTTGTGGTTGAATTGCTATTAAATTTTAAAGTAGACCAGGTTTAGGTTTAGCTCAGGTTAGCTAGTCTGTGAATTTGTGTAATTCTGGAATTATGTGTTAAGAATTTGGAACATTGATCAACTAGAGATTTGTAGTAGAGAGTCGTAGCTTTCCAAAACATCTTGAATCATGCAATTCCAGTTTATGTAGCAAAAGTTATGATTTTTTTTAGATTGGGGCAGAACCAGTCTAAATTGAAGGACTTGATTTTTCTAAAGGAAACTCATTTCCTGTGTGTATACTGATAGAAATTAGAGTTTTGGAGTACTTTAATGGATGAATCTGAGGATGTGTTCAATTAGAAATTGTAGTAGACACTCCCAGATTTCCATAAAATCCAGAATCAAGTAATTCCGACCAATGAGCAAGTTTTTATGACAATGGCAAGGTGCAAAAATTGTATGAATGAATATACAACTACGAACATATAGAGATTATATAGCCTCTAGATGGCTGAATTTGAAGAAATGATCAACTAGAGACTTATAGTATAAAGTCTAGGCTTTCTAGAATGGGTAATATCATGAAATTTCAAATTATATTTTGAAAGTTATGAAGGTTACAAGTTTTAGCAACCTGCTGTCTTTGTTCGATTCAAGCATGTGTTTGAAATCTGGAAACTTAAGTTCTATAAGGAATTTGAGAGAGTTGTCAACTAGAAAATTATAGTAGAGGTTCCCACTTTTCTAGAAAATCTAATTTTGTTGTATTCCAATAAGTGGAGCATAAATTATGAAATTTTCTCCATGCTACAGGATTTATGACCAAGTGAATTTGAGTTTTAAGATGTTTGATGATTGTCCCTATTTAAGCACTTCATTTGGGACTTATATGAGATTCTTTTGCTTGGTACTCATGGTGGACACATGAGTAAGTTGGGCGAATAGCTATATGGTTGATTTGTGGTATGTGGGCTCATAGCTAGTATAGCTTGGTGCTAGTCTAGGTTGTGATACCCTAGGACTATCAACGCAGTTGGCAAGTATTGTGATTGATTTATTTCCACCTCAAGAGATAGTGATCTTCCTGTGCGTCGTCGGATCGTTTACCGAGGGAAGGTGGATCGCAGGCTGGGATACTATATGAGACATGAGACGAAGGTGGTAGCGACCGATGGAGATCAGATCGCTGGTGTTTGGGGTTGATAGGCTAGGTTATCTACATCGTCCAGAATGTGTTGATGCCTAGGTCTGTCAATAACTAGATATTAGAAATTATGTGTGTTTCACCTCTATTGCCGGGTATGAGGCACTCTCTTGAGCATCGTTGTACTGGCTCGCTGAGGGTCGCGGGCCGGAGACATTAGGTTGAAGACCTACAGAGGTGTTGGCAATCGATGAATGTTGGTTTCCTGTGATTAGTTAATTTGACAGAACTGTTTGGGCTTAATCATTCGTTAGAAATTGTGCATGACTTAACAAACTTGCTTGTTTTAGCAACCAATGTTACTTCAGATTGTATTTCATTACTTTTTGCTTGAAGACCGAGTTGATGTTATAGGTGATTCCCTATAATCTGACTTGTTCTAAAGGCCAGAACTAGGAGGTGATAACCAGGGTGGTGTCTTCCTGTCATTAAGGACACGTGCTGCGGTACGTATCTCGCACTGCTGATTCTTGAAGTGCCGTGGTAAGAACGGAGGGATCCTGTCGGATAGGGAGATTAGACCCTCGAGGCCATCTTGTTATTATGTTGAGTGGACATGAACAGACCATGGGGCTTCTGTCCCATGGATCTTCGGTGCTATAGATATGCAGTTATGTCTCTGTAAGATCGTCACGGTATTTGGTGTGATCCAGACCGGATTGGGACACTAGTGGCAAACAGGGACACCACTGTGTTTAGCTGTAATAACTGCAGGATTCACTAGCCCCAGTTATAGCTATTAGGAACAAGTTGAGTACAATAGTAGAATGTATTGTATGGCAAGGGTTCAAAACCCTGAAACTAGAGAAGACAGCTTGATTTGGAGTGTATGTAGTATGGGATGCATGCGTGTCCAAAGTTTTTCTGACATTAGACTAAGTGCATCTGTTTTTCTTTACTTGTGTACCGTGCTTTAGACTTCAGGTCATGGCATACACTGACACTAGAAAATTAGGATGCACGTTTCTATTTTTATTAAACGCTGGTTGTGGTTGCTAGTTGGAGATCGCTGTTTCTTATCAGCATTGCATCAGTATATGTACTGATGTGCCCACTCAATTTGGTGCAGGAAATCATATCGAGAATGCGGGCATCCAAGTGGAGGAGCAGTGTACTTACCTACCATTCGAGCAGGTGCAGAAATATCAGAGTCGCGCAGCGAAAGACTCAAGCTGAGGGGCACGTACCAGGGAAGTAGATTGTCCACTCAGCAGAGTTTCGACAGTGATCAGTTGATTACCATTCTGGAAGACAACTGACAACATTACAAGTGGAGTTTGTAAATATTTTATAATAAGTTGTAATGAGTTAATATAATTTGTATTCATTGTTCAAGAACAAGATAATTGTTGTAATTGATGATGCAATGTTTTTATTCGGCAATTAAAATTTTTTAAATTTGTATGTTATTACTGTGTTGAGATGCATTGTAAGGCAAAGATTCTGGTTGTGTGAGGGCGCTACGAAGTGGTATCAGAGCTGACTTCAAATTACAATCTAACACAGTAGGAAATTAGACTTGAATGACAAATAAGTTGAGTTTAGTTTGGCAGATAGTATGATCATAAATCATATGGTAGCGCTTCACAACTTATGATTATGATCTTCCTTACATCTGAACCAGTCCCAATGTATTTCATTCTTTACTAACAAGCTTAGTGCAGTCGTGTTCAATGACGGCTAGTCTGTAATCGGACATCAATGGAGGAAAACCTCAACTGGATATCGGAAGGCAAATTTGCAACTAAATATCCAGAAGGCAAACCTGCAACCGGATGTCGAAAAAGCAAATTTGTAACCTGATGTGCTGGCAAAAAATCTGCAGCCGGACGACAAATGAGGGCGAGTCGTAACACAGGAGTTAAGGAAGAACAATAAAGCCGCACTGATGACTCAAAATCGAGACTAGAATTCGCACTGTACCAAGGAAGGCACTGGTGGAAATCAGTAGAAACCAGACGCCATCACCAGGAACTAATCAAGACTAGGCTCGAGGAAGGATTTGTCGATGACCAATTCAATCATTTCCGAAAGCGGCAGAATTCTCCAAGGTCCGCTTAGGATAAAGCAACCGCCAGAAGCACTGCAAGGAAGAAATCGGGTCAAACATAGGACGACCACATCAAACATTCAACAAAAATCATTAAAGGAGCTGCTAGAAGATCAGAGTAGAAATTTGTGAGTTTATCCTTTCTAAGGAGGGAGTGGTTACCAACCGGCAAGTATTGCAATCAAGGTAAGGATCAACATCATTGGCAAGTAAAGAACGAAGTTAAATGGCACCAATATCATGTTCCGATGTTACAGGTACCATGAGATACTCACAAATTAAGGTCAAGAACCGATGTCTATTGTGGCGATTGTCTACTCCAATGCAGAAACAGAAGAATGTCAACCTCAAATTCATGGTCAATCTATCCAGAAGACTGGAGGAGGACTACTCTACTTGAATTGAAGACCAGTTTGTCGAGGATGTCACTTGAGAAACTGGAGATGGTACAGGAAATTCTCTCATAACCATTAATATTTGTATTATGTTTTCCTATCCACTAGCGTCGTTCTGAGGACAGAACAATTCTAAGGAGGGAGCGATGTGACACCCCGCAAAATAGCTTATAACTATTTTACAATATAATCCGTGTACAGTTTAGAATTGCATGTGATTATGTATTTTCCAAATAATAATTTTATAAACATATTTTTATATACATATAAATTCAGTTTCTCTTATTTTAAGTATGTAGATAAAATAGCTGTATATATACTTGATTTGGTCATATTGGATCGTATATGATATACGATCTATAATTACCTTGAGTGTGAATACAACCGTGTATATTTTATAATTTAAATATTTAAATATATTTTGCTATGGAAATCAAGATATTAATTTGTATTATAAATAATCATACATTGTTTTTCATTCGGGTTAGAGTTTAGTAAACCTAGGGTTAGAGTTCTTTTGACCTAAACCTAGGGTTAGAAAACCTAACCTAGTGTTAGTAACCCTACTTCTAATTGAGAATTGATGAGATGAGATTGGTTGGATCTTGATGAGATCATAGGGCTCACAAATTGCCAAGTTTGTGGTGGAGAAATGAGCATAAGAAATTGCTAGGAAGTTTCCTAGGACTAAGTTGACTCAATCTATACCCTCCATCACACTCACCCCTCGCCTCCAAATCTCCACCCTCCACCTACTCCCATTTTTGCTATAAAACTCCAACACTTCACCCATTTCTCTATTTTCCTTTTTCTCATGTTTTCTTAGTTCAAAAAGAGAAGAGAGAAAGAGAGAGTTTTCATTTGTCATGCTTTGGAGCATTGGAGGAGAAAAAGCAAGCTAAAGAAGAATGCAAGATTTCATCTTTCCAAACTCAAAAAGCTTGTTTGGGTGTTCTCAAACTCTAATATAGTTATTTCCCTTTCTTTGTGTATGTGATGTTGTAGCTTAAGAATTCCTACCATGCAAATGGCCTAGAATTTGATCATGAAATTTTTGTGGTATGTTCTAGGATGAGTTTAGAGTATCCTCTAATTTTTTCATATATTCTGGGTTTGTTTAGTAGCTCAAACAATTGCTTCATTTTCGGACAGTGAACAGTAAAAACTGCTGTGTTTTTGGGAAATTTGGTTGCTCTTCCAAATAGCATTTCTCAGGATTGGTTGGGTATTTTATGCTCAAACATTTACTAGGTGTGCTTGAATTTGTTAGCAACTATAGTTTCAAATTTCGTATTATTCTGAGTTTGTTTGATATTTCAAAAAATTATAAGTTTCTACTGGTCTGAAATCAGAACTGAATATGCCCTGTGTTAGGATTGATGTTCATTAATTCATAACTACTTTTTGGTGCATGATCTTGCAATGGAATTTTTACTGTAACTTGTGGTATGAGTCTAGACCATGATGTTAAAGTTTTAGAATTTTTGTACAACATTTGATGGAATTTTGAAAATAATTTGTATACGGAGGTAGACACCCTGTCTGAAAATAGAAGGGAATTTTATGCTAAGTTTGAAGAGCCATAACTCCCCGTGTATTTTGAATATGAATGCAATTTTCGAATATGTTAGACTTGTATATTTCTAGTTGCTGATTCTAAAGTTTCATGAGTACTCGACTTGTGGTTGAAATAATATTAAATTTTAAAGTAGACCAGGTTCAAGTTTAGCTCAGGTTAGCTAGTAAGTGAATTTGTGTAATTCTGGAATTATGTGTTAAGAATTTGGAAGAATGGTAAACTAGAGATTTGTAGTAGAGAGTCGTAGCTTTCCAAAACATCTTGAATCATGCAATTCTAGTTTGTATAGTAAAAGTTATGTTCTTTTTAGATTGGTGCAGAACCATTCTAAATTGAAGGACTTGATTTTTGTAAAGGAAACTCATTTCCTGTGTGTATACTGATAGAAATTGGAGTTTGGGAATGCTTTAATGGATGTAACTGAGGATGTGTTCAGCTAGGAAGTTGTATTAGACACTCCCAACTTTCCATAGAATCCAGAATCAAGTAATTCCGACAAATGAGCAAGTTTTTATGATAATGGCAAGGTGCAGCAATTGCATGAAAGAATGTACAACTGAGAACATATAGAGATTGTATAGTCTCTAGATGGCTGAATTTGAAGAAATGATCAACTAAAGACCTGTAGTATAGAGTCTAAGCTTTCCAGAATGGGTAAGATCATGAAATTCCAAATTTTATTTTGAAAGTTAAGAAGGTTAGAAGTTTCAGCAACCCGTTGTCTTTGTTCGTTTGAAGCATGTGTTTGAAATCAAGAAACTTAAATTCTATAAGGAATTTGAGAGAGTTGTCAACTAGGAAATTGTAGTATAGGTTCCCACTATTCTAGAAAATCTAATTTTGTTGGATTCCGATAAGTGGAGCATAAATTATGAAATTCTGCTGCTACAGGATTTATGACTAAATTAATTTGAGTTTTAAGATGTTGGATGATTGTCCCTATTTAAGCACTTCATTTGGAACTTATATGAGATTCTTGTGCTTGGTACTCATGGTAGACACATGAGTAAGTTGGGAGAATAGTTGTATGGTCGATTAGTGGCATGTGGGCTCGTAGCTAGTATAGCTTGGAGCTAGTCTAGGTTGTGATACCCTAGGACTATCAACCCAGTTGGCAAATATTGTGATTGATTTATTTCCACCTCGAAAGATAGTGATCTTTCTGTGTGCCATCGGATCGTTTACCGAGGGAAGGTGGACCGCAGGCCGGGATACTATATGAGATGTGAGACGGAGGTGATAGCGACCGATGGAGATCGGATTGCTGGTGTTTGGGGTTGGTAGGCTAAGTTATCTACCTCATCTAGAATATGTTGATGCCTAGGTCTGTCAATGACTGGATATTAGAAATTGTGTGTGTTTCACTTCTATTGCCGGGTATGAGGCACTCTCTTGGACACCATTGTACTGCTCGCTGAGGGTCACGGGTCGGAGACATTAGGTCGAAGACCTACAGAGGTGTTGACAATTGATGAATGTCGGTTCGTCGTGATTAGTTATTTTGACAGAACGTTTGGGCTTAATCAATCATTAGACACTGCGCATGACTTGACAAACTTGCATGTTTTAGCAACCAATGTTACTCAAGATTGTATTTCTTTACTTTTTGCTTGAAGACCGAGTTGATGTTAGGGGTGATTCCCTATAATATGACTTGTTCTAAAGTCCAGCACTAAGCGGTGATAACCAGGGTTGTCTCCTCCTATCATTAGGGATACGTGTTGCGGTGCGTATCTCGCACTGTTGATTCCTGAAGTGCCATGATAAGAACAGGAGGGTTCCTGTCGGATAGGGGGATTAGACCTTCAAGGCCGTCATGTTCTTATATTAGGTGGACACGAACAGACCATGGGGCTTCTGTCCCATGGATCTTCGGCACCATAGATATACAGTTATGTATCTGTAAGATCATCATGGCATTTGGTATGATGTAGACCGGATTGGGGCACTAGTGGCAAACAGGGACACCACTGTGTTTAGCAGTAATAACTGCAGGATTCACCAGCCACGATTGTATCTATCAGGAACAAGTTGAGTAAACTAGTAGAATGTATTGCATGGCGAAGGTTCAAAATGCTGAAACTGGAGAAGACACCTTGATTTAGAGCGTATTTAGTATGGGATTCATGCGTATCCAAAGTCTTGTTGACATTAGACTAAGTTCATATGTTTTTCTGTATTTATGTACCGTGCATAGACTTCAGGTCATGGCATACACTGATACTAGAAAATTAGGATGTACGTTTCTGTTTTCATTAAAGTTTGGTTGCGGTTGTTAGTTGGAGATCACTGTTTCTTGTCAGCATTCCATCAGTATGTGTACTGACGTGCCCACTCAATCAGGTGTTGGAAACCAGATTGGGAATGCGGGCATCCAAGTGGAGGAGCAGTGTACTTACCTACCATTCGAGAAGGTGCAGAATTATCAGAGTCACACAGCGGAAGACTCTAGCCGAGGGGCACGTCCCAGGGAAGTAGATTGACCACTAAGCAGAGTTTCGGCAGTGATCGGTTGATTACCATTTTGGAAGACAGCTGACAGCTTTACAAGTGGAGTTTGTAAATATTTTATAATAAGTGGTAATGAGTTAATGTAATTTATATTCCTTGTTCAAGAACAAGATAATGGTTCTAATTGATGATGTAATGTTTTTATTTGTCAATAAAAAGTTTTTAAATTTCCATGTTATTACTGTGTTGAGATGCATTTGATGGCAAAAATTCTAGTTGTGCCACGGATGTCCGATAACGGGGATCCAGGGTGCTACAAGTACGACAATGCTCTGACAGACATCATCCATGCCCAAGACCAGGGGTATAATCATGCCCTTGAGCATATCAGGTCAAAGTATCCGGACCTCGATCTTGGTGCTTTTCTTTCGAGGTGTAGGAGGATAACGTAACCCTTTTCGTGGCGGGAGAACGTTTGGCGAACCAAGAGCTAGTTGTCCCCACCCCCACAATTGTAGAAGAGTGCCCCGCTCCTGTCCTTGAAAAGCGGTCCTCCTCTAATCGGTAGATCTTAGGTTCTATTTTTTGCCTTTTAGCAGGCTGGCCACCGCTTTTGTACTTTGACTATTATGAATGAATAAAAATGTTTGAAATATACCCATATGCTTTCCTTTTTGGTTATTTATAAGGCTTCTGTCTTGAACCCCGATGGCCTGGGAATTCTCCCTCAGCGTTAGAGTCCTCACATCTTTGAATTTCTCTTCATCGCTTGAAGCATCACGTGGGTCTTCACGTGTTAGCCTTCGTCACTCACTTGCGGTACTCGAGACATCTTGGAAGTTAGAGAATTGACTGTAATAAATAATGGAACCCGTGACCATCAAGAAATATCTTATGAGAATGTCTATAAATTCTCTCGTTTTTAGTCAGTTGGTTCACAAATCTCATTGCCTTGTTCTTCGGAATGACTTTGCTCCCGGAGTGTCTTTCACTGAGCACTTCGAATGGCTATTTGAGGGTCCAAATCGATGAGGTCGACTCTGTTGGTGCTGAATCGGGTGACCCCCGACAAGATGTTGGAGTGTCCGACCCAGAGGGGATCGATGTACCGACTAGGAGCTCCGTTAGGTTTGTCTTGGCTTTCAAGGTCTGAAGTTTGCCTTGAGTTCCGATGGACGTGGTCTTCTTTGACTGTGCCCCTTCACTCGGACTTGGTAGCATTTTCTTCGGCTGGCACCTCTCGTGCTGACAACATTAACCCGAAGGGACCCGGAGAGGATCGGGGTACTCCTTGTTTGTAACGACCCGAATTCCAAATACAGGTAATTCGTAGAAAAAACAAGATCTTTTACTTCAACTTCGTACAAACTTACAAGGAATTTAAAAGTTTTTCATTTACATCATTGTTCCTTACAATAACACAGCAAAAATAAATAAGTGCAATCCAACATATGACAGTGGAAGCACTTCAATCTTATTTCAACCCATCACCATGACTTCAAATCCATGCCAAATCCAATCTTGCAACTAGGAAACTGTGGGCACGTCATTTACATAGAACTGACGCAATGCTATAACACAATGATTCCATCATCTTAACAATTACAAAGTTGAATGCATAAAACATAAAAGTGACTATCCTAATTATGTTAGTGTATGATATGAACTTAATCCCTAATGGAGCAATTATACTTACAATGACACTAATGCATATTTGTTCGGATTCTATGCATCCCATACTACATAGGTCCGAGGACAAGCCCTTATCGTACTCCTCATTATAGGGTTCAATCCCCCATTATGAAATCCTACTATGGTGACTAATGTAAGGTTTAGATATCCTGTGAGGATCTAGTACCACCCCGATAATTCTTGAGAACCGTTCTCCCATCACGAGCCATAACCTCGATAATTCTGGAGACGAAACCCACACCGAGAACCATAACCCAGATAATTCTTGAGAGTCGTTCTCCCACTGTGAGTGATTCTTGGACATCATGCCTCACACCCCGATAATTCTAGAGACGAAACCCACACCGCAAGTCATATGGTACCTCATCACATAAATATCCCATGAGCGTCGCCTCGATCCCGATAATTCTAAAGATAAATCCCACACCGCGAGCGATTTTGGATATCATGCCTCACACCTCGATAATTATTGAGATAATCTCCCACCACGAATCATATGAGGCCCTCAAACTCATGTTTGCCCATACTTCATCACATCTGCCCCTAGTGCCTGCCCTTAGGTTTAATTATAATCATCACAACCTAAAGCTAGCTCACCCTACCAAACATAAACCAACACACGAGAAAATGTTAGCTCCTACTGGATACTTTTCAAATTTTATTTATCATAACTTGCCGGTTTCTACAAGTCTCGCTCAGCCTCTAGATTCCAACATCTCAAACCGAGATCATATAGGTTATCTTAACCTCAATTACACAATTTCTCATTCATAATTTAATTGATTATTTCATACATTCATTTTGAATTGTCAATTTCAAAATATATCTTCTTCCTTATGCATCGTAAGCTTCTTAGGGTAAAACTAAATATAAAGATTATTAGTATTTCAGTCTCTTAACCATGCTTTTATTTTTCCACCAAATATCCCAATCATTTACTTCTTTCAATAATTTAATCCCAATGTAATTTTCCAAAGGTGGGTTGTAAATTTATATTCCACTCCCAAATTTAAACTCATTTTAATATAAACAAACACTCTTGAATTTAGACTAGAAACTAGATTCATCTAGTACATTGTCTAATGTAACTTCTAATCTCAAAATTACAACATAAAATAGTGTAGAATTATTTCCAAAATGTTAATAATATTCTAAAATATTTCTACAATTTTCTCCGGTTTTCAAAACATGATAAAGACCAAAAATAAATTTAAAAAAAGTAAATGTGTACACCCGGAATCGAACTCAGGTGCACAGCCAGCCAAACCGCAACCCAAGGTGCACCCAACAACCAATATGCCAATTCTCGGTTGGTGAAAAACTTCTAGGGTGTTATTCTTAATTATTAAAACTCTATGTTTCTACCTTTCTAAAATTTCAATTTTGTATTCGCTATGCATTATTATTTTTAATCATTTTCAGAGAATAAGTTCCTTCACCATTAGTGTATTAGCCCGAAATAAATCCTATCACAATCTATTCCCAAAATAATAAGGAAATTATTCCCCAACTTGCATGATTTGTTCATAGTTCTACAACTTGAACTATATAAATTATTGTTCCCTATACAACTACATTTTTGGGGAGTTTTTATATTACTACATTTTATATAGAAAAATTTAATTTCATGGGTTTATTTTATAAATTCTCCACTAGATGAGCATTCTATAAAACTCCTACACATACATTAATTCAATTATCTACTACATGATTATAATTAAGCATGTACTAATAAATTTTGCTAGTGATGTTACTTTACACACACATGCTAATTTCATTATCCATCTACATATTTCTAACATGCACAATTACTAACATATTAGAAAATAATGAAAACACCCACACATTCACATACTAACTATGTCTAAGAGTGCACAATTAAAATTCTAGAAAACCTCTATACTTACACACCAATTAAATTAGCATCTACATATGTTACGGCTAAGCATGCACAATCTACTAAAAATTGGAAGACAATGAGAACACCTACCTCAAAAGAGACCTCCTAATGGTTGAACCGCTTAATAAATGCTCCAAAAGCTCAACAAAAGCAATCCTACAAGCCTCCTTGCAAAGATCCCGAAAGCCAAAACAGCAACTCCTCTCTCTTGACTCTTTTTTTTTGGATTTGATTTTGTGTCCCTATATGGCTAAAGTGAGAGGGTATTTATAGGGTGAAATAGTGAGTGGTTATAATAACTCCCCACCTCCTAAAAGATCTCTCCACTCACACACTCACTCCCCCACTCTCCCATTCTCACAAATGGCTGGCCAACAAGGGGAAAGAAGAGCACGTGCATGTGCACATTATGTGTGTGCACACTTCTTCATACAATTTTATTAGGAGTTTTTAATTAAATTAGGTGTGTATGTTACACACTGTAATATGTACTAGTTTTTCAAATTTTAAATGTGAGTTCATGCACGTTGAATGCACACATAATAGTTAGGGGCTTTAATTTATAATTGTTTTAATGTGTTACAAAATATAGATTTAAGCCTAGTTGATTTTTATTAAAAATTCACCACACACTAGTGACTTGTAAAATGAGAGGAAAATTTTCATGACTCAAGAGAATTTCATTAATTGACACGTGCACAAAATTACGTGCAAAGCACGTGCGAAAGAAAATATTTAAAATGAACATTTTCGGGGATGTTACACTGTTGATCCTCATCAAGTATATCTTGGGTTCCAAAATCTGTTGCCGCTAACCGGGCGCTAGGAGCCAAGGCCGAAGAGTTTATTCAGCTGGCCATCGCATTGTCCCCGAAATTTGCATATGATGCCTCTTCTGTATGTTGGCTGTTGGCGATAACTAGCATTCTGAAATACGAGGAGACCATGGAAGCATTTTAGGCATAGCTACCTTTTTTGTATTTAATTTTCCAATTGCGGACTAGCCACCGACCCTCTTGTAATAGCTTTTCTTAAAAGAAAGACATTGAATTTGTTTCTCCTTTCGTGTGAATTGTTGTCATTTTGTTTGAGTTGCTCGAACCGTCTCGTTGGGAGATGAGGCACTGGTGATTGTCTTTTGACAATGCGTGAAGGGCAAGAGCCTCGTAATGGAGAAATCCACGTTTGGATCAGAGTTTAGACACCATGCCAAGAGGCGCGATGCAAGCCTTATTGCAGAGAAAATTCGCATAAGGTTTGGAGTCGGAACACCATGCTAAAGAGCAAGGTGCGAACCTTATTGCGGAGAAATCTGCGTTAGGTTCGAAGTCGGAACACCATGCCTAGGGGCGAGGTGCGAACCTTGTTGCAGAGAAATCAGCTTAAGATTCAGAATCAGGACACCACACCGAGGGGCAAGGTGTGAACCTTATTGGGGAGAGATCCAAATAATGTTCGGAGTTCGGAGACCATGCCAAGGTGTGAACCTTGTTGCGAAGATATCCACTTAATGTTCAGAGTCGGAATACCACATCGATGGGATAGGTGTGAACCTTGTTGCATAGAGACCCTCTTATGGTTTGGTGTCAGAATACCATGCCAAGGGACAAGGTGTGAACCTTGTTGCGGAGAAATTCACTTAAGGTTCGGAGTCGGGACACCACGTCGAGGGGGAGAGGTGTGAACCTTGTTGCAGGGAGATCTAGTTAAGGTTCGGATTCAGAATACCACACCAAGGGGCTAGGTGGGAATCTTGTTGCAGAGAAATCCAGGTGATATGGCTAAAAATGGGGTTAAATCGGAACCGTCCAGATTGGGCACGAATCTTGAAGCTCGGGGGTAAAAAGGTAATTTCACATACAAGTGGATCCAAAGTGGGTACTGAATCTCCTTCTCACAGATCCAATAACCCGCGAATGGATCCACACCTATTGGGTACGGGTTCCGACCCGAGACGAACCCAAACCAACAAGAGACAAATCAGGATCCATGATTTGGCCAGGTCAATGGCCCTGATTTACTCTCACCGGGAATCAAGGAAAGATTTCCTAAAACAGACTGAGGATTTTACTCCTTGCTGTTACACAGGAAATCAGGCCTTTAAACAACTCCCCTGGCGACTATAAATACAACCCCTCTACCTCCATGACCAGGTTAATCACTCTTTGGCCACTTTAAGCTCTTTCTTAATCTCTTCTGATTACTGACAAGAGCGTCGGAGGGTGCGTCGCCGGAATCAACCCCGGTGTTTCGCACTTCCTTGCAGGTCGCGACAGGAGAAAGAAGGCTGAGTCAACTGCTCAGGTTTTTCTCGGACTCACAAATTCTATCTGATTACCCCCACACCGAAATCAGTGGTAACAGATTGGCACCGTCTGTGGGAAAAACCACACGAACAGCTTCAGCTTCTTCCTCGTCGTCATCTGCAGCCATGCCTCCGAAGAAGGTCAGATCTAGAGGGTCGAACCGTGTGGCCAATCCCACCGACCCTACGGAGGAAGCCCCTGTCAATCCCATTCCACAGTCCGATCTTCCTCCACCGGCCCAGCAGGTCCCACCTCCTCATCCCAAGCAGCAACCCAACAATGGCCCTTCCGGCCCTAACGGACAGAAGCAGAAGCAGCCTCTCCATCAGGACCATGTTTCGGTCCATAATGGGTCCTCGGACTCGATGGCTTCTCATCATCCCGACCTCCGCAACACTCTCCTGAACCGTCAGAAGGACGACGACCTCCGCACCCACCTTGACGAGAGGCGGGCCCGAGAGGGAGCCTCCCGCCAGCGTCAGGGTGAGCGGTCCCCTCGTCGCCGAGACGGTAGGAGGTCCCCGGACCGCAGGGGCCGGGCAATGTCTCCCGAACGCAAGAGGAGGAGACCGCATTCCCCCGCGGATCGGCATCCTCGGAGGAACAATGACGCACCGATCACTCGTGCCGAGTTCCTGCAATTTCAGGACACCGTTCTGCAGGCTTTCAACCTTCGGCAGAACACCCAAAATGCTCAGAGGGCTCCAACGCCCCCGAGGGACCCCAGTCCTCGTCGCCGAACCCGAAGTCCTTCCCCAGCTCCCAGCCGTCAGCAGCAGCGATACAGTCCCCGCCGATCCCAGGACTACCGGTGCCGCAGTCCGCGCTCCCCTTCCTATGAAGAGGAGTCCGGGGGGTCATATGATTACCAACGGAGGGACGACGCCCTTATCCGCCGTCTCCATGAGGTGGAAAGGCATATTGGCCGCATGGACAGAGAGGAGGAGTCCCGAGCAGGGACCGTCCGTCCCAGCCGACCCCCTTTCTCTCGGTCGATTATGGAGGTCCACATACCGAGGGGTTTCAAACCTCCGCAGTTTGAAACGTACTCAGGGGAATCCGACCCAGTCGATCACGTCGAAAGCTTCAAGACCTTGATGCTGATCCATCAAGCTTCCGACGCTGTGCTATGCAGGACCTTCCCAGCCACCCTCAGGGGGTCGGCTCGGGAATGGTATTCCAGGCTCGCCCCCTCATCCATCTTCTCATTCGAGCAGTTTGAGACGCTGTTCATAACTCACTTCGTGAGTAGCAGGCGAGCCGAGAAGACAAGTCTCTCCCTGCTGAACCTGCGGCAGGAAAGGGAAGAGAAGCTGCAGGACTATGTGAAGAGATTCACCGCAGAGGTCAGGTCTATCGCCTCCTTAGACCATTCCGTGGCGACCGTGGCGTTCCAGTCGAACGTCCTCAATGCCAACCTCCGATCGTCCCTAGCCAAGAAGCCCCCGCATGACTTCGCCGACCTCCTCCTGAGGTGCGAGAAGTACATCCGGGCAGAGGAGGCTGAAGCTCTTCTGAGCTTCGGGGGGCCCTCCTCAGGGTCGAAGAGGAAGGCAACGGGGGAAGAAGGGTCCAAGAAAGCTCAAAAGGACAATGGCGGTCAGCGCCGCCCTCCCCCCAGGTTCGAGAAGTTCACTCCCCTCACCACTAATGTCTCTACTATCCTAATGGAAGTGGAGAAGGAGGGGGTCATCCCTCCAGCTCCGAGGATGCACACCCCAGCGAAGAGGAGGAACAAAGATAAGTGGTGTCGTTACCACCGAGACCACGGCCACGACACGAACGACTGCCGGGCTTTGAGGGATGAGATTGAAGCCCTCATCCGGAGGGGGCAGTTGGCCAAATTCGTGAAGGCTAACGATCGGACGGATCGCAACTCTCCTCTGCCTCGGGGGGCTAACAAGCACTCCGAGCGGCACGAGGAGACACCCGAGTTCGAGGAGGAACGGATTCTGCACCTGATCCACGGAGACCCCATGGGGGGCTCCTCTAATTCCTCCTGAAAGGCCTTCGTCCGAGAGGTCAACTCGGTTCATAGTGCCCCTCCCCCCAAAGGTCTCGGCGTCCCTGTGTCTTTCTCCGATGCCGACCTCGAAGGGGTCCGAACCCCTCACTGTGATGCCCTCGTCATCGACCACCGCATGGCCAACTTCAAGGTGCAGAGGATTTTAGTAGACAATGGGAGTTCGGTCAATATTCTCTTCCTCTCGGCCTTCCGAGGCCTGCAGCTGTCCCGAAACCGTCTCAAGCCGGCCGGTTACACGCTCCACGGGTTCACGGGGGTCCCGGTAACCGTCGAAGGGGTGATAACCCTAGACGTTACCGCGGGAAGCACCCCTACTACCCGGACCGAGCCGATGGACTTCATGGTCGTCGACGTCCTGGCAGCGTATAATGTCATTCTAGGCCGACCCGGCCTAGCCGCCTTGGAAGCTGTCCCCTCGGCATACCATTTGAAAATGAAGTTCCCCCCTCGGTCGGGAGTAGGGGAAGTCAAGGGAAGCCAAGAAACAGCCCGGAAGTGCTACATGACTTCCACCGGGGGACCAGTGCTCTCGCTCGAGACACTAGAAATCCCCGAGCCGAAAGCTCGGCCGACGTCCGAGCCGGCGGACGAGTTAGAAGAAGTGCTCTTCTCGGACGAGGACCCGAGCCGGAAGTTCCTCATCAGCAAGTCCTTGCTGACCGCACTGTGCTCGGACCTGATTCAATGCATCCGAGATAACCGCGACTTGTTCGCTTGGTCGGCCGCAGACATGCCCGGCATTTCCAAGGAGTTGCTCATCCATCGCCTGAGTGTCGAACCGGGGTGCAAACCGGTTCAGCAGAAGAGGCGAAAGTTCGCTCCCGAGCGACAGCAGGCCATCAAAGAGGAGGTGGATAAACTACTGAAGGCCAAGTTCATACAGGAGGTAAATTACCCCGAGTGGCTATCGAATGTTGTAATGGTCAAGAAGTCCAATGGCTCGTGGAGGATATGCATTGACTTCACCGACCTTAACAAGGCGTGTCCGAAGGATCCATTCCCTCTCCCAAACATCGACACCCTTATTGACGCCACCTCGGGTCATGAGCTCCTCAGCTTCATGGATGCCTTCTCGGGGTACAATCAAATCCGAATGTTCCCTCTGGACATTCCGAAGACCTCCTTCGTCACCGACCAGGGCCTCTACTGCTATCGGGTCATGCCGTTCGGCTTGAAGAACGCGGGCGCCACCTATCAGCGCCTCGTCAATAAGGTTTTCCAGAACCAGATAGGCCGGAATATGGAGGTGTACGTTGACGACATGCTCGTCAAGAGCGTCCAAGGCACAGATCACATGGTCGACCTCCAGGAGGCCTTCGGCGTGTTGAGAAGGCACAACATGCGGCTGAACCCGAACAAGTGTGCGTTCGGGGTCTCCTCGGGAAAATTCCTCGGCTTCATGGTAAGCCAACGAGGAATCGAAGCTAATCCCGAGAAGATCAAGGCCATATTAGACATGGCCCCGCCTCGGAACATCAAGGAGGTGCAAAAGCTTACCGGTCGGCTCGCCGCTATCGGCCGGTTCCTCTCGAAGTCAGGGGAAAAGTGCCTCCCCTTCTTCAAGGCACTCAGGGGGGCCAAGGGTTTTGAATGGGGCCAACCACAATAGGAATCGTTTGACCAGCTGAAGGCCTACTTGGTAAACCCCCCTCTGCTCAGCAAACCGGTCCCCCGCGAGACTCTCTTCGTCTACTTGGCTGCTTCCGAGCAGACCTTGAGCGCTGTCTTGGTGAGAGAGGAGGACCGGGCCCAAAGACCCATCTATTACGTGAGCAAGGTGCTTCAGGACGCCGAGCTCCGCTATCCGAGAATAGAGAAGATGGCCTACGCCCTGGTCATGGTAGCGAGGAAGCTTCGGCCCTACTTTCAATCCCATTCGGTCGTTGTGCTCACCGACCAACCCCTAAAGCAGATCCTCCACAAGCCTGAGACCTCGGGCCGACTGATGAAGTGGTCCATCGAGCTGAGTCAGCATGACATCTCTTACCAGCCTCGGACGGCAATTAAGGCACAAGCCCTCGCCGACTTCATCGTGGAATCCACTATCCCTGAGGTCGGCCACGTCCCGAATGGACCCCCCATTTGGACAGTCTTCGTGGACGGATCCTCTTGTAATGAAGGAAGCGGTGCCGGCATCATTCTGAACGGCCCTGACAACTTCGTCCTCCAATACGCGATCTGTATGAACTTCAAGGCCTCGAACAACGAGGCGGAGTACGAGGCTCTCATTACCGGTCTCGGACTTGCACGGAGTGCTGGGGCGCAGCGCCTCCGAATCCACAGCGATTCCCAGCTCGTCGTGAACCAAGTCTTGGGCGAGTACGAGGCCCGAGACGAGCGGATGGCGAAATACCTCACCAAGGTTCGGGCCCTCATGAACCGGTTCGAGGAGGCGCTCATCGAGCGGGTCCCTCATGAAGAGAACTCACAAGCCGATGCCCTCTCCAAATTGGCCTCATCCTCCTTGCAAGGTCTCGAACAGACCGTACTGATCGAAGTGCTCTCTAGGCCGAGCATCGAAGACGAGACACCTGTCTCGGCGGAATCGTTGCCGGTCATGTTACAAGACAACTGGATGAAGCCTCTTGTGGAGTTCTTGAGGGACGGGTTCCTACCCGAAGACCCCAAAGAGGCTCACCGAGTCAGAACCCGGGCCGAGCGGTATGTCTTGATCGAGGGCATCCTATACAAACGCTCTTTCTCCCAAATAGATGGCCGACCGTACCTAAGGTGCCTCTCTCCGGATCAGGCCGAATATGCCCTACAAGAACTCCACGAAGGCATCGGAGGGGCACACTCAGGATTTAGGTCCTTGGCCCGAAAAGCTTTGAATTACAGGTACTTCTGGCCGACCCTCCTTCAAGATGCCGAGCGACACGTTCGGCAATGCAGCTCTTGTCAGAGACACTCCAACATCAGACGCCTCCCTCAGGCCAACCTCGCCTCCCTGTCAAGTCCCATCCCCTTCGCAATGTGGGGCATGGTCTTACTAGGGCCCTTCCCTCCGACTCCGGGTCAGTTCAGGTTCCTGGTCGTGGCCATCGACTACTGCTCGAAGTGGGTCGAGGCCGAGCCCCTCACCACTATAACCAAGAACAAAGTGGTACAGTTCTTCTGGAAGAGCATCATATGCAGGTTCGGCGTCCCCTGTGTTCTCGTAACGGACAATGGGACTCAGTTCACTGGCACAGCATTCCGAGCTCTATGCGACGACCTGGCCATCCAGCAGCGCTTCTCGTCCATCTCCCACCCTCAGTCGAACGGACAGGCAGAAAATGCTAACCGGCAGATCCTCGCAGGCATCAAGAAAAGGATCGACAAAAGTTCCAAGGGCTTATGGGTCGACCAACTCCCCAACGTCCTATGGAACTACCGCACGAGCAAGCGGACCCCCACAGGCGAGTCCCCTTTCAACCTCACCTATGGGTCCGAGGCCGTGATACCCCTCGAGGTCGGAATACCTTCCCCTCGGCTCACACCCTATGACGAAGCACAGAATGCCAGGGACCTCAGAGCAGACTTGGACCTGATAGACGAGCTGAGGGAAAGGGCGTCGATTCGGCAGCAGATTTACCGAAGAAGGGTTGAACTAGCGTACAACAAAAAGGTCCGACCCGCCAACCTTAAGCAAGGAGATTTGGTCTTGAGAAAGCTAGCCATATCCTTCCCCAATCAGAAGAGCAAGCTGGCTCCGAACTGGGAAGGGCCGTACAGGATCACGAGGGTAGTTCGGCCCGGAACCTATCATCTTGAAGACCTAGAGGGCAGAGAGCTTCCGAGGACCTGGAATGCCGACCACCTCCTAAAATACCAAGAAAGCGCTCCAGCGCCACTCTAAGTATCAGGGGGTATCGAGCCATTCCAGTCCTCCGACTTGTAACCTATTTTCATAAATTGTACTATGTAAAACGGTTCGCCGTCGATTATTAATAAAGAAAGCTCTTTTGTATCTGTGAATTCGCATGCTCCTCTCCCCTCTTATCATTTGCTTTTTAAATTGTGATTTCAACCAATGGTTCGGATTCCACGTTCGGCTCGACCTCACCTCCTCGGCTCGTCCCCGGACGAACCAGGGGTAGACCGTCGTTTGGAACTGCTCCCACAACCGTTGAACTACACCGATGGTTCGGAGTCCAACACTCGGCTCGACTTTACCTCCTCGGCTCGCTTCCGAGCAAGCCAGGGGTAGATCGCCGTTCGGAATTGCTCCCACAACCGTTGAACTACACCGATGGTTCGGAGTCCAACACTCGGCTCGACTTTACCACCTGGGCTCGCTTCCGGGCGAGCCAGGGGTAGATCGCCGTTCGGAATTGCTCCCACAACCGTTGAACTACACCGATGGTTCGGAGTCCAACACTTGGCTCGACTTTACCTCCTCGGCTCGCTTCCGAGCAAGCCAGGGGTAGATCGCCGTTCGGAATTGCTCCTACAACCGTCGAGCCGCAACGATGGACCCGGAGACCAACACTTAGCTCCCAGTCCTCCCAAGCTTGCTTCGCGACAAACCGGGAATGGTCCGCCCCTCTACTCCGTCAGTGGAGGGACGCCGAAGCTACGTTTGGCCACATAATCCGAGCGCTCCTGCCTAATAGCTGAAGACCGGAGCCCTACGCCTTCGGTCGGCTACCGAGCAAGTGCCTTCCCGAGCTCGTAAACGGAGAAAACTCACTTTCCCCTCAACTTTCGTGCATGATCTCGATCAGACGGCTCAGATCTTGCCACCTGTGCTAAACGACAAGATAACGTTTTCTTGGGAACTGAGCCGCCTCGAGATTCGTGCCCACTTTCAACGACTCAGATCTTGCCGCTTGCGCTAAACGACAAGATAGCGCTTTTTTGGGGACAGAGCCGCCTAGGAATTCGTGCCGTACCTTGTCAGAGTCGCTAAACGACAAAACAGTGTACTCATAGGAACCCGTTCGGTTCAACACTCTCGCCGAGGGAACTAACACGCTCGGTTCGAAGATCTCGGTGCAACCAACACAGATATAAGCAAAGCTAATAGGCAAAGCAATGAAAGATGTTTTATTAAACAACCAGGCCATAACACAAAGCACATCTTTTTCATGGTTACAAAGTGTTGGGAATCAAAATACACGACGCCGACCCACTACACTTAGCCCTCATATGGAAAAATCTTCACTAGACTGTTCGGCCGACTGTTCGTCCTCCTCGGCTGGTAGCTCCCCTGCATCGTTCCGGAGCTTCGCTACCACAGTTGCAAGTGTCAAATCTCCGAGAGCAAATCATCCCGCTCGGCTATAATCTTCGACTGGTTGTGCCGAATACACTTGACCCGAAGAGCATTGCTGAACGCGGTTTGCGAATCCTCGTCCCCTTCTGCAGGGTTCAGCTCGGCGATCCTATTCTCCAGACGCTGGATCTCGGCTTCCCGTAGGTCGAGGACAGACAAAAGGTGAGCCTGCTCACTCTCAGCTCGGCATACCTCCAACTCGACGCTCCTGGGACTCAGAGCCGCCGTCCCTGAAGTGGCTTCGGATTCAGAGTCATCATCCGAGCCATGCAGATTGGCATATGAATCGGCTGCCTCAAGCTGAAAAAAGGGGGAAACGAACAACAAGATTTCAATATACTTCCGAGGCACCACACTTGAAGAATTTTCCAATCATATTCAGACATAATGGTTCCACAATACAACAAAGACCGAGTCTACAACAACGTTTTACAACAAATCAGAAGGGACATGAAGCGACATAGTCAGGTTCTCTTCGGAAGGGGAACGCTTCGGTTTAAGGAAACGCGAGGACGACGAGGCCTGCCCTCCGAGCTCGATCCTAAACCAACGAAGCGCGACCCCCCTTCGCTACTGGCCCTAACTGCGGCGCCGACCGAGGCCCCGCTCGACGAGACGGCCGCACTGCTCTGAGCGTCGGCTGGACTCCGTCTGGTCACAGGCGAGCGTGTCGCGAGTTCGTAAAACGTAATCCCCCTCTCGCTCTCTTCACGAGTGCACGACGTACTGCGGACATTAGCCCTCTCCGGCACAGGCTTGAGCGACACGACCTCTTCCTCCAGTTCAATGATTCTGTCTCTCAAAGCGTCGTCCATCGCCGTCTTCTTCGGACGAGAGGGTCTTGACGAGCTAGAGACGGTGGCGCCATCGGTCGCAAGCCGTCGGAAGTGGGTAACCTCGATCCCCCTATCTATCTTGATCCTTCTGAGCCTGTCGACTTCGGCCAATAGCCACTTGCGCTCGGTCGATGCCTTCTCCAGCTCGGAAGTCAGTTTCTCTTCCGCCGCCGAGCGTTCTTTCTCCGCTAATTCCAAGTGTTGGACCTCGGCCAAAAGGTCGTCATTCTTCTGCTCGGCGGCAGTGAGCTCTCTACGGAGCTGCTCGACTTTGCCTTCGGGACAAGGAGCTTGGGGGTACTTCCGCAGTTGCCACAGCTCGCGATAGTACCTCCGCAGAGCTGCCTTCGTCTCCTCCAGCTTGCCGAGCAGGAGAAATCAATTCTGTTGGCTCTGCAAGAGCTCGCCCTTCATTTTCGTCAGCTCCTTCCAAAGGTATGCAACCTCCGTGATCGGACCGAACTTCACCTGAAAAGTGGAGATAAATCCGATGGGACAATACACGGAAACATCTACAACTAGTCACACACACATCCGAGGCTCAACACTTGGACAAATTTTGGCCAAACAAAATGTTTTCATTCAAAACCGAGGAGAAAGTCTTACAAAAGCGGTGGCCAGTCCGCAATGAGGCTTACAAAAATAAACAAAACAACAAAAGACTAAAAAAGACAACCGAGTCAGGGGTCGACCTTTTTGCCGTTCGGGTCCGTCGACCCCCCGGTCTTGTCCTCGCCATCGCCCTCGCCGCCGCCTTCGCTCCAACTCTCCTCCTCGGAGTCGTCCTCCTCCTCGCCCTCAGCTTCGGTTTCCCCTGGGCCTTCGACGGGTTCCGTCTCTCCCTCAGGGCCGAGCAACCCCTCGGTAACACCCTCCTCCCCTTCCACGGGGTCGTAAAAATGGTAGGAGGACGTGTCGAACCCCGGGTTCTTGGCGGCTACGTGGAGCAGGGCTCAACCGTAGGCATCCTCCATGTTCTGGAGCATGTGCTGCGCGGCCTCCTCCTGCACGGCCTTCCTCACCTTCTTCACCTTCTTCAGGTGCTTGACCTTGATCCTCTCAGCCCTCTTCCGAGCCTTCTCCGCTTCCGACCGGGCGTTGGCCAGCTCCTCCTTCAGCTCGGCTGCCTCCTTCTCCTTCGCCTCAAGTTTGGCCGCCGCGTCCTTCGACAGCTGAATGGCGTCGGCCAGCTGCTTCTCCAACCCCGCTACTTCGGCAGCCCTCTTCGTCGAGAGGAGCTGCTCGGCATCAAGCCGCTGCGTGGCCTTGACGCGCTCCGCCCTCTCCCGCTCCTTCTCCTGCTCCTTGTTCGCAAACTCCTCGACCAGGAAATTGAAGTGGCAGAGGGTCTGAAAAAGAACAGCGAATTAAAATCCGAGTCCAAAGACTTAGAAAAAAAAATTCTAAAGAAGAAATTTTGATAAGGGAGACCTCGGCCAACTTACCGACATAGTATTCCGAGTGATCTGCATCACGGCGTCCCCTGCCTGCCCGGCCTTCAGGGTCGCTCGGTCTTTTGGGGTCGGCAGGTGCCTCACCGCCTCCATGCAGATGTTGCCGTCGCCCAGGAAGCCGTCGACGTTCATCACCTGCCAGTCGGGCACGAAGATCTGCTTGTGATGCTCGGTCAGGATCTTCTCCGCATCGGCAGTGAGGGGTGGAACTTGGAGGGACAACACCTCCTTCACACTGAACGTACCGCTCGACGAACCGGGAGCATCCACCTTCGGGGTCGGAGCCGGCACCTCCGAAACAGGGGAGTCGAGAACCCTGATCTCCCCCTGCTCGAGGACCGCGACCTTCGGTTGGTCAGCAGTCTTCTCGACCGAAGGCTTCTTCGAGGCTCGGCTCTCCGGAGGCCCTGCCGAAGGCCTCTTCTTCTTCGCCTCCTGCTCCGACCGGCCCTTCGCCACCAGAGCCTTGTAATCCAGCTTCATCGTCTCTGCAAAAGCCGAATGAAAAAACTTAGAAAAATTTTCATGAGCTTTAAACAAAGAGTATAAATACCAGAAGCATACTAGGGTCGATCGGACTGAGACCCCCACGGAACAGATCCTCCTCGGTAATATCTTTCTAGCTTAGCGCTGGCAGGGCGAGGAGCTTCTTCTGAACCTCCGCCTCCTCATCACTCAATGCCGCCTCCTTCTTGGTCCGCTTGGGCAGACCCTCCTTCGCCCAAACCGTCGGTATCACCCACGGCGCCGGAGCTCGGATGAGGAAGTACTTCTCCTTTCAATGTTTGATCGAGTCCGGATTCTCGATCAGCTTCACGCCCGGCCGGGGCGTAAGATAGAACCTCTGTTCGTCTCGCCTTGGCTGACAGGGTCGGTAGAGACTCTGAAAGAGGAACATACTCGGCTTACCGCCGACCTCTTGGCATCGGAGGACGAACGCCATGACGTGCCTCCATGTGTTCGGCATCAGCTGGGCGGGGCTCAGACCGTACCAGGTCAGAACATCAACCACGAACGGGTGGAGGGGAAAACAGAGTCCGGCAATAAGGGAGTCGACCGGAAAGACACACACGTCCGACGAGGACTTTGTGTTGGCCCGGAAACCCGGCCCGGGGAGGAGCAGTCCATAGTCGGCAGGGATCCGGAAGCCCTCTCGGATTAAATGAAGGTCACCCTTGGTGAGAGACGAGATAGTATGATCCACCTCGGACAGCTCCCTCGGCTCGTTCTCCTCCACCAACTTAGCCGTGCCTTGGGTTACTCTCTCCAAGGTGTCCTCGGCGTAGTCCCGTACGCCCCCCACGCTCGACAGAGAAATGGGCTGCCGACCGAACGCTCCCGCCGTCTTCGGCGTCTCCACAATCGTGACCACGGCCTTGCCCTCCCGGGACACCGCTGCGACCTCTTTAGGCGGCTCGGCCACTTCGCCCTCTCTGTCCGGACGAACGACATTCCGATCGCTCGGCTCCACTACCTCCTTCCCTTTATCCCCTCGGCCAACACCTTGCTCCGAGGCGGGGGTCTCATCCGTGATCTTAACCATTTTTTCTAAAAGAGAAGGGAAAGGGACTGACCTTGAAGTGATTGGTACGGTCAAAAAGTTCATCGGAAGCAAGGAATACTACCGCGACAGCTAGCACCGCCACCAGAGAGCTGAAAACTTCGAAGGCAGAGTGAGAACTGAAGAGAGAGAGTAAAAGTAAAAAGTGAGACTTGATCTAAGGGGGGGTGAAGATTTATAGTAAAATGGAACGTCCCTTGGACTTCCAAACGAAAGTTCGCGACCTTTGGGCTGCTCTCGAAACATCGCGAAGGCCCAACACAACTGTCTTCTTCACCAAGTCAACTAACTCGGCGCCAGGGGATCTGAATCCGAACCATACGCGATCCGAACCGGCCTACAACAGAGTCCGGTCGGTTTTCGAGCAAGTGCCTTCCCGAGCCTGCAAACGGGAAAAACTCACTTTCTCCTCAGCTTTCGCGCTTGATCTCGATCAGACGGCCCAGATCTCGCCGAGAACACTAGACGACAAGATAGTGTTTTCTGGAGAAATGTGCCCATCTTGAGATGCGCGCCATCATCCAACGGCTCGGTTTGCACCACGTCGCTCGGACAGCTGAACCCTCGGACGTCCCACCTATGTCTAGAGGAACCAGGAAAAATTTTGATTCAAAGTTTTAAGGCGCCGCCCTCGGCGAGTGCCCCCCAGGTCCCGTGTCTCGGTCAGTATTCCGCCGACCCACGGGCCCCGGTCGAAAGCAGATCAACACTCAGAGATCGGGAGAAGCAAACCATTCCGAGCCAGTTGATTGCAACCGCAAAGGTTCGGCCTGCTCTGGCAACAGAACCTTCACAGTTGCAAACAACTTGCCCGGAACGCCCTTTATTTCTTCCGGAAGAACGACCGCTCGTTCTTCCGACAAACTCACCCCTCGGGTTCGGACATGGATGGCCACCTCTCCCACCATGATCTCTGCCAACCCTGACACCCGCTGCGGAGCAAACAGAGTAGGCAGAAGATCTTGGTGGGAGAACGACCACCCGTCCTTCCGAAGTAGCTCACACCCCGGGTCCGGACTGCGGTCGTCGCCACTACTGCCTCATTCTCTCCCGCTCCTGACATCCCCTTCGGAACCATGAGGAACGGGAGAAGAACAAGGCAACAGAGCGACCACCCGTCCTTTCGAAGCAACTCACCCCTCGGATCCGGACTATGGTCGCCACCACTACTGCCTCGTTCCCCCCCCGCTCCTGACATCCACTTTGGGATCGTCAGGAACGAGAGAAGAAGAAGACAGTAGAGTGACCACCCTTCCGAACCTATCGAGGTCAAGACCCCACAAGACTGGCGTCCGCCAGAGGCAGACACCACCGAGGTCTAAAACTCAACATTGCTGCGACTGAAAATGACAAGGGGAATGGAGTACTTATAGCTCTCCTCCAAGATCCAGCCATTATGACCCTCGAAAGTTGAAATGCCACGCATTAATTGAAGGAACCATACTTAATGGCCTAGGGAAAGCGGAACGCCGCACAAACCCCAAGGCACCATTAATGCCCTCGGAAACAGGATCACCTCGGAACAGATTGTGCCATGTCGCTCGACCCGCTGAGACTCCATGCCTTCGATCGGTGACCAAGCAAGTGCCTTTCCGAGCTCGCAAATGGGGAAAATTCACTTTCTCCTCAATAATCGCGCCTGATCTCGATCAGACGGCCCATATCTCGCCGAGGACACTAAACGACAAGATAGTGTTTTCTTGAGAAATATGCCCGTCTTGAGATGCGCGCCGTCATCCAATGGCTCCGACTGCGCCACGTCGTTCATCCTGCCGAGACTCCCTGTCTCCGGTCGGATTCCGAGCAAGTGCCTTTCCGAGCTCGCAAACGGAGAAAACGCACTTTCTCCTCAACTTCCGTGCATGATCTCAATCAGACAGCCCAGATCTCGCCGAGGACACTAAACAACAAGATAGTGTTTTCTTGGGAAATGTGCCGGTCTCGAGATGCGCATCATCATCCAACGGCTCAGATTGCGCCACGTCACTCGGAACGCCGAACCCCCTAGTCTCCGGTCGGCAGCCGAGCAAGTGCCATTCCGAGCTCGTAAACGGAGAAAAAAGACACCGAGCTACTACGACCGTTGGATCTCTCAGAAATTCGTGCTTCTAATGATGAACGGTCCAGATTGCGCCACGTGCACTAAAAGACAAGATAGCATTTTCTTGGGAAACGCACCACCATCCGATGGCTCAGCTTGCACCACGTCGCTCGGAACGCCGAACCCCCTAGTCTCCGGTCGGCAGCCGAGCAAGTGCCATTCCGAGCTCGTAAACGGAGAAAAAGGACGCCGAGCTATGAAGACCGTCAGATCTCTCAGAAAATCACGCTCGACTGTGATCAAAGGTCCAGATTGTGCCATGCCATAAATCAGTATTAAAAATCGTTTTTTATTTATTTAAATTGCTTTATTTATTTAAAAATTGCGAAAAAATTGCTAAAAATTCGGGAAAATTAACTAAAAATTCTAGAAAATAATTGAAAATTCGGGGGTATATTTTTGGGCCCCTGAACGCACAATTATTGCCCAGAATGCACTGTTAAGGCCCCCCAAACGATTAGTAAACACATCGCAAAATTAAATAAATAATCCGAAAAAAATAGATGAAAGACGCAAAATACTCGATATGGTTAGGAAACAGCTCATGGCATCAAAAAGTTACCTCACTACCCCCTTCAAGATCCTAAGTCCTCCACATGGACTCCGATACAACTCCGCTAGCCACCAAAACAGTCAAACTACTCCTCAAAGGCTGATCACGCTCAGTCTTTAGGATTGGGGGGCTCGTGATATGGCTAAAAATGGGGTTAAATCGGAACCGTCCAGATTGGGCACGAATCTCGAAGCTTGGGGGTAAAAAGGTAATTTCACATACAAGCGGATCCAAAGTGGGTACTGAATCTCCTTCTCGCATATCCAATAACCCGCGAATGGATCCACACCTATTGGGTACGGGTTCCGACCCGAGACGAACCCAAACCAACAAGAGACAAATCAGAATCCATGATTTGGCCAGGTCAATGCCCCTGATTTACTCTCACCGGGAATCAAGGAAAGATTTCCTAAAACAGACTGAGGATTTTACTCCCTGCTGTTACACAGGAAATCAGGCCTTTAAACAACTCCCCTGGCGACTATAAATATAACCCCTCTACCTCCATGACCAGGTTAATCACTCTTTGGCCACTTTAAGCTCTTTCTTAATCTCTTCTGATTACTGACAAGAGCGTCGGAGGGTGCGTCGCCGGAATCAACCCCGGTGTTTCGCACTTCCTTGCAGGTCGCGGCAGGAGCAAGAAGGCTGAGTCAACTGCTCAGGTTTTTCTCGGACTCACAAATTCTATCTGATTACCCCACACCGAAATCAGCGGTAACACCAGGTAAATTTCGAAATTGGGACACCACACCGATGAGAGTGGTGTGAACATTATTGCGGAGAGATCCGCTTAAGGTTCGGAGTCGGGACACCACGCCGAACTTTGTTGCAGAGAGATTCACTTAAGGTTCAGGGTCAGAACACTACACCGAAGGGCAAGGTGTGAACCATGTTATGGAGAGACTCGCTTAAGGTTCAGAGTCGGAACACTACGCCAAGGGGCAAAGTGTGAACCTTGTGCATAGAGATCTGCTTAAGGTTTGGAGTTGGAGCACCACACCGACGGGCAAGGTTTGAACCTTGTTACGGGGCGATCCACTTAAGGTTCGGAGTTGGGACACCATGCCTAGGGACGAGGTGCGAACCTTGGTATGGAGAAATCCCCGTAAAGGTTAGGAGTATGCAATCTTGCTAAATTGAAATAAAATTTTATTTACCAGAGGTCGCCCAGCGAGCGTTTATTACATTCTTCGGCTTTTATAGCCTTATTACAAGAATAGACCGCAAAGGATCGGAATAGACCGCTACGGGCCTTCTGAAATTTCATCAGATGTTTTGCGTTCTAGGTTCTCTTGATTACCCTGCCCCCGGGGTGTTCAAGTTAGTAAGTCCCCAGGCGGACCACTTTGGAGAACTTATATGGGCCCTCCCAGTTAGGAGCCAACTTTACCTTTTTGACTTGGTTCAGAGATGCCGAGTCTGCGTAGCACTAGATCACCCTCTTTTTTTTGGCTGGTTGGGCCTCCTTATTGTAGAAGCACTCTACTCATTGTTGGTACACATTCCTTCAGATGATTGACCTTTCCCAGACTTCATCGAGTATGTCCAGGTTGGCCCTGAGGCCATCTGAGTTTGAGTCCTCATCGAAACTCAAAATTTGAGGTGAAGGTAATTTGACCTCCAGGGGGATGACGACTTCTGTTCCGAAGGTTAGATTGAAGAGTGACTTGCCTGTCGAATTCCTCTTAGCTGTTCAGCAGGACCACAGCACACTGGGTACCTCATCAACCCATAGCCTATGGGGGATTTTTCTAATTACTTCTTGAAACCGTCGAGCATCTGGCAGTTGGCATTTTTGGCTCGACCATTAGACTGGGGATGCAAAATTGAAGAGAATCTTCTCAGGTCCTCGCAAAACTTGCGAAAACCTCTGCCAGTGAATTGGGTACCATTGTCAGTGAAGAGGACTCGAGGGATCCCAAATCGGCAGACAATATATTTTCAAAAGAATTGTTTGGCCTGATGCTCGGTGATGGTGGCCAAGAATCCTGCTTCGACCGACTTTGTAAAATAATCGATGGCTAAGATTTGAAATCGCCTCTGACATGTAATGGACCAACTAAATCCATTCCCCACATGGCAGAGGGGGATGGACATGCAAGTGACTTGAGCTTGGCCTGGGGGGTGTTTGACTCTAGAGAACCTTTGGCATGTGCCACATTTTTTGATGAGATCTTGAGCATCTTGTAGAAGTGTCGGCTAGTAGTACCCGTGGTTAAGCACCTTTCTCCCGATCGACCTTCTGCCTATGTGGCAACTGCTAGCACCCTTGTGCATTTCTTTGAGCGCGTACTCGGCTTCTTCTAGGGTCAGGCACCAGAGGTACAGTCGGCCATCGACTTTTGTGTACGACCGTTTGAAAAGAATATCATTGATGAGTACGATCCCTGGCTTTGATCTTTCTAGATCCGAAATGGTCTTATGGCAGTTCACCATTTCTCAAGAAGTTCATGATCTGATCCATCCATGCTGCTCGAGACAATGGACTTCGATTCATCTTTGTGGATGCTCGGTCAAATGAAAACTTCCACTAAGACCGTGCGATCAAGAACCTCAAGGGAGGAGGACACCGAAAGCCTCATCGATTCATCTTTGTGGATAACGCGTCTGCCTTGCTATTTTCTTTGCACAGAATCCTAACGGCCAAGGCTTCTTCGAAATCTGCCCACAGGAGCAAGACGTGTGCCATGTACTGGAAAATTTGGGGGTCACGAGCCACGTAGTCCCCTGAGAGTTTATTGACCACAGGTGGGGAATTGCTGAAGGCTTTGACCCGCTTGGCCCCTGCATTGCAGTCAAGTAGGAGTCTAGTGATAAGTTCCTCGTACTCTGCTTCATTGTTGCACTCTCAGAAGTTGAGGTGTAAGGAGTATTGGAGGAAAAAATTGTCCGGCCCGTTGAGTATTACGCCTGCCCTACTTCCCTCCTCGCAGGACGAGCCATCCATATAGAGTTCCCATACCTGCTCAGCCTCTTGGATTTCCGATGTCTTTGAGATGGTGCACTCGGTTATGAACTCATCGAGCGCTTGCCCCTCGATGGTAGTCCTCGACTTATAACTGATGTCATTTTGACAAAGCTCGACGGACCACTTGTCCAACCAGCCAGAGCTCTCTGGCTTGTTGAGGACTTGCTTGAGAGGTTGATCTGTTATGATTTGGATAGAATGGCTTGAAAATAAAATCGGAGCTTTCTTGTGGCCATGACAAGGGCGTAGGCCACCTTCTTCATTTTAGCATAATGGAACTCGGTGTCCTAGAGGACTTTATTGATGTAATAGATGGACCCCTGGCCCATTTGTCTTCTCTGATCAGTACGGTGCTGAGGGCATGTTCAGATGCCGCTATGTAGAGGGGCAGGACCTCACCCGGTTCAGGTTTGTTGAGGAAATGAGGGTTAGTGAGGTATTCCTTCAGCTGATTGAAGACATGCTGCTGAGGCCCACCTCACTCAACGTTCTTCACCCCCGGATGGCCTTGAAGAAGGGGATAGATTTTCCCCCCAATTTTGAGAGAAAAGGCCTGATGGAAGCAAGTTAACTAGTGAACCTCTGAACTTCCTTGACATTTTTAGATGGAGCAATGCCTAGTATGGCCTGAATCATCTCGGGGTTTACCTCCAAAGTTACGCTGAAGGCACATATGGACAGATTGAGCCTTATGTCGTACATTCTTAGGACTCCGAAAGCCTCATCGAGGTCCTTCACATGGTCCTCTCCTCTGAGGCTTTTGATGAGCATCTCATCTACATTTACCTCCATATTTTGACCAATTTGCTCCTTGAAGACTCGATTAACAAGTCTTTGATATGTTGCCTAGACGTTCTTTAGGCCGAAAGGCATGACACGATAGCAGTAAAGGCTATGATCTGTCACGAAGGCCATCTTCGGGATGTCTGGAGGAAACATCCGAATCTGGTTGTACCTCGAGAAGGCATCCATCAAGGTGAGGATCTCATGTCTGAATGGTGCATCGATGATGGCATCAATGCTCGGGAGGGGAAATGGATCCTTTGGGCATGCCTTGTTAAGATAAGTGAAATTGATACATATTCTCCACTTGCCAGTGGGTTTCTTCACCATTATAACATTGGCCAACCACTCAATGTAGTTGACCTTTTGAATGAAGCGGGCAGAGAGGAGCTTCCCTACCTCCTCTTTCATCGCAAGTTGCCTCTTGGGGGTGAATTTGCGATGCCTCTGCTGTATTGGCTTGGAGTCTGAATGGACACTCAACTTATGTATAATGAGATCCTCTGAGATCCCGGGCATATCGGAGGGGGTCCAGGAGAATAGTCTCTATTTCACCGGACACAGCTGATGACATACTCCTTGAGGCCAGGGGGAGGGACTATTCGCCTGGTTCAGAACTAGTTAGCTGTGTCTGCTTCGGAGAAAGGGACCTCATCCGACTCATTGACTGGTTCGGAACCAATTGAACTCCTATCACACAGGAGTTTGACCGCATCAAGAGGTAGAATTGAGCCCCCATCGTGGCCGTGAAGCAAGCCCGGGTAGCCTCTTGGTTGCCCTTGACGATCTCGACCCCAGACTTAGTAGGGAACTTCATCTTCATGTGATAGGCTGAGGGCACTGTCTGAAGAGAGGTGAGACTGGGGCATCTGAGGATGGCATTATAAGAAACTTTGACATTGACCACCATGAAATCCATCACCTCGGTTTAGTTGGTCGGGGATTTCCCGGCAGTGACTTCCAGGGTGATGATCCCGTCAATGTCAACTGGGTGCCTGAGAAGCCGTGAAGGGTATAGCTCACAGGCTTTAACCTCTCTTGAAAGAGTTTCAACTCCTCAAAGGAGGCAAGGAACAGGATATTTACTGAACTTTCATTGTCCACAAGAATACAGCTGACCTCGTGGTTTTCCAGGTCGTGCCTAATGGCCAAGGCATCGCAGTGAGGAACCCGGACGCCTTCGAAGTCTTCGTCCGAGAATGAGACCGACAGTTGTGAACCGAATTGACTTCTCGGAAGGAGTTTGAGTCTCCCCTCATGGGTGCACCGTGAATGCATTGGCAGATGACCATCTTTTCAGAGTCCTGGGGTTCGGACTCCACTTTCGGACCCATTTTCGCACCTCGGGGAGGAGACGCTCTTGGACCGTCCCTTGTGAATTTAGAAAAGTACCCTTTCAGGATGAGGGCCTTGATTTCATTTTTAAGAGCCCAAAAATTTTCGGTCTCATGACCATGATCTTAATGGATCCCACAACTGAACATCCAGTCCCTTTTCCTTTTATTGTTACTGGGCTAAGGGGGATTTCGGATCAACCCCTCTTCCTCCACCTGCATGAGGATGTCGGAGACACTCACGTTAAGCGGAGTGAACTTCTCAATAAGAAGGACCGAATGGGGGGCTTCTGCTCGGAGTCATCCTTCTGGGCCTTCTCCGGGTCCTCAGTACTGTCCATCTTCCTCTTCCCCTTGGCAGGGGATTCTTTCCGGCCAACTAGGTGCAAGGCCTCTTCAGCCTAAACATACTTTTCGCTCTGGAAAAGGAGGTCGGGAAAACTAGTGGGCGACTTCATGGCCAAGGAGGCCTTCAACAGACCATGTCAGATGTTGTGCCGGAAGGTGATGCCCCGACCTCAACCTCGAGAAAGGAGATAGATCTGGCCTCGGTTGTGAATCTCTAGACAAAATCTCGAAGGGACTCCCCTTCTTTCTAATTAAGGTTCAGTAAGGAGGCACTCGTTTTTTAGGCTTTGCGGCTGGTCATGAAGTGAGCGAGGAAGCTCTCCTCGAGCTGATCAAAGGAGAAGATCAAGTTCGGGGCAAGCTTATAGTATTATTCTCAGATGGACTCCCGTAGTGTGACTAGGAACGCACAGTAGAGGATGGGATCTGATGCACTATGAAGCATCATGAGTTTTTTTAACCCCTCAATGTGGTCATCAGGATCGAACTCCCTATAGTAAGTCTCGATGGTGGGTGGTTTGAAGCTCCTCGGGATGGGAGCCTCGAGGATGTAGGAAGAGGAGGACGGCCGGATCGGCTGGTACCCTCGGTTAGGCTGTCTCTCGTGTTCCCCGATCAAGGCGAGGTGGTTTTCCATCTTCTACAGACATTTGAGGATGTCGTCTTCTCATCCCCCAGATCGGGTTGATGTTGGTATATGCCCTAGAGGCCAGTTTTGTATTGACATTACTAGTTTACATTGTATCATAATATTTATTTCATATGTGAGGCATTTCATTTATTATGCTATTTCTTGTAATTAAATGAACATAAAGTCCTTGGAATAGTAGGTTCAACACCACGGGATATCAAGTGCATGACTTGATTGTGAGATCCTATTGGTTGTAATCAGAACACTATTCTTAAATGTCCCTAGTCAAGTATTATTGTGAATTAGGACAACAATAATACGTAGAGACTAGTTTGTGTGTAAACTAATGACCATATCTTACGGGTCATGGACATTAGATATCAAGTCTTCACATGTGTACATATTAGAGTAATAATGTACTAAACTAACCCACCATGAGAACGCTACAAGAATCGTTACATGATTGTCATAAGTGGTTCTCACAGTGACCGTGATGTACATAGTCCTTTGACTTGAGGTCACTACGGTTCCCTACATGAGAAGTTATATGTTTTAATGTCATAAAACATTGCATGTAATAAGGTGATTATAAAGTTGACTATTGGATATACTATATATCATGCGGAGGGATGTAAGTGACTTAGATAGGATTTGTCCCTCTTACATAGCAGGAGCGATATCTACGGGCCCCTTGATTGAGTGAGACTGCAAAATGCATGGATGTGCTCAAATGAGTCAATATGAGATTTTGAGCTCATTTGTTTTAGTAAGTTTACTCGGACATCAAGAAATCAAAGGTTTGACTATACAAGGATGACATGCTCTATGCCTTGTGGTCAATTAGATATCTGGACAAAGGACTAGACTACATGATAACATTGGTCACAAATAGGTTATGTCAAATCACTGGCATTTCCGTTACTTGAGTAACAGTGATGTATTCCAGGATACCGCTCATTGTTTTTAACACTAGAATATGATTTTAGTATTACTATCATCGTAATGGGAACCTACAAGGTCATATACTTAGAATGGATCAAAATTGGAAACAAATTCATAAGATGGATTTAGCTGGGAATCCTAGTAAAACTGGAATCTTGACATTGGTTGGACATTTAATTAGATTAAATGGGCTAACTAAAGTTCAAAGGCCCACACACGAATCTGAACCAGGTCAGATTGTGAGCCCAACAGCCTCAATACTCTCTCAGAGTTGATTTTTTGCACCTATATATATGATACGTATCTATGGAAAAGTGATTCATGAGAAAACCATAACCATCACAGAAATTACTAGAGAGAGAGATCGTGAGGAACATCCCCTTCCCACAGCTAACACCGCGGCATGAGGGAATGCTTGATTTGATCCGTTCATGTGGATACCGTAAAGACACTGCAATATTGTTGTGCTGTGATTGACATACTGTGAAGACAATAGATTCTTCTTCAAGGTATAACTCCTAAACACGATTTATGGTTTTCACGTAGATCCATGGCTAGGTTTCAATAATTTTTTTGTAATTTTTCTGCTGTGTATTTAATATGAAATTTCCTTCGAAACCTAACAGTGGTATCAGAGCCACTTGCGAAACCATAATTCGGTTGTGTATAATATGTGACTATTCATGATATATTTGCACTTTTAGTAGAAAGATTTATATATGATATAATTTTTGCAACAGTTGCAATAAAAGGATTCGTTTATGTGTTGGTTGTTAACACAGATGCCACACTAGGGTAGCCCTTAGTTTGGAACCATTAAAAACCCTTAAAAGATGTGATTTGCAGTGAGGTTAGCATTTCTTAAAGCATGAATAGTTCATGCACCTGCGCCATTTGCAGCGGCGTTAGGATTTCTTAAAACATGAAGGGTTCATGCTCTTGCAGTGGTAAGGGATGATGAGGCATTTTTTTGCAACTTTTTTGGAAACCTCGTGCCAGCTCTGCGTAGGGCAATAACGATTCCCCCAAAACCAATCCTTTTTAAATAAACTTAGTAAAATTATAACAACATATTCTTTGATTATTATGTTTTGTGATGCATGGTCCGTGGTTGTGGCCTTAGTTCTGTGATGCATGGTTTAGTTCTGTGATGCATGGTTTATGTTCTGTGATGTATTGTTTATCTTTTAGTATTTTGAATACGGCCTGCGTGCCGTACCTTTCTCTCTAAATTTTCAATGTAATTCTTTCTTTCTAAACTCTAATTGAACATTCTTTCTTTATATGTAAATGTAATCTCACTGAGAAGGCAAGGAATTGGCAACCATACATGGACAAGATTGGAAAGATGCTTGGAGAAGACGGTATAATCCCTTTGTTCAGTTTTTGATACTTTCATTGGCTTGAGAGAATCAGTGTGTTAGGGCCACAACCATGTCACATAAATTTTATGCTTTTAATTTTGTATGAGATGCATTGTTATATGCTAATAGATGATGCATTGTTGTAAAGAAGGCCGTTTGGATCAGAAAGTTCATCACTGAACTTGGCGTGGTTCCTAGCATTGTGGACCCGGTGGACCTCTATTGTGATAACAATGGAGCCATTGCAAAAGCTAAGCAGCCTAGATCTCATCAGCGATCTAAACATATACTTAGGCGCTTCCATCTCATTTGATAGATCATCGATAGAGGAGATGTGAAGATATGCAAAGTACCGACATATGATAACATCGCTGACTTACTGATAAAGTATCTTGCACAACAAAGCATGAGGGTCACACTAGATCTATAGGCATTAGATGTATATCTGACTGGCTCTAGTGCAGGTGGGAGATTGTTGGTGTATACCCTAGAGGCAAGTTTTGTATTAACATTACTAGTTTACATTGTATAATGATATTTATTTCATATATGAGGCATTTCATTTATTATGTTTTTTATTGTGATTAAATGAACATAATAAAGTCCTTAGAATAGTATGTTCAATACCATGGGATATCAAGTGGATGACTTGATTGTGAAATCCCATTGGTTGTAATCAGAACACGATTCTTAAATGTCCTTAGTCAAATATTATTGTAAATTAGGACAATAATAATACATAGAGACTAGTTTGTGCGTAGACAGATGACCATATCTCAAGGGTCATGGATATGAGATATCGAGTCTTCATATGGGTACATATTAGAGTAATAATGTACTGATTTGACCCACTATGAGAATGCTGCATGGATCGTTACGTGAGTTTCATAAGCGGTTCTCACAGTGACCATGGTGTACGTAGTCATTTGACTTGAAGTCACTATGGTTTCCTACATGAGAAGTTATATATTTTAATGTCGTCAAACGTTACCTGTGATAAGGTGATTATAAAGTTGACTATTGGATATACTATAAATCATGCAGAGGGATGTGCGTGACTTTGATAGGATTTGTCCATCTTACACAATAGGAACGATATCTACAGGCTCCTTGATTGAGTGATACTGCAAAATACATGGCCGTTCTCAAATGAGTCAATATGAAATATTGAGGTCATTTGTTTTAGTAAGTCTATTCGGATATCAAGAAACAAAAGACTGAACTATACAAGGGTGGCACACTCTAGAATGGATCGAAATTGGATTTAAATTCATGAATTTAAATGGGAATCCTAGTGAGACTTGGACTCCTGACATTGGTTGGATATTTAATTAGATTAAATGGGCTGACTAAAGTTGAAAGGCCCACACACGAATCTGAACCAGGTCAGATTGTGAGCCCAACAGCCTCATTACTCTCTCAATGTTGATTTTCTGCACCTATATATATGATACGTATCTGTGAAAATGGGACACATGAGAAAACCCTTATCGTCATAGAAATTGTGAGAGAGAGATCGTGAGGAACATCCCCTTCTAACAGTTTGCGTCGCGGCGTGAGGGAAAGCTTGATTTGATTCATTCGTGTGGATACCGTAGAGGCAATACAATACTGTAGTGTTGTGTTCGGCATACTATGGAGACAACAAATTCATCTTCAAGGTATAACTCTTAATCACAATTTATTGTTTTCGCATGGATTCATGGCTAGGTTTCAATATTTTTTTGTGTTTTTTCTGCTGTGTATTTAATCTAAGATTGCCTTCGAAACCTAACAATCGATCCATAGGACTCATCGTTCGTCATCCCCCCGGTGCGGTGGTCGGTGGTGTGAACGTCGTTCCGAGCCCCTGCCTCGGAAGGCCTAGAGGAACTCGTTCTGAAACACCTCGAACTCGGCCCTGATCACGTTGCCTCCTTCTCCGTTGCCATTTGGTGGTCGGTCGTCCCTCGAGGAGCAACTTTGCTCCTTCTCCCGACCCTTTGAGATGTGATGGCTTTAACTTGGGGGATGATTTGAAAGTCCTTTGTTTCTTGAGCGGTTGATGTGATACGAAGATCCTCTTCGTCATGTCGATTGATAGGGACATTTTGGAGGTCTGGGACCACCGAGCGTTCGGCCCTTCGTGCGACCGAGCGGGATGCACTCAGGGCCGGCCCCTAGGGGCATTCAGATCATTACTGTTGCAACCCCTGAGTGGCCGCCCGACTACGAGAGGGACGAGGAAGAAGAGGATGGTCATCGTGGCGACCGGCTGTAACCATCTTTTTGGCTTTGGGGGCCATGGAAAAAGTCAACTACGGACTATGATCTAAGTCAGAGACTGGATCGATCTACTTTCCCACAGACAACACCAATATGATGATTTTGTTTTTCGGTGTGGGAGCAACAGATAATGAGTTCTTTAGAAGGAGGGGAAAAGTGGATCTCAGCCATAGATCTGGCCCTTGATGTAAGGCTAATATTTGTGGATTTTGATGGATCTGATGATAGCCTTCGCTCGCTGAGCACCTGCAATAAAGCCTAAGACACCACGAGTATTCTCTACAACAAACCCTCCTATGATCTAGTCAATGACTAAGGAAGTAAAGGTAGGGATTAGTGGAAAAAAGTTAATTACCTTCTAACTGTGGGAATTAACCTATATTTATAGGCTAGTGTGAATCTGTTAGGTAAAGATTCCCCAGCTGCTTGATTAGATTCTGTGGATTTGGGGCCCTGACTGAGTAATTAGTCCCTTGATTTAAGAGGATTTAATTACTGGCCATGAATGACTGGTCAACTGTCCCCTGGTGGGCTGAGTTGAGATGGTGGGCCAATTGAAGGCCCGCAAACTGTCCCTGGGTATGTTGCCAGACTTTAGCTGACTCAAGATTCGTGCGGGAATCGTTCGGTGTTGATCACCTGCAATTTTCACCCTCATCATTTAGCATAGTAATTTTCATTTGTTTGGTGATAATTAGGTGTTTATTATCTTCTTTATATTTTACTATTCATATGAGATATCCACTGTCTTTCTTTATACAAGTTGGCAAATTCAATTTAGTGTTATAAGTGGTTGATTAAATGTTGGTATTTATTCCTATAATTTCGGCTAATCAATGATTCAGGTACAATCTCTTTAGTGATTTGATGAATACATATATAAGTTATTACATATTGACAATAAGGTGTAAGTGGATATTGCTATTAAGTTGATGTATAATTTAGTAATGTAGTTTACCATTAAAGTGGGTTTATTCTACACATGTGCTTGATAATTATTTCTCTTATTCATTTTATTTCATCATAATATTATATTGATTCAAATGTTGTTTATTTTAACTTATCATATTGTTTAAGTGATTTATTTTATATTGTGAGGATATACATAGAGTCTGCAGATAGTTAATGAACGCATGAATATAACGCATATATTTTCTTCTGAATCCATTTAGTCTTGGAACGCCCCAAATTTCAAACATAGGTAATTCGTAGCAAATACAAGATCTTTTACTTTAAATTCGTACAAATTTATAATGAATTTAAAACTTGTATTCATCCAACATGTTCTTTTACATCAACACAACGGAATTTAAATGAATACATCAATATATATATATATATATATATATAACTATAACAACTTCAACATTTAAATAATCATCAGCATTAATTCACCATTTATGCCCTCTTGCTCATCTTGCAAATCTAAGTCTTGCACTTGAAAACCGTAAGCACGTCAGTTGCATACAACTCACACAATGCTATAAAACAGTGATTCTCTTACTTTAGCAAACACAAACTTGAATGCACAATAAAGTTTAAAAGGTGACTATCCTAAGCATGTCAGTGTATGATACGACTTAATACCTAATTGAAATTTACACTAAAATAACACTAATATATACTTGTTTGGATTCTATGCATTTTATTTACATAGGTCCGAGGACAAGCACCTGCGTACTCCACATTATAGGGTTAAATCCTTCTCTATGCAACTTACTACTATGACTACTACAAGATTTATACACAATGCGAGTATTGGTTCTCACCCTGGAATACTGGAGATCAATCCCTTTCCGTGGATCATTCCGTGACCTTTACATCCATCGTCCCAGAATACTGGGGATTGTCTCACTCCGCGATTCATTCTGGAACGCTCATCGCACAAATGCTCCATGAGCGCCGCTCTCATCCCGAAATACTGGAGATCATTCTCACTTCGTGGATCATTCTGTGGGCTTTACATCCATCGTCCCGGAATACTAGGGACTGTCGCACTCCAAAGATCATTCTGGAGTCCATAACTCATGTTTGTTCTTATTTCATCCTGTCACCAACTAGTGCCTGGTCCTTAAGTTAAAGTTCTAGTTATTAAGACATAGAGTCTAGCTTACCCACTGGGCTTAAACAAGAACGCTGAGACAGTTAGCCACACTGGCCACTTCTCAAGAGAAAGTCAACCCACGCTGGTTGCTTCTCAAAAATCCATATTTTCCAACCGCCAGTAATCTGGGCCTCGCTCACTCTAGAATAACAACTGTATCAACCGAGACCACATAGGTTACATCTAACCTCAACATCGATAATTCACTTCTTTACTTATAAATTCTTCATATTCATTTCTTGTATTCATAAACAAGAAATGTGCCGCGTGTCGCCCCCCTCCTCCCCGAGCGCCACGTGGCAGCGCAACGCGTAGCGTGCTAGCCACCAAGGCCAAGCATCACATATGATACTATAGGGGTTAAAAACTTTATAATCCAACTCTCGGTTTATTCCTATAATTTAATTTATTCATTCAAATTGATTTCTATCATTTGTATCAAATTTGTTTGTTCATATAATACATTTCTAGAATTCCTGCAACAAATTCATGTTGATTTTATTTATAATAAAGTAATTCTATACACAACAAATGTAGATAGCAATTTTGAGAACTTTCATACACAATATGCCTTTTATAAATTACCAACACTACTCTACTAACACATATATAATTTTCTTTTTAACGTTATTTAAAATGATGGGAAAATTCTCCAAAATTATAATCTACTCCAATCAAAGTACAATTTAAACATTCTTACAATTTATCTACAAAATTCAATCATATTAAACTACAAATTGCATGACAATCATGCAACAGGTTTTAGCATAACTTGAAGTTTAACTACACATAAATTCTACATTGTAAATTTCTATTAACATGCAATTTTCCACATTCATCAACTACTAAAATTTCTAGATATTAATACAGTATGCATCCCACAAAAATATTAGAAGTTAAATAATTCAAGCTACATCTTCTATTCTAACATGAATTCCCTAAGCATGCATTTTATACACAATTAGAAAGCAAGAGAGGACACCCACCTATTAAAAGAGTGTCCTAGCAACAAGCCCCCTTCAAAAGAACTCCAAGAAAATCCCACAAAGTCACACCACCGAAATTTCAATAGCAAGCCAACCCGCAAGTCCACCTTAGCCTAATCCTTTTGATTTTGATTAATAAAGTTTGTGAATTGAATAGCTTTAAATGAGGGGTATTTATAGGGTAATCATATGTAGTTTAAATAACTAATTACCCATTACTAATCCCACTAGCCCACTCTTCCTCTCCACTCACCCATGAGCAGCCGGCCATTTCTTTGAAGTGTGCACATTGCACGTGTGCACATGTGCACGTGCTATGAGTACACTTCACATAATCATAATTATTTCTTTTTATTGAATAAAAATGTGTATTACACATGACAAGTTGTGATGAGTTTTTATTTAATTTAAATTTTTTGTGGGCTTTGAAAGAAATTTTAGACCCATGGGTTTTTATAAAAATAAATAATATAAATGTGACAAAATAAAAGAGAAGGAAAAAGTGTGCATAACTTTGGAAAATGATTTAGAAGAAGAATGTGCAAAAAAATTTATGTGCAATGCACGTTCAAAAATATAAAAATAAATTTTATTTTTCTAGGATGTTATAACACTCTCTCCTTAGAATAATCCGTCCTCGAAACTACGCTTAAAGAGTGAGAAAAAAAAAGAAAATGAAATTTTACAAGGTTTATGCAAAAAGCTCGGGATGGTCCCTCAACATCCTCTCTTAAGATTCCTAGGTAGCTTCCTCAACTAGTTAATTCCACCACACAACCTTGATCATAGGTATAGTCTTGTTTCTCAAAACTTTTTTCCGTCGCTCCACAATCTCTATAGGACGCTCCTTGTAGCTCAGATCTAACTGCAAACCCTCTAGCACTTCCGATAGATGATGACTCGGGTTAGGAATGTAACCTCGCAGCATAGACACATAGAAAGACATTGTGTACTTGGCCAGCTCTTCCAGTAATTTCAATCGATAGGCTGTCTTCCCAATCCTCTTCAGTATCTTGTACGGACCTATGTATCTCGGGGCAAACTTTCCTCCTTTCCCAAACCGAATCACACCCTTGGTTGGAAATACTTTCAGGAAAACATGGTCACCTTCTTCAACTCCAGATCTTTTCTCCGGTTATCAGCATAACTCTTCTGTCTGCTCTGTGCGTCAACCAGCCTTTTTCTAATTAGCTCAATCTTTTCTGAAGTCTGTTGTACAATTACTGGCCCATACATTTACCTTTCCTCCACTTCATACCAGCACACCGACGTCCTACACTTTCTCCCATACAAGCCTTCATATGGGGCCATACTAGCGCTAGTCTGAAAGTTTTCGTTGTAGGAAAATTCCACAAGAGCTAAGTGCTTCTCCCACCTGCCTCCGAAGTCCATCCCCCAACACCTCAACATATCTTCCAACACCCGATTGAATTTCTCAGTTTGCCAATCAGTTTGAGGATGAAAGGCAGTACTGAAGTCAGTCTTGGTCCCCAAGGCTGTCTGAAGACTTCTCCAAAAATGCGATGTGAATCACGCATCTCGATCTAATACAATTGACATAGGAACTAAATGCAATCTCACAATCTCCCCGACATACAATTCTGCGAACTTTTCTGTAGACCAAGTAATCTTCATTGTCAAAAAGTGAGCAGATTTGGTGAGTCGATCCTCTTTCACCCAAATTGCATCATTCCATTTGAGATTCTTGGGTAACCCTATGATGAAGTCCATGCTTATGTTATCCCATTTCCACTCTGGAATGGGTAACGACTGCAAAAATCCTCCGGGCTTCTAATTCTCTGCCTTGATTTGCTGACTGGTTGCACAAATTGCAACAAAATCTGCTACATTCCGCTTCATCCCTAACCACTAGAAATATTGCTTGATATCCTTGTACATCTTGGTACTCCCTGGATGCACTGATAAAAGAGTGGTGTGTGCCTCTTGTAGAATATTTTCCTTCAGTTTTGTTTGATCAGGTACACATAACCTATCTCCAAGCCACAGTACTTCATTTTTCACTTGAAATTCTGCCAATTTGCCTGCGCCGACCAGTTCTTTTATATTCTGGATCTCAGGATTGGACTTCTGACTGTCGATAATCTTCCCCCTCAGCGTGAGATGGAGTCTCAAATGTGCTAAAGATGCTCCCAGTCCTTGCACCAACACTTTTATACCAGCTCGATCGAGCTTTTCTGCCAGTCTCTCCTGATTCGTGATCAAACAAGACAAGTTGCTCTTCCGGTTGAGCACATCTGCTACCATATTTGCTTTGCCCGAATGATACTTTATCTCAGGACGGATATCCTCTAGCACTTCTAACCACCTTCTCTGCCTCAGGTTCAGGTCCCTCTGCTGGTAAATATACTTCAGGCTCTTGTGATCCGTGTACATATTGACCTTCTCCCCGTACACATAGTGCATCCACTGCTTCAAAGCTAAGATAATAGCAGCCAACTCCAGATCATGGGTTTGGTAATTCTTCTCATGTAGCCTTAGTTGCTTAGACCCATAAGCTATTACCTTCCCCTCCTGCATCAATACACAGCCCAGTCCGTGATGTGCAGCATCGCTGTAGACATCATAATTGATCCCTGCTCTCGGCAAAGCCAGTATTGGAGCAGTAGTCAACCTCTCCTTTAACTCCTAAAAACTTGCCTCGCACTGCTCCGTCCACTTAAAACTCACATTCTTTCTTGTAAGTCCAGTGAGTGGCACGACTATCTGAGCATAACCCTGAATGAATTCCCGATAGTAGCCAGAAAAACCCAAAAAGCTTATGATCTCCTTCACTGTTGTTGGTCTTGGCCAATCCTTCACTGCTTCTATCTTTTGCAGATCAGTGGCAACTCCCTCCTTAGAAAGGATATGACCCGGGAACACGACTTCAGGTTTCCAAAAGTCACACTTAGATAGTTTGGCATACAACTTTTATTCTTGCAGCTTCTTCAGTACCTCTGCTAGATGCCCAACATGCTCTTCCTCTGACTTGGACTAGACCAAAATGTTGTCGATAAACACCATGATGAAGGAATCAATGAATGGTCACAGGACCCTATGTCCATGAATATAGCCGGTGCATTTGTTACTCCAAACGGCATAACCAAGAACTCGTAATGCCCATGCCAAGTTCGGAATGGATTCTTGTGCACATCCTCTTCCTTCACACGAACTTGGTGATAACCCGACCAAAGATCTATCTTGGAGAAAACAGCTGCTCCCTGTAGTCGGTCGAATAGATCACCGATTCACGGAATCGGATACTTATTCTGGACGGTCACATTGTTCAGTTCCCTGTAGTCGATGCACATTCTCACCGATCCATCCTTTTTCTTCACCAATAAGACTGGAACTCCCCAAGGCGATGCACTCGGTTTGATAAAACCCTTACTCAACAACTCTTCTATCTGCTTCTTGACCTCATCATATTCCATTGGTGCCATTTTGTACGGTGCCTTGGAAATTGGTGACTCCCTGGCTGAATGGAAATACTGAATTCCACATCCCGATGAGGTGGTAGCCCGGGTAGATCTTCCAAGAGCACGGTCGGAAAGTTCCGGACTACGGGGATCTTCTTAACTTCCTCAGGAAACTTCTTCTTAGTCATAACTGCCATCAACTGCTTGCACTTTCTTTTTCCTTGAAATGTAACTGATGGTCCTCTTGGTGCCTTCAACATAACCTCCTTGCTCTTACATTCGATACTGACACTATTGATCGACATCCAGTCTATGCAGATGATTATATCGACCCCCGAACACTGCCAACTCGATGAGATCAATCCCAAAGATTGTTCCTCCGATCTCGATGTCACAACCATCATAGTACCGATCGGTAGTCAATGTTTCTCCTGAAGGAGTAGCCACTGTTAGAACCTTGGTAGGAAAAATCTTTCGGCTCAACTCCCAATCTTTTTTCAAATGAAGGTGACACAAAATTATGGGACAATCCAGTATCGAACAAAACAGTTGCTTTTATTTAATTTATTTGAATTTTTCCTGTTACATATTGAATACTCTCAGTACATAACACTTCTTCTAATACATAAACAGGAAATAACAGCAGAAAACTCTAATCAGTTGCTCCCATACCGGCGATGACGTTGTTAGCATCATCCGCATCAGCTTCAGTCAAAGCGAATACTCGCCCCTGCCAGTATGGCTTCTTTCCTGGGTCGGCCTGCTTCTGACCCTGTTCGCCTTGCTTGAGTTACGGGCAAAGCGGCCTCGCATTGCCTTCCTTCCCACAGTAGAAATAAGTTAGGGGATTCATTGTCCCGGGATAATGACCCACCTCTCCACAAGTGTAACAGGTTACACCTGAGGGTCTTGTCCCTCCATTGTTCGGATTCCCAGTCACCGCAATGGCATTCCTATTGGCCTGAACCTCTGCGATGGGAGCTGTCCCCTGAAGTTATTTGGTGCTGCATGCCTCTTACCAGCACTCCAGTTGCTCCTTTTATTTTGCGCCACCTGGTACTATTCCATGTTGGCTTCAGTGGTTGTGGCCCTTCTGACCAACTTGTCGAACCTCCTAATATCAAGGGTTATCATCCGAGGCCTTAGACCTGGCCTCAGCCCTTGCTCTAACTTCCGTGCCTTCTTGGCCTCGTCGACCACAATCTCCAGTGCAAACCTCGAGAGCTAGGTGACTTTATCTCATACTCTCTAACTGACAAGCTTCCCTGCTGCAAACTAAGGAACTTCATAGCCTTTTTCTTCTGTACATCCATCGGAAAATAGTGGCTGCGGAACTCCACCAAAAATTCCTCCCAAGTGATAGGGCCATTCCCCAGGGTTCTCTTCATGGATTGCTACCAGACCCCTGGCATCCTTCTCTAGCTGTATAGCCACCAGCTTCACCTTGCTTGCCTATGGAGTCTCCAGGACCTCGGATACTGTTTCCATTTTCCTGATCAATAATCTGCTGCATATGGATCATCTTTGCCTTCAAACACGGGTGGTTTCATCTGCTTGAACATTTCCACTAATCCGATTACCTCCAGGACTTGTACTGCCTGCCCCGCCCTTGGGTTCCTGTTCACACTTGCTGCTACAAATGTGTTGAGTGTTTGGTACACCTGGGCAAGTTCTGTTTCCAGGTCAAGCCTGTTGCCTTCACAGTTGGATCCCTCACCATTTCGGATTCTTTGTCCGGCCATTTCTGTGTCATAAAATTTCATTAATCACCATAAATAGCAACAACATATATTCTTCTTCCAACAAAATTTTATTCATTTCCAAAGTAAAATTTATATATTCAGAAAGAAAATTTATTCATACATCCATTACATAAAACTCCAACATAAAACAGTCTAGATTCTACAGTTCCTCTTGGCTCCCCTAAGCTCTTCCCGTAGATTATCTATTTCCTTCTTCATTTTCTCGCATCTTCGATGGCATTCTTGCTTCCCCCAATAAGTTTTGTTGTTTAGCTGGGTAAAATGCTGAGCAGTCCTGTGTTGAATCTTCTCTAGATCCCACACTCGGTGGCTCGGAGCTACAATGTTCTGCTTGTCTTCCACATGATGAGCTTCCAAGTGGTCTACTCTCCACCTTATGGATGACCAATTGCTTTCGAAAAGAAGAGGTGATGGGGTCCTTCTTCTCTCGATCTGGTTCTTCATCCGAGGATTCATCTGGGGAATTAGGTGGAGGTGGAGTGATCTCCCAAGATTCGGATAGTTCTCCCTCTTCTTCTTCAGGATATTCCTCCACTTCAGGTTCCTCTTCTTCTTCTTCGGGGTCTTCTTCAAAGAACCATTCTACTTCATCCACTGGATCTTGATTATAAGTCATCTTATAGGAAAGGGAAGGAGAAGACATCAGTGTATAGAGCAACACAAATGTAAATCAACCTACATTTAAATCGCTATATGTAACGCCCCAGATCTCCCCTACCGATAATCCGTGACACAACCAAAATCTTTGCATTCAAATGCATCTCAACACAGTAAAAATACGAAAATTAAAAACTTTTTATTGCCTCAGAGTTATTACAATAATTATCTTGTTCTATTACAAGAAATACATTATACAATATATCTTCAGAAGATATACATCGGCATATTGTTGATAATGATACCACTTGTAACTGCTACAGCCTGCCACCCAGGACGGTAGTCAACTGATCTCTACTGGAAGCTCCATCAAGTGGTCAAACTGCTTTGCTGAGATGTGCCATGCAGCTCGAGTCTTCCACTGCGATACTATGATATTTCTGCATCTGCTTTAATAGTGCAAGCATACATTGGATACTTTACTTGGTTTCTCCGCTGCTCTTAAGTCCTCCTGCATTCGCGATCTAGCATTCAGAATTTAATTGAGTGGGCACGTCAGTACGTATACTGACGCAATGCTGATAAGAAACAGCGCTCTCTAAACTCCACACATCAAACTTGATGGAAAAGGAAAGATGTGTAATACAATCCTAAGTGACCGTGTATGCATGCCCTGGAGTCTAAGGCGCAACTCAATGATGCATATGATGTACCTATCCTAATGCAAACTTGACTTGGAATGTATGCATCCCATACTACATATCTTCCAAGTCAAGCACATAAATGACCTTTCTCTAATGCACACTACCTGATTTGGAACCTTATAATAATCCGATCATACATCTGCTACACCTTGCCAAAATAATCCTACTCTTGTACTCTTCCAACACTTATCATTGAATTGAATGGTAAATACTGTAGTATCACGGTCCAAACTCCGCTACTACAGACGAACATGGTCCTGGTCCTAAACATGGATATTGTAGTATCACAGTCCTAACTCCGGTACTATGAACACACTTGGTCCTGGTCCCAATCCCTTTCCACTCTGAACGATGGTAATTACTTATCGTCCAGACATGGTCCCGGACATTATAGTATCATGGTCCAAACTCCGCTACTATAGTCGAATCATGGTCCTTCTCCACTCTGAGCGGTAGTAATTACTTACCGCCAGACATGGTCCTCCTCCACTTCGACAAGACCCTGTCCCAAAAATACTAACCAACTGGTATGGTTGTAGTATCGTGGTCCAAACTCCGCTACTACAGTCGAATCATGGTCCTTCTCCACTATAAGTGATAGTAATTACTTATCGCCAGACATGGTCCTTCTCCACTTCAACCCCTACCCAAGGTTATCAAGAGCATATGGCAAATTCGTAGGCCACCCTACTTTGCCAAGAGCCACAAAGTTTAACTCTGCTTCCCATCTATACCGATACACAGATCATAGATAAAACTTTAAGGGTCTAACCCCTAAGTTCCAACAGGACTGGCAACTTATGTTCACGTCCCATTCCCATAGTAATTCTCAACTAAACAGGCAAGACTGCGTCACTCGTGATCTCAACTAGTAAGAAGGCACCGCACGCATTCCTCTGATAGAAGAGTACAATTGCCAAGTACTTCGTGGCCAATCTAAATTATGCATAGAATTTAAACGATTGAGCCCAAACGGGTCTGTCAAAAATTAACTTAACAAGGCAAATTGACGTTCATCGATTAACAACACCTCTGTAGGTCCTCGAACAAATCTCCGGCCCGTGACCCTCAGCGAGTAGTACAACGGCGCACAAGAGAGTGCCTCATACCCGACAATGAGGTGAAACAAACACAAATTACCAACATCCAACCATTAACAGCCCTAGGACATCAATACATTTTAGATGAGCTAAAAAACGGAACATATGACAATCAAGTTGTATAAATACTTCCCGAACTCAAACATGATTCAATCATGAGTTATAGGCACAATTAAACTCATCTAAGTCCCCAAATGAAGTGCTAAAAGGGGAAGAATACTCAATCATCTCAAATCAGCACAATCAGGTTTATAGACATCCTGCTGCTGCTTCTTCAATAACTTATAACAATTTATCCAATAATCGGAGTCACATGATCCGGTGTTCTATAGAAAGATATGAGTCTCAACTACAACTCTCTAGTTAATCATTTTCTCAAATTCCAAGTATACAAGAAGTTATAGGATTATGAATATAGGGTAATTCTCATATTAAAACACAGCCAGCCCTAATACATCAAGTTACATGAACAATTATTTGACCCCTGAAACTTCATCCAGTAATTCTCAAATTTTGTGTAGTTCATATAGACATATATGAGAACAATATTCCAAAGTTTCAATTCCTAACTCCACATGTCCTAGGAGTTATGAATTTCCAAACATCGATCATATTCAGCCCACAACAACAGCATCTCCTACTCTTTGCATTATCTTGCACAATTTCTTAAGTACTTCAAATGAGCTCCAAAAATACTTAAATTTGGTCGAGTTGTACTAGACATATAAAAAAAAATTTAATCTCATATTTCAGCTCCTAACTCCAAGTATTCTGAGAGAGATGAATTTTTGAACATTGATCAAGACTCAGCGAAAACACACACAGACTGCTACTCCTACTTCTTCACTATCCTATTTTGTATTGATCAAATGCAGTACCAAATATTCGCCAAACATTATCAAATTTTGCAGAGTATAACAAGAAATGTAGGAGAACAACATTAAAAAAATTCAGCTACTAACCCCAAATCTTCGACGAGTTATGAATTTTTGAACATCGGTCAAAAATCAGCCAAACACCAGCTTCACCCTTACGCTGCCCTGTTTTGAATTGATCAAATAGGGTGTTAAACCTTCTCCAAAAATTCTCAAATTTTGCCAAGTCGCATACATATAAGAGATGCTACATATCAAATTTCATTTCAAAATTACATACCAATTGAGAGAGATGAATTTTCAAACATAGGGAAAATCTCAGCCATCATAAACACAGACTGCAGTTGCTCCTATTTGCTATGATGTTTTATATCGATCAAATAGGGTACAAATATTCTCCAAAAATTCTCGAATTTGGAACACTAGTAGAAGACATGTACAAAAATGCTATACTTCAAGTTTCATCTCAAAATCCCATACTAATTGAGAGAGATGAATTTTCACAGTCTGAACTTTAACTCCAAACAGAGTAACGTTTCAACCCAAACCCAGCCGACCGTAAAATCTCTTTAAAATAGCAAAAAAATTCCACAAATAATGAAATTTGAAATGTTTACTCCTAACACATACACCTAGATCAATTTCAAGTTTTAACTCAAGATACCTTATAGAAATCGAGTTATGAATCTTTGAACTCGACTCGTTGTTTACCCAAAACTGCAGATTTCCCATTCTCGCTAATTTCGGAAACGAAATTTCGTGAAAACCTCAAATAAAATCCGAAAATTATGAAATAATATGAGCTTGCTATACATATATTCAAGACCATCCAAAAAAAATTTGGAATTGAAATTCTAATGTATCACCAAGTTACAAATTTCTAACATAATCGAGTTCTTAAGTTAAATTTGCAACTTCTACCTCTACTTTACATTCAAGCCAAACTCAGGCATAATCAAACTCCTATTGCATGTCTACTACTGAAAAGTATTCAAGCAAGCATCTCATTTGCATAAGTAAATATGAATTAAATAAAAAAAAAAGGTTTAGAAAACACCCACAATGAAGAATCAAAATTCTTCAAGCTCTTGATTGCTAGCTCCTCATCCTTTACTATGTATTCTCTTCCTCCTTGCTCCAAGAACCTACAAAGAAATCAAACACTCCTTCTCCCTTTCTTTATCTCACTTTTTCTTTCTTTTGTTTTCATGAAGTAGTGGAAGAGATGAAGTGGAAGAAGAAGTAGAAGAAGATGAGATGAGATGTCATGCCCCGCTTCCCAAAATTACGGAATACGAGTACATGACATTGGCCCAACGAATTACTAACTTCAACCATAAGCTGTTTATCCAATCAACTCAACAATATAATCAATACTAATAATCTCATGAACAATAATACTTGGAATGAAACATTATGCAATATCCAAATACAATAATCCAACGTCTAGAAACAAATAGCAATATTCGGGACATAAGACTAATACAATAATAATCCAATCCAAATAATAACAAGTCTCAATACATTATGTTCAGTAAAACGATAAGCAATTAGAAAGCATTAAATCTTCAGAATGTTTGTTCTCCAATCCCAGCAGGCAATTCTCCTTCATTACCTGTGTACACTTCATCTCAAAAAAGAAAAATAATTGTCCTTAGAGCAAGTCATGGACAACAAGTAGAGAAAGTAAGGAACAATGGAATAACGGTATGACAATGAATTCAATGGATCAATAGGAATCAATAACAGGGACAATAACGATAATCAATATCATGATAATCGATGCAATGGCTAAAACGACGACTCGATATTCGATAACAATATTCATTGATCAATAACAATAATATTTAGCCAATATTCGATATCAATAGGGACAATGATGTACAATATGCAGTATCGATGTCGTGTGATTCTTAAGTCTATTAATTATTTTAATCCAAACTAATGTAGCACTTCATGTGTCCCATTTATTTACCACATGGTTGCTACATACAAACAAGTCACGTTTAGACTTAGCGGTGGATTCTATAGTTCATGTACTTAGGAATGATGTAAATGGTTCTCTTCAGTATTTAGTTATTTAGTCATTCAGTCATTCAGAATCAATATACATGGAACAATATGCAGTTATCCAGTTATTCAGTCATTCAGTCATTCAGTCATTCAGTAATTATTGGGAAACCACGAGCTCCCTTCCGAGTACAGTCTCTATATTGTCCATTACTTAAATAAACCCTTAAATCTCAGCTTGATTAACAATTTTATTAATGCAATAATACAATGCAATATGCAAATATAAGACATTAGATGAACGATAGCAACAATAGGGGAACAATAGGATGATAACTTGAATTGGACAGTTAGAATGGTGACAATAGGATACTAGGATCATGCAATGCAACATACACACTTTAATTCATACAATACTACGATATAGGAATAATTAATCTATTAAAAACTAGAAGATAAAATCCTAGACAAAAATGCATTTTTCTGCTGTTTCAGAACTCGAAAACTGAATCTATCAGAAGTTCTAGAAACTAGACTTCCACACGGTTCCAACTCATATTTAAAGTTCAAAATCCGAAAACATTAGTTAGGTCTAACACATTGTTCTTTACAGACTTCATGTTCAGGCAGAATCTCGATATCATGTTGTTATAATTTTAGAATAAGCAAAAACTCGATAATAAATTCATTAAAAATATTTATTAGACTCCTAAACATATTAAGAAACAATCTGAAAATTATCAAAGTAAATTTTTATCATTTGATCAGCCTTTTTACTGTTTAAACTTGAAAGATACAAGAATCTGAAATTTTAAAAGTAAAAACACAGCTGTAGTAAAACGGGCATAACTTTTGCTACACAACTCAGAATTCAAAAATTCAAGATGTTAAGAAACTAGAAAGATAAGTCTACAATTATTATTTAGAAATTTATTCATTTTAAGATTAGTTACTAGGTCAAAAATAGCAGTCAACATACAGCCAGCAAGCACATATAGGGTTTCGAGTATTTTTCATGAAACAAACTAATTAACATGGTGCGTATCAATTCTACTAGTCGATAAACTTCTCAATCATCATGAAGGGTATAAAAACATGGTAATAAGATTAAGAAAACATACATACATCAATTTATCATCAATCAACCATCAATCGATCAAACAACATACAACTTAGCAATTATTTCTGCAATCAATCCATTGTGTCGTGACTATATATGTAACCCTATTTTCAATTCTACATGAATGCATGAAAGATTCAATCTTTGGAGTCAAAAGCACACGATGCTAAGAATATTGGGGTTAGCTCATGTAAACTCCTAATAGACCCAACGAAGATAATCAATACAATGATACGATAACGTATAGGATCTACTTGCAAGAATTTCAATAAAACTTAAATTTAATACAATGTAAAATTCAAGAGGATGGTGACTTGCCTGTTAGATGAAGAAATTGAATACCAAGAATAACGGGATGAGAATCCCGGTGACGAACCACGAAACACGGAAGCACGGAAGCACGTGCAAACCTGTGCAAACACACACAGTCCAAACCAATCCACCAAACAGCAAATACACAGCCAATATCTCTACAAACCCAACAGCAAATACACACACACTGGACCCTCCCCAACTCAACACCAAACAGCGACAGAGCTCTGTTTTGGGCGGGAAACAGAGGTAAGAGTAGAGCGTCGGGGTTTGGAGTCACGGAGGTGTGGCGGCGCTCGACTGGGGGGTTTTTAATGATGGGAGGTCATCGGAGGTTGGTGGACACTGCAGTAGGTGGGAGTAAGAGGAGCAGTCGAGGAGTGTACTGGCGGCGACTCGATGGGATCAAAAGCAGAGGGGGAGGAAAAGGTCGACGGGTTTGAAGCGGTGAGGATCGATGATGGGCTGGCGAGGTTGTCCTGCGGTGGCAGTGGGTGGTTGGGTTGCAACAGCAGCGGGGAGTAGAGTCGTGGTGAAGGATTGCAGGCGAAGGCGAGGGGATGGTTGTCAAGCGGTAGTTGCGGGAGTGATCGGGGGTGGTCTGGGGCAACCACATGAAGAAGAAGAAGGGGGTGCGATGAGCGGGAGGAAGGCGATGAGTAGGAGAGGTTGAAGACGAGGGAACAGTAATGGGGTTAAAACAGTAGGGGGGTTGGCGACTACTATTGAGAAGTAGGTAAGTTAGGTTAGGGTTAGGGTTTTAGGTTATAGGGTTTTAATAGGGTATTTATAGGGTTCAGTTGAGATATTGGGTTTGGGTAATGGGTTTGGATATTGGGTAAGAATCCAATAAGGGAATGAGTTGTAGGGTTTGGATAATAAATCAATAAAGGGTTATAGATCCAATAAGAAAAGGGAAAGAATAACCAAATAAAAATAGGATCATATAACAAAATATAATTTGTATTATAATATATAAATAATTTGAAATAATTACAAATACAATTAATAAATAGAAATAGATTTTTAATAAACAATCAAAAGTAGTAATAATAATAACAAAAATAATAACAATATTACTTGTAACAACAATAATATAACAACAATTAAAGTAATAACAATAATAATAATAATAATAATAAGATTAAAATAATCCAATAATGATAATATATTTGAGCTTGGCTCAAATATAAATAATCGATCAATTAAGAAATAGAAAGTAAGATTAAAATGCACCATTATTCGAAATAAATAGAATTTTTGATTAGAGAACACTGTAAAAAAAATATCCGAAATGAATTTAGCAAAAAGTAAATTTATAAAAATCAAATTATAGAAAATACAAGGAAAATGCTTATAGTCGGGAATGGGGGTTACATGAGATTGAGGTTGAGATGGAGATGAGATGGAGATGGAGAGGGGGGATTGGAGTTTTGGCTGCATATAAGGATGGGGAGGGGTGAGGTGTATGTCGGTTGAAATGGGGAAGGGAAGAGGATGACGTGGAGAGTGGGGGATTTAATCACTTAGGACCCTAGAACATTCAATATTTGAATGAAGAAGTGGGTTATGTGCTCTTCGATAATCTCCGCCATTGGTTTTTTTTATCATCAAGAATGAGAGGTTGTGATGGAGTGTGAGTCTTCTACATCCTACTATAGTGTATATATACACACATACATACACATTTATATATATTTATACACATATACACACATATAAGTATATCCAAGTATAAAATCCAATTCATTATAATTAAATTAAATATTTATACATACAAATATATATAAATACACACACATATATGTACATATAAAAATAGATACAAGTATTCATACATATATATCATATACAATCCAATCAAAATATACATATATTCATATATATACATCCATATATGTATACATATATATACAAAATAAAAAATATCTATTTGTAAAACATAAGAATATATTTTATAAAAAATATTATTTCTCAAAAGATTGTTTCATTTAAACAATCAGAATAATATACACAATTTAATTGAGAAGATATCCGGAATATACCTCATCGGGTTCAGAATATGAAATATATCTGAAAATTCCTCAATCGAAACTAATAACCATGAAAAATATATGATCACGTGCAATTCTCAAATGTACATGGATTAATATACAAAATAGTTATATAGTTTTTTGCGGGGTCTTACATTACTCTCTCCTTAAAATCGTTCTGTCCTCAGAACGACGCTATCGGAGAGGAAAAACAGAACACATTTCAGTGGTTCTGAAGATACAGATTCTTCTGGTTGGTGACTACTCCCTCCGTAGAAAAGGGTTGAAGTTAAAAATTTCTACTTTAGTCTTCTGCAGTTCTTTCTTCTGGCATATTCCAGCGAACACCGGGGTTGTGCTTCGCCTTTATGCTATCTGGTTGCAGACTTGCTATTTTGACATCAGGTTGCAGGTTTGCTTCTACTGATTTTCGGTTGGATAATTGCTTTCTCGATACCCGGTTGCACCATGATTGATAGTATGAGAAGAATCTATTATCCAGGAAAGGGTATACCGAAAGTTTCCAAAATTCAACATTATATTGGATAGCATTTTACATTCTTGTTCAACAGAAGATTAAATCATTCCTTGACTTCCCTCAACTTGCTCTAAATCCCCTGAAAACCAAAAGACTAGTCTCAAGTGTCCAAAACATAGTGGCGGCTCCTTCTACTTCTTTGCATTATGTTTATGAGTTTGCCCTGGTCTTTTATAGCTCTCTGCAGATGTGGGCATCTGGGCTTAACGGGCCCAATCTTCCCACAACTGAAACATATAAGCTCATTATCCAAAAAAAATTTCCTTGGGCAGTGGTACTTAATATGTCCTCACTCTTTACAGAGGAAACATTTTGTTGTCTTCATAGTTTTGGCACTAGCATTTGGTTTCTTGATTTTCTGGGTTGAGACTTGCTTCTCGTAGTCAGTAGCGGATATATGTCTTTTTCCCTTGTTCCAAGTCCCAGCCTTGCCTTGGGTCTGTCGGTTCTGGTCTGGTTCATGTCCATTTCAGTTATTGCGGCCCGACGCACTAATTTTTCGAACCTTTGGATACATAATGGAACCATCCTAGACCTTAGCTCAGGGCTAAGACCTTGTTCAAATATCTTTGCCTTTTTCACTTCCTCCTGCACCATCTCTGGAGCATAACGAGAAAACTGAGTAAACTTAGTTGCATATTCCCAAACATACATGGTTTCTTGCTTTAGGTTGAGAAACTCCATCGCCTTTTCTTCTTGCACGTCCAGGGGGATATAATGTTGTCAAAATTCTTCTAAAAAATCTTCCCATGCTAATGATCCTTCTCCCATGTTGTGCTTCACTATTGCCACCAGACCCCAACATCTTTCTCCAATAGGATTGTTGCTAATCTGACCTTGTTGTTATCCGGTGTTTCCATTACTTCGAACACGGTTTCCAACTGACGAATCCAATTGTCAACTGTAGTTGGGTCTGCATGGACTTCGAAGACATGTGGCTTCATTCGCATGAAAGATTCTACCATCTTAATTGGATCATCTGCCGTGTTGCGTCGGGTACCTCTTTGTGCTCCTTGTTGCAACATCTGATTCTTGCTTGCTTCCATAAATGCCCCCATTATTTGATAGACGCGAGCTATTTCTGTCTCGACATTGAAGCCAGTGTCATTGGCTCCACTGCCTTCACCTTCGGCTTGGCTGCTTCTGCTGCTTCTAGTCCTTTCATACATCCTTCAAAAGGAGGAAAAACAATACAGGGTTAGTTCTGGATGTATGAAAATCATAAACATAAGTTGAAAAGTGCAACAATATGATTTTGATCACCCGAACCAAACTGGCATTCAAGTCTAATTTTCTACTATGTTAGACTGCAATTTGAAGTCAACTCTGATACTAACTGTAACGCCCCGGATCCCCACCACTGGTAATCCGTGACACAACTAGAATCTTTGCCTTCAAATGCATCTCAACACAGTAAAAATATGGAAATTAAAAACTTTTTTTGCCATCAGAGTTATTACAATGATTATCTTGTTCTATTACAAGAAATACATTATACAATATATCTTCAGAAGATATACATCGACATATTGCTAATACTGATACCACTGGTAACCGCTACTGCCTACCACCTAGGACGGTAGTAAACTGATTTCTACTAGAAGCTCCATCGAGGGGTCAAGCTGCTTTCTTGAGATGCGCCATACAGCTCGAGTCTTCCGCTACGCTACTGTGATATTTCTGCAACTGCTTTAATGGTGCGAGCGTACATTGGATACTTTACTTGGTTGCTCCGCTGGTCTTGAGTCTTCCTGCATCCGCAATCCGGCATCCAGTGCCTAATTGAGTGGGCATGTTAGTATGTATACTGACGCAATGCTGATAAGAAACAGCTATCTTTAAACTCCACTCATCAATCTTCATGGAAAAGGAAAGATTTGTAATACAGTCCCAAGTGTCCGTGTATGCCATGTCCTAGAGTCTAATGCGCAACTCAATGATGCATATGATGTACCTATCCTAATGCAAACTTGATTTGGAATGTAGGCATCCCATACTACATACCTACCAAGTCAAGCACATAAATGACCTTATGTAACACCCCGCAAAATAGTATATAAATATTTTGCATATTGATCCATGTACATTTGAGAATTCCACATGATTATATTTTTTTCAGGTTATTAGTTTTAATTGAGAAATTTTCAGATATATTATATATTCTGAACCCGATAAGATGTATGCGGGATATATTCTCAATTAAATTTTGTATGTGATCCTGGTTGTTTAAATGAAATAATCTTTTAAGAAATAATCTATATAATAAAACACAAATAAAGCCATCAAGTGGATCTCCTTCGATGCCCCCAAAATCAAAAGCCCAGATCTAACCTCACAAAACATATTTTCCCCCAAAAATTTCAAACCCCAAAATTTGAATACCCCCTCTCTCCCTCTCTCTTCCCGACCCCCCCCCCTCTCTCCCTCTCTCTATGTCTCTCTCTTCCCCTCTCTCTCTCTCTCTCTCTCTCTCTCTCTCTCTCTCTCTCTCTCTCTCTCTCTTCTTGCTCTCTGTCTTCCCGCTCTCTCTGTCTCCTTCTCTCTCTTTCTCACTCTGTCTCTCTCTCCTCCTGCTCTCTTTCTCTCACTCTATCTCTCTCTTCCCCTTTTCCCGCTCTCTCTCTCTCTCTCTCTCTCTCTCCGCCCCCCATCTTGGTCTTTTTAACTGGATACATGAGGAATGCAGAGATAACACTTGATTCTATCTCAATATAGTATGGCATTCTGTTTTTGTTTTGTTATTTTTGCTATTAACCTTTTGGATTTACAATTAAGGGTTTTTATTTTTTGGCATTTCGTCCAATTCAATAGTCTCAACATCAATAGGTGGGAGATGATGATATCCATTGGCTTCTTCTTCTCAGCAGGGTATCCCTCCTTTTATTCCTTTCGACTAATATCGACAAAAAAGTTTTAAAAAAAAGTTACGGACAAATATATGAAAGGCTTATATCTAATATTTCAGTGTTGTCTATAAGTGAATTATATGCAAGTTATAATATCTTGTAAACAGATTAATGTAATCTTCCATGCATATTCTCTTTCCTTACAAACAAATATATTTGCAGAGTGAGGGTATCTAATGAACTTGGAACAGGGAGTTCAAAAAATGCGAAATTTTCGGTTGTGAATGTAGTGGCCCAATCAACCATAATTGGAATCATTTTTTTCATCTTCTTTCTTTTCCTCCGAGGTAGCATCGCCTACATCTTCATAGACAGTTCCGATGTGGCCGCTGCAGTTGGCACATTGTCTCCTCTGCTGGCTGTCTCGATTCTTCTTAACAGTGTTCAGCCAGTGCTTTCAGGTAAACGATTTCTTCCAAAATGAACTAATGATTGAGGGTAGTTATAGAAAATGGTTAGAATCATGAAGAACATGATAGATTAAAAGAAGTTGAATTAATTACTAATTAACAAACACACATATAAGTATGATAGCAATCTTGTAAGAAAAATATAAAAGCTGTATATACATAAGCTAAACTTAGAACCTTGATGTTGAAGAGATATGATTAGCTGCAAAACTTAGGTAATGTGGGAGAAATGATAATGTGATTTCCTTAAATTCTTTACAGAATAAATAAATTAACTAATATATGCTGAGCAAAATCATATAGCTCCACACTAAAATTGTTATTGATTGCTTGAGTCCCACAAATCTACAAGTTAAAGCATCTTACAGAACTAGAAAGACAAGTTATATAAATACTAGGTTTGCCCGTGGACACGTGTCTACGACACGTTTTCCTCAATGAAGCAGCATATGCAAAGTAACATAAAGGTTGGGAACCAAAATTGGATATGCTGTATCGTTCACGAAAACGTGCCGTAGGCACGTGTCCATTTATAAAATATATTCTTATATTCTACAAATAAATATTTTTAAATGTAAGTATGTATATTTTGATATGATTGTATATGAATGTATACACATGAAAATATATATATATATATATATATATATATATATATAGATATATATATATATTATTGTAGGGATGTAGAAGACTCACACCCAAACCAAGAGCTCCACATTGTGATCTTGATCATCATACAAGATCCTAGGGCTAGGATCAAATCCCAAATGCAAACAACTTCAACTCTCCAATATTACTTGAATAGATGAATTTGAGAAAGTGATCAGCTGGAGAGTTGTAGTAGACACGCATAGCTTTCTATCGAACCCAGAATCATCGGATTCTAATAAGCAGGTGAATTGTTATGAATTTTGCAAGTTGCAGCAATAGTATGAACTAGATATTATTAGTAGATTGTTAAGGAGATTTCTAACTCTGGTTGGCATAATTTGAGAAAGTTATCAACTAGAGAAATGAAGTAGAGGATTATATCTTTCTGTAAGATCTAGAATCGTCGAATTTGAGTTAGTAAATGATTCGATATGAAATTTTGAAAATGCAGCAGCAGGATGTCTGTGAACAGATTGTGCTGATATGAGATGATTGAGTATTCTTCCCTTTTTAGAACTTCATTTTGGGACTTAGATGAGTTTATTTGTGCCTATAACTCATGATTGACTCATGTTTGAGTTGGGGAAGTATTTTTTTTTACAACTTGATTGTCGTATGTTCAGCTTTTAACTCATCTAGAACGTGTTGATGCCTTAGGTCTGTCATCGACTGGATATTAGTAGTTGTGTTCGTTTCACCTTATTTACCGAGGATATGGGTCGAGAACCTACTGAAGTTTTGGAAATCAAGGAATGTTGATTGTCCATGTTGGTTAGTGTTGGCAGACTCGGTTGGACTCAATCGTATAGATGTTATGCGTGATTGGATGAATAGCATGTTTCGGTAATTGATGTTATCAACTTATTTTTCTTTATTCTTTTCGCTTGAAGACCAAGTTGGTGTCAGGGATGATACCCTATAATCTGATTTTTTCTAAAGGCAAGCACTAGGTGGTGATAACCAGGGTTGTCTCTTCCTATCGTAGGGCACGTGCTGAGTTGCGTACCTCGCTCTATTAATTCCAGAAGTGTCATTGTAAAGAACGGGAGGGTTTATTGTCGGATAGGGGGAATAGACCCTCGAGTCCGTCATGTTCTAAGTTGGTGATGAGCGGACCATGGGGGGGTAGGGGGTACCCTATGAGTCTTCGGCGCCACTTGGTATGCCGTTTGCTACCTTGTAGTTCATCACAGCTTTTGGTGAGATCCAGAGCGGGGGTGCCACAGGGACTGGGCAATAGTGACTAGCGGGGACACCACTATGCAACTGCAGTAACGGGACTAGACCAAAATTGTAGGCCTCACCAGCCACGTTGTATGTATCAGGAACATGATGATTACAAAAGTAGAATGCAATGCATGGTGAGGGTTCGAAAAACTGAATCTGGAGAAGACGGTTTGATTTGGGGCATATGTAGTATGGAATGCATGTGTTTCCAATGTCTTGCTGACATTATATTAGGTGCAGCTGTTTCTCTGTACATTGTGTACTGTGCATTAGATTTCAGTTCATAGCATACACAGACACTAGGAAATTAGGATGCACATTTTCATTTTCATCAAGACTGATTGTGATTGTACAAGTTTAGAAATTGCTGTTTCTTAGTAGCATTGCGTCAGTATACGTACTGACATGCCCACTCAATTAGGTGTTGGATGCCGAATTGCGAGTGTAGAAAGACTCAAGGCCAGCAGAGCATCCAAGTGGAGTATCCACTGTACATCACCACCAATAATCAGTTGGAGAATCAGAGTAGCTCAGTGGAAGACTCGAACTGTATGGCGCATCTAATGGAAGCAGCTTAACCACTCGGTGGAGCTCCCAGTAGAGATCTGTTGACTGCCGTGCTAGGGTACAGGCAGTAACCGTTACAAAGTGGTATCGGTAGCTGTAATATGTCATTGTAAATCTTTTGAAGATATAATTGTATAATGCATTCCTTGTTATAAAACAAGACGATGATGTAATAACTCTGGTGGCAATAAAAGTTTTTAATTTCCCGTATTATTACTGTGTTGAGATGCATTTGAAGGAAAATATTCTAGTTGTGTCTCGAATTTCCAGTAGGGGGATCCGGGGCACTACAAAAGTGGTATCAGAGCTGACTTCAAATTGCAGTCTAACATAGTAGGAAATTAGACTTGAATGCCAGATAAGTTGAGTTTAGTTTGGCAGATAGGATGATCATAAATCATAAGGTAGCACTCGTCAACTTATGATTATGACCTTTCCTATATCTGAACCAGCTCCACTGTATTTCATTCTTTACTAACAAGCTTGGTGCAACTGGATATCAGAAAGAACCCAGACCGGATATCAATGGAGGCAAACCTGTAACTGGATATTGGCAAGGCAAGTCTGCAACCGAATGTCCAGAAGGCAAACCTGCAACCGGATGTCAAAAAAGCAAATATGTAACCTGATGTGAAGGTAGCGAGTCTGCATCCAAACAACAAATGAAGGTGAGCCGCAACACAGGAGTTAAGGAAGAACAATAACGTCACATCGATGACCTCAATATCGAGACTATAATTTGTGATGTACCAAAAGAAGGCACTGGTGGAAGTCAGCAGAAACCAGATGTCACCGCCAGAACGAATCAAGACTAGGATCGAGGAAGGATCTGTTGACGACCAACTCAATCATTTTCCAGATGCGGCAGAGCTCTCCAAGATCAGCTTATGATCAAACAACTGCCAAGAGCACACCAAGGAGGAAGTCTCGCCAAGACAGAGGATGACCATGCCAAACATTCAACAAAATCATCAAAGGAGTTACTAGAAGGCTAAAGCGGCAATCCGTGACTTCGTCCTTTTTCTAAGGAGGGAGTGGTCACAAATCATCAGAAGTTGCAATCAAGATGAAAATCGGCATCATTGGATGGCAAGAACAAAGCAGGAGACTGTGGCTGATGTCTACTTCAGAGGAGGGCAGAAGGATGTCAGCTTTGAATTCATTGCGAATCTGTATAGAAGACTGAAGAACAACAACTCTACTTGGTAGAAGCCCAGTTTGTCGAGAATATTACTTGAGAAATTGGAGATGTATCAGGGAAATTGTAACACCCCGTGTTAAGAATATATATATATATATATATATATATATATATATAATTGGATGAGAATACCTATAGAAGATTCTATAAGGGGTTGAGTATGGAAATATATTAGGAGGTAGAGAAGGGGGGCCCACGGGTTGAGAAGCATAGCACGAGCTGCTGCGTGGTTGCGGTGACGTCACCAGGGGGGCCACCCAATATTTGAGAAAGACAGCAAGCTGTCTTCCGAGTTGGTAACGTGGGCATGGGCCCACTGTTGGGGGGATGTGCCCAAAGGATTTGAGGAGAGAGATTGATTTGATTAGTCCCATATCGGGAGTATACAAGATTAATTATCTATATAATAAAACACAAAGAAAGCTATCAAGTGGCTCTCTTTAAATCCCCCCAAAATCAAAGGCCCATATCTAACCTCACAAAACACATTTTCCCTCCAAAAGTTTCCCCCCAAAACTCAAATTCAAATTCCCCCCAAAACAACTTCTTTATTTATTTAATTCTCTCTCTCTCTATATATACACACACACATACTTATGGAAACATGGACTTTTATACTCCAATTTATAATTATTTTTCAACATATACTAATGAAAACATGGACTTTTATTTACAACTAATTATTGTCATACTATTTAAACTTGAGCTATATAATTGTTGATTTACTGTTTACAAGGCTTTTCATATGCTGTATCGTTTTGAAAACGTGCCGTAGGCACGTGACCACGGGCAAATCTAGTATATATATATATAATAGGTTAACCATCTTTTGAGAGGCAGCCTGTGGTGGGCAGTTCTTAAGAAAAATCGCTGAATTGGGACGGGGCGTTACAAATCATCTCAGAGCTGACTTTCGACACCGGGCGTAGAGTAGTAGCCTCAGTATGATCTGCGGTGTGAGATAGTTCCCGAAATTATCGAGGTGTGAGTGAAATAGTCTCCGAAATTACCTGCGGTGTGGGACTGATCTTCAGAATTATCCAGATCGAGGCAACTCTACATCGGCTAGAAAGGAGGTCCTGCGCTAGATTGCATGCCCCAGATTCAGCATGGACGCTGAATTTTTAAGGGGGGGGTGTATGTAACACCCAATGTTAAGAATATATATATATATATATATATATATATATATATATATATATATATATATATATATATATATATATATATATATATATATAATTGGATGATAATACCTATAGAAGATTTTACAGGGGGTTGAGTATGGAAATATATTAGGAGAGAGAGAAGGGGGCCCACGGGTTGAGAAGCACAGCACGAGCTGCTGTGTGGTTGCGGTGACGTCACCAGGGGGCCCACCCGGTATTTTAGAAAGACAGCGAGCTGTCTTCTGAGTTGGTGACGTGGGCATGGGCCAACTGTTGGGGGCTCTGCTCATAGGATTTATGGGGAGAGATTGATTTGATTAGTCCCATATCAGGAGTATACAAGATTAATTATATATATATATATATAATTACCTATGATCAAGAGTCACCTAATTGGTTAACCACCTTTTGAGAGGCAGCCTGTGGTGGGCAGTTGTTACAAAAAATTGCTGAATTGGGGCGGGGCATTACAGAAATATCTCCTAAATCATTAAGGATTGTGTTCTTTTTTCTCTCCGCTAGCGTAGTTCTGAGGACAGAATGATTCTAAGGAGGGAGTAATGTAACACCCTACAGAATAATATATAACTATTTTGCATATTAATCCGTGCACATTTGAGAATTGCATGTGATTATATTTTCTTTTCATGGTTATTAGTAAAAAACATTCAAGCAAGCATCTCATTTGCACAAATTAAAGAAACAAGAATTAAATAAAAAAAGGTTTAGAAAACACCCACAATGAAGAATCGAAATTCTTCAAGCTCTGATTGCTAGCTCCTCCTCCAAGAACCTACAAAGAAATCAAACTCTCCTTCTCCCTTTCTTTATCTCACTTTTTCTTTCTTTTGTTTTCATGAAGTAGTGGAAGAGATGAAGTGGAACAAGAAGTAGAAGAAGATTAGATGAGATTGAGGTTGAGATGGAGATGAGATGGAGATGAAGAGGGGGGCTTGGGGTTTCGGATGCATATAAGGATAGGGAGGTGTGAGGTGTATGTCGGTGGAAATGGGGAAGGGAAGAGGATGAGGTGGACAGTGGGGGATTTAATCACTTAGGACCCTGGAACATTCAATATTTGAATGAAGAAGTGGGTTATGTTGCTCTTGGATAATCTCCACCATTGGTTTCTTTTATCATCAAGAATGATTGGTTGTGATGGAGTGAGAGTCTTCTACATCCTACTATAGTGTATACATACATACATACATACAAATTTATATATATTTATACACATACACACACATACAGGTATATCCAAGTATAAAATCCAATTCATTATAATTCAATTAAATATATAAAAATACAAATATTTATAAATACACATATATATACATATAAAAATACATACAAGTATTCATACATAAATATCATATACAATCCAATCAAAATATACATACATTTATATATATATATATACAAAATAAAAAATATATATTTGTAAAATAGAAGAATATATTTTATAAAAAATATTATTTCTCAAAAGATTGTTTCGTTTAAACAATCAGAATAATATACACAATTGAATTGAGAAAATATCCCGAATATACCTCATCGGGTTCAGAATATAAAATATATCTGAAAATTCCTCAATTAAAACTAATAGCCATGAAAAATATACAATCACGTGCAATTCTTTAATGTGCACGGATTAATATGCAGAATAGTTATATACTATTTTGCGGGGTCTTACACTATAAACTGAACTCACACTTCTAATGTCCACCCTGATTGTGTCGTCTTGTAACTTCTAATGTCCACCATGTTCTTTTACATCAACGCAGCGGAATTTAAATGAATACATCAAAATATATATATAACTGTAACAACTTCAACATTTAAATAATCATCAGTATCAATTCATCTTTTATGCCCTCTTGCAAATTCAAGTCATGCACTTGAAAACTGTGGGCACGTCAGTTACATACAACTGACGCAATGCTATAAAACAGCGATTTTCTTACTTTAGCAAACACAAACTTGAGTGCACAATAAAGTGTAAAAGGTGACTATCCTAAGTATATCAGTGTATGGTATGACTTAATGCCTAATGCAAATTTACACTACGATGACACTAATGCATACTTGTTCGGATTCTATGTATCTCATTCTACATAGGTCCGAGGGCAAGCACCTACGTACTCCACATTATAGGGTTAAATCTCTCGTCATGCAACTTACTACTATGACTACTACAAGATTTAGACACTTTCCGAGTATTGGTTCTCGCCCCGGAACACTAGAGATCAATCCCTCTTCGTGGATCATTCTATAGCCTTTACATCCATCGTCCCAAAATACTGGAGATTGTCTCACTCCGCGAGTCATTCTAGAACCGTCATCGCACAAATGCCCCATGAGCGTTGCTCTCGTCCCGGAATACTAGAGGTCATTCCCACTCTGTGGATCATTCTGTGGCCTTTACATCCATAGTGTAACACCCCGCAAAATAAAATAATTTATTTTACATTAATAAATAGTATTAAATTGGAAATTTTGACTATTTTGACAATTTTCTTGAAATTGCAATTTTGCACGTGCAACACACGTGCAAAGTTTAGAATTTTGAATTCTTAAAATTTCATGGTTAATGATTGATTTTCCTCATTTATTTATGATATTTTAATTTTCAGATTTATTTGAATTTATTTGATTATTTTATGAATTTCTCAATTTTACACGTGCAAATATTTTTGGGGTGCAAATCTCTACTTTTAGATTTCTGAATAAATTCTCCTATTTATAATTAAGTATATCCTAAATTTTGGGATTTTTTCTGAGAAAAGAAACTATTTTTATAAATACTTCAGAAGAGAGGGGATTTTATGTAAAAAGCCATTTGGATCTCAAAAAAATAATGAAAATTCGTTTTTACTGAATTTTGAGCATTCCATGGTCATCATTGAAAATAAAATCTATTTAAGTTTTATTTAGAGTTGATTTGGTAAAGATTTAAACAAATATGGTGTTTTTGCAATTATGAAATTTAAGTGGATCTTGTGCAAATATTTTCTTGAGAAGTTTAGAGTCAAAAATTATTTTTGGAAAACTCATTATTTATTATTAGATATTATTTGTGAATTTTCTGAATTTTTCTGATAATTATTTGACCTATTTGCAAATATTACAAAAAGAGGGACTTTTGTGCAAAATTACCACTTTGAGTACAAATCCATTTTTTTTTAATTTCTGGGCTATTCTTGATAGTTGGAAAATTCATTAGTAAAAAGATTTGGTTTTATTTTAATTTATTTAATTTATTTAACTTCTTTATTAAAGAAAGCTTTATATATGTAAAGTAATAATTTGTTAGGGGATGTTTCCATAAACTTGTAAAAACCCTAAAAACTTCAGATTTTGACCTATAAAAGAGCCCCTAAAGCCGTCCCTCTCCTCTGCAAATAAAATATATTTTTACTATTGGTTTTCTTAGAGTTTCAAACCGATTATCTTGGATTTTGCAAAAGAAGGGTTTTTTCCTATTCTTTATTAATTCGGTTGACTCTTCAATAAGGTGAGTGACATATATTTGATTTTCTTTTGTTCTAAGCTAGTTGTGTGTGATGATTTATCTATTAGAAAGCATGTTAAATAATTGTATGAAGTTATAATGAATTTCGATGAATAGATGAATTAAAAGTGGAATCTTTTCTTGAAACTATACTATTAATAACCAAAACCCAAATTTCATAACTTGTGATTGTTAAAGAACCCAATAGAAACTATGATTAGGTTGCTTTCATTTATATGCTTACTGATTTGTTGGGTGATAACAAGTATATATGTGTTTGATGCACAATTTGAACAAAAGGTGGAGTCTGTTACTGTTGATGGGTATATGTAGACACTATTGATGCATAAACTTGTTGAATTGTCTTTATAATTGTTTATAATCATGGATAAACTGATGAAGATGATCGGAGTATGTAAATAACAAGTTATTGCACTAAAAAAACAATTTTGAAGTGAAAGAAGGGTTGTTGTATTTCGGGTCTGTGCATAGTTGAAAATGGGAATTTTGGGGGGTTTTATGCATGTTTCCGTTTGTTCTTTTGGGAAATATGAGGACTGGGGTGATAAAACAACTTGAGCTTGATGCTTATACACACTTACGATCGACAAATTTACAAGTTTCAAGAAGTAGATTCTGTGAGTTAATACTAATCCTGCTATTGAGTATATCTGAACTTTTTGGCCACTATATATACCTATATGGGTACATATATAGAACTAGACATATTAGAGTAAGTTACTAATACATTTTGAAAGACGTAATTCAATTATCAACCATCAAGAAACTAGTTTACCAATTTGATTAAGTAATAAGTTGCTTAAAGTTTGGGTTGAGTATCAGTCCTTTAAAAATGCAGACTGCTACTTCTACTGCACTGCTGTGCATGTGCACACTTGAAAATAAAAAGGGGAAACTTCACCTTTACATACACATCCTGCATATACCCCATACTCAGTAAAGAGAGATTTTTTTCTATATACATTATATATATATATATATATATATATATATATATATATATATTCATTCTTCAACTTTGTGAAAGAAAATTTCCTAGATCTTCTATAACCTGCATATAGTTCAACTACTGTACCTGCATATGCTCCATTTTTTTATAAGAGGGAATTCTTCTATATCAATATATACACATCCTGCATTCACTTCAGTCCAATAAAAGACCAACTGCTATATATACTTAAATTCATATAAAGATCATTTTTCTATAACCTGCATATACCTCTTTGCAATGAAAGAGCTTCTACTATTTTTGCATATACTTTGTATCAGTGTAAAAGTTTTCTTTCTATATCAGAGAGAGATATATACACTGCACATCAGTGAATGGGATTTTTCTACATCTTCTATACTCTGCATATGTTTCACTTCAAATCAGTAAAAAGCATTTCTACATATATATCATATATATATGTACACAGTTACTTCATGTCAGTATAAAGGATTTTCTCTCTATATCATATATATATATATATATATATATATATATATATATATATATATATATATATATATACTACGAATCAGTGAAAAGGAAATTTTCTATCTGCTGTACATCTGCATAGGTTGCATTCATTTAAAGACCACCTCTTTACACCATGTGTATATACATTCTGTGAAAGGGATACTTTCTATATATCCACCAGTAGAAAATGCCACAATTGCAATAGAAATTTTCCTTGTAAAAAAGTGAAATTTTATATTTAATGCACATTCGTAAGAGAATTTTTCTCATTCCCTTGTAGTTGTGCTGTTATGAAATCTCTCCTGGTTAATGCAAACATTTGCAACGGAATTTTAATTATCCCTTGCGAATATTAGCTACAATAGAATATCTGTAATGGAAGTTGTTTCTTGCTGTCCCCCTCTATAAAAAAATATCTACAGCAAATATTTCCATTGCAAGTATGTTTTAAAAGGGATTTTCTCCCGTTGCTGATGAACTATTGCTACAGAGGTTCACAAAATAGTCATTCCATTGCAATTGTTACCTCACAAATACAATTGTTACATCACGAATGCAATTGGATGTGTTGTTTCATTGGTGATTTCGTTCGGATGGCTTAATCAAAATTTTTAAAACGAGGCACTTCTACGATGAAGAACATATAATTATTTCACCTGTTGATGTGCACAACTATATAAAGAAAATATAATAATGAAAAATATGCAATTTGAACAAACAATACATATTTAGATAATAGTAAACTTAAGAACTCCAAAATAAGCATTAATATTATAGAGTATAGAACATTCTCATTACAAAATTATATATTTGTTTTGAAGTGCCAAAATACCAACAGTACATTCTAGGAGAAAATATGAGTTGTCAAACTCTAAAAAATACAACGAATGTTTTCAAAAGTACTTCTAACTTGGGGTTTCCTCTTGATCTGGAAGGATACTTCACAATATTGTCAATCTTTGTTTCCAAATCTTCTCGTGGTGCATCAGGGAGCAGAACTTGGGGTTTCCTTTTTCCATACACAGGTGCTAGAACCAACAACTACCCAGTAACAAACAATTTTTATTAGGCACAAAACAAATAAGTCCTAAAGAAATGGTATTATGCATCCTGATCTGGGTACCTAAAATAGATGTGATTTACCAAAAATTAGCACATAAAGAACCAAAGCATTCGACCAACAGGATTAATAAACTATCAAAAAATACATACAAGCTGTAAACTGTAGTCACATTCATAACCCACATATTCATTAAAGTGATTTGCGATGTCAAAGCCACTGTAGCTGTATGACTCGAACTCAAAATCAAATGAAGTAAAGCTTCTCTGAAAGTATAAAACCAAATTTTATAAACATATAAAATAATGTCAAATTCAATATATACTGAAAAGGTTAAAGCATAGCATAAAACACAAAACAGCACTGCCCATAAGATACGTGCTACTAGATACAAGTATGATATGAGTTACCTTCTTTTTTATTTAACATCAAATTCCCGTGGGCCTTGAGAAGGCCAATCAGATCATGTAAAATAACCATTAGTACAAGATAGTGTTACTTCAGTCAATCCATTCTTAGCAATCACAAGTGCTACTTCCATAAAAAAATAAGACTTGGGGTTGTTCCTTTAACATTACCTCCACAGAGTTAAATTGAAGCACTTTGAGACTGAAGCACTGAATTTATTAACAATAGCACTTTGAGATGAGGTTACTGAATCCAGTGGGCCTCAATCTATTAACAATAGATTTAAACTGAAGCACTTTGAGAAAAACATTACCTCCACAGAGTTTAGGATATGATCCAAGTGTGATCTAAGTTCCTTAACCTAATGAAATTGTAATCATATACTGAGACCCACTGGATTTATAGAAAACAGAAAAAGAAAAGTAAAGGTTCTATAGAAGTTTTCAGAAGTTGAACCTACAACTATGAGGCCACCGCTTCTAGCGTTACTCATCCGAATGAAAGATTACAAATAATTATGCACAAAATTATACCCTAAATAATTGAAGCGAGCAAAAAAATGGCTTGTATTGGTGAAGAGAGCTAAAAATTGAAGAGAGCTAAAATACTTTGAAAGATATTGTGTTATCTGAAGGAAACTAAAAACATCAACTACCAATTGAAACTTACGCAAATTCTCAGAAAAAAGATTATCATAATCTCTATCAAACCTTAAAAAATGTCTTACTTTGAATGCTTGGCACCTACCAAACTTTCACTTCCTATTATTTGGAGGGATCCTGCTCCTCATCAACTTCTAATTCTGAACACATAAAATAAAATGCTCCTATGTCCCAACCGACCTAAGGTGTAAACTTCAAGGAAAACGGAAACCTTTGCATAACCATCTGCTTAAGTTTCAGATATGGTTCACAAATATAAATCTAGCAATAATTTCACAAATTTCTAGAATCAATAAGGCAATTTTTTGTTTGATTTACTTGAAATTGACAATAAATAGGATGATGAAGTATACCTAAAACCATAAATCATGGAAGTGGGATACATGTACATATACAGACAGATAAATAATCTTAAATCCATAGTAGACTTTCAAATTTGATTAAAATTAGTAATTCACAGCAAACAGAAATTCTGATCCTATTCACTGATGAAAATGACTCGAGGATAACTTATAAAATGCCAAGGATTGAGACGAAACTTGAATTAAAAGTTAACACATCATACCAGAGATGGGCAGTGAATTGCAACATTTTCAGCTGAATAGACTCAGAAGGGCCAGCTAAGAAAATGGCATCCTAGACATAACACATTAATAATTAATCTGTAACAGTGAGAGAAGAAATAAGGTTCCACATTCATCATGACAACATTTACATGGAAAAGCACTTACAATTCCCTCAGGAGATTGAGCAATTCTCTTTATGTCATCTAAAGAAGCTGCAGAAGTTTCTTCATTGCTGGAGTTACACAAAAAATGGTGATTGACAATAATACTAAAACAGGAAAGAAGTAGATAAACAAGAATATAGGAGACATACAACTATACGAGGGGAAAAATAGTGAGAGAGATCTTACCAATTGATAAAAGGAAAAGATCCAACAAAACGAAAACTAATTTATTAGTTGAACATTAGCTAGATGTCGCAGGTGCCCAAAACCATCCATGGTTGAAATGATCTTTTTATTAGCTCTTGTAAATCTAATATATGTTCATCATAGTGAAATAGGGAAACCCAAGTTTTCAAATATTATTCTATCAATTACAGTGTCCTTAATAAATTATGTACAATTTAGTTAAGATAGATGCAATCAGTTTGTCTCAGGCGTGCCTCAATCTTCTCAGTTATGGGGTTTGGCGTTGTCGCTTGAATAACATTTTCTGATTTGAGCAAATGCCACTGATGTATGGAGAAAACCTGATCTACTAGATATATTTGGGCTTTATCAACATATTTAAAACAATACACAAATATATACAAAGAAGCCAAGTTAGGTGAAACAGACCATAACCGTTGATTCAATCGGACCCTTATTGGCCTACAATAAATAGTAGGCTGTCATATAGCTATCTGAAGTATTCAAAGTGAGAAAAAACTAATGCAGGGGAATGAAACTCGTAATTCTTTTCTTCAGTGACTAGAAAACCTAATCTTAGGCAAATTATCGATAAATTTGAGCTAGAAGAGTGAATGAAGTTGCAAAATATCACATGCAAAAGAGAACTCTGCAGGGTCAGATGAACAAATTGAATGACCAAAGACCATACAATCCTAGAAACCAAATCAAACATAATGCTAGTTTTAAAATTAAAACACGTGAATACGTGTAACGCCCCGAATCCCAAATACACTGAATTCGAGATGTTCTACAGGATCTTTTCACTTTCTTAGTACACTTTTACAGGAAAATAAAAACTTTTCATCATACATCAGAGTTTACATCATAATTACATCTTTCTTTTGCACAGCGGAAGTAAAATACAACAATTAAATACAAGTACAACAGCTTGATAAAAATCTTTAAGCATCCAAATCCTCTTTAATCTTTAGCATAACATTTACCTGCATGTTAGACTGTGGGTACGTCAGTTTATTCAACCGACGATCATTATACACGGCCGTCCTCGCTTGCCGGAAATAGTATAACTTAACATTTCATATTTAGCAAACACAAACTTGTCACATTCCAACTAAAGGGACTACCCTATTGATGTTGTGTTGTGATTGTGCACTTAGTCCTTAATGCAGTTAATTATGTTACATGACACTAATGCGCACTTGTTCGGATTCTATGCATCCCATACTACATAGGTCCGAGGGCAAGCCCTTATTCGTTCTTCATCTTTATAGGGTTCAATCCCCCGTTATGATTTAATCTACTACTGTAATTACGGTAAGTATCCTAGATGTTATCTGACCTACGAACTCATGTTTAGGCACTCTGGAGTAGTATCCTCACCCAGACGCATCATGGGAATTCCTGGGATACGCTCTCACCATAAACATGACACCACCCGTAGTCTTCAAACATCCCATGAGCGTCGCCACTGGGACGGTACTCTGGAACAGTATCCTCACCCAGACTCGTCATGGGAATTCCTGGGATACGCTCTCGCCGCTACCCAGGGCCCTCATACTCAGTGTTTTTCTCTTACTTTCATCACGTCTTCACTATGCACTAGTCCTTAGTTTCAATAAAAATCATGAACAAAATAATCACTAGAGTTAGCCTCTCCATCAACCGGACTTATTCCTTTAATTCAACATGACCAACCTTGGTCTAATTTCAATTTATTTCATTTCTCAATGCCGGGGAGACTTAGCTACTCTATTTCAAATTTCATTTCACAATCTTTAAGTCATGACCACTTTCATGTCACAATTTCATACTCTTTCTTATTCATAATTTCATTTGTTCACAAATCCATGGTGAATACTTATAACTCAAGTTTCATATTCAAGTCCAACAATTTCATCAACATGATTTCTAAATTCCAACATCATACAATGCACTCATGCACTTTACCATGAAACACAATATCCTCAAGTACAAAGTTTATAATATCATGTCACACCACAAACTCTTTTGTGTCAAATACTTTCTAATAATTTCATTTCAATAACTCTTTATAAATTTGAAAATTCCCATGAGTATGTGTCTTAGAACCATAGCTTTAATATACCATTTGTTCACAAACTACATTATATTTTCTTCAATTAATATCCAAACCAATCCCATAAAATTCCTTGTATTTTTATGAAAATTACCATATTTTTCTCATATTTTTTGGACATCAAAATCTCACAAAAAAAATATTTTTCCCTAAGTGCTAGGGGAAAGATTCGAACCCAGCACAGTAGAGAAGAAGGCCAGAGCACCCGCCGATAGGCCGATCGGTGCTAGCGAATAGAAGAGAGTGCACTAAGTATATATGCCATCTCTTCGCTGTCATATATATATATACACAGTACTTTTTAAAAAGAATGGTGAGACCCGGATTCGAACCACACCGCTCAGGGAAACCGAACAGCGCCACCGACCGCCTGAGCCACTGGCTCAGGTTGTCACAGTGTGGATTAAAACCCATTTGACTCATATTCACACTGTTTCTTTTTGAAATTAACTCGATGTTCAAAACAATTGATTCATATTGCCTTCATATAAACCACTGAAAAATTCCAGATTTAATCTTCTTTGTTCCATCTTCAAAACAGTAATTGTAAAAATAAATTTTTGCACTAAAACACATTTTCTCCACCCAAATTAATTATTTGTTTATTAAAACTAGCAAATCCTTTATTTTCGACATTGAAAATAAATCGATTGTTCATCTAATCTCTCTTTTGTCCCAAAATTTCCATGATAATTTACTGGTTATTAATCTACATTCACAACACAATACAACCTTGGATTTCCCCATACTCATACTAGCAAAAGAATCCATATAGCACATGAATAGGTGAAACTCAACAATCACTAAGTTTGGTATATTTCTAAATTGATGACAACAAGTAATTCTTTGGTTTATCTACACCACTTCTACACATGAATTCAAAGTATTCAATATACTTTTCTATTCAATTCCCATAGTGTTAATGTCTTTCTCAATTGTCATGTTTCAACCACACAATTTGCAAGTAATTAATAAAAGCTTTCACACATCATGCTAGTCACATTGCATCATTGTTCAATTAAACTAAATAATCAGAGAAAGTGCTTCATATGGTATAATTTCATGCAAACAATTTACATACACAATTTATCACACCATTCTAAGCCATTCACATACTAACTTTTTAATTAGAGTGGTCTCTTATTAGTAATTTCCATGTATAGTGTCATCAATATACTAGCATGAACCCTATATTAGAAACATGAATTGTTTTACCCACCTCAATTTGGAGAGAAACACAAACAAAAGCAATCAAGTAGATGAGAACACCTCCTCCTAGCCAAAAGAATGCACCACTCCAAGCCTCCAACCAAATGCCGAATGCTTCTTCTCCTTGGCCGAAAGCTACCTAGCCGAATGCTTCTTGATGGTGCCGGCCACTCCAAGTAACACAACCCACACAAACTCTTATTTTTTATAACTCTCACAATATATTAGTATAGCTTTAGAAATTACACTTTGCATATCAAAATTAGCCATGAGTAAGGAGGTATTTATACTAAAAAATGAGGGGAATGGAGGGCTAAGATCATCTTGGTGGTTGCAAAATGAAAGGCTTAGATTCAAGTAGGAGTTAGGAAAACTACCCACCTCCTTGAAACTACCCCCATGTTCTCCACACCAAAATTTCAACTTTCCCTCCCAAAAAGAAGGATACCCGGCCAAGCATAGGAGATGTGCAATGCACGTGTACGTGTAGTGCACGTGCATACAACTAGGCCAAATTTGTACATTTCAAAATTGTATAAAAATAATTTTGTTTGAAAAAGTCTTCTACATGACAAGTTTAATTAAAATAAATTAATTCATGGGCTTTCTCTTTGGGCCAAAAATAATTTATAAAAATAATTAAACTAAAAATGCTTTTGGGCTTTTTAAGAAAAGGCTTTTTAATTAATTCAAATAAGGCTTTTAAAGAAGGCTTTTTGTACTAAAATAATTTGAGAAAAATATATTTAAATATACTCACCATGATAAAATAATCCAACAATATATTGCACGTGCACAACACGTGCAAAATAAATAATTTTTCATTTATTGAAAAATCAGGGTATTACAGCACTCCCTCCTTAGAATAGTTCCGTCCCCGGAACTACAATCAAGAGCGAGGAAAACAAACAAAATACAACACACACAACAAAACAAAAGATACAAAAATACAATCAAGCAAAAAGCTCAGGATAGTCCTTCAACATCCTCTCCTCAGATTCCCAAGTAGCCTCTTCAACCAAGTGGTTTCTCCAGACTACCTTGACCATCGGTATCGTCTTATTCCTCAAGACTTTCTCTCGACGATCAACAATCTCAACAGGAGCCTCGATGTAATTCAGGTCTAACTGCAAACCTTCCGGCACTTCAGGCAAATGATGACTCGGGTCTGGAATATAACCTCTCAGCATAGACACATGAAAGACATTGTGCACCTGAGACAACTCTTCCGGTAATTCAAGCCGGTAAGCAGTTTTCCCGATCCTTTTCAATATCTTATACGGGCCTATAAACCTCGGGGCTAACTTCCCGCCCTTGCCAAAACGAACCACACCTTTGCTGGGTGATACCTTCAGAAAGACGAAATCACCAACCTCAAACTCAAGGTCCCTTCTCCGGTTGTCTGCATAGCTTTTCTGCCTGCTCTGAGCTTCCACCAACCTTTTCCTGATCAGATCAATCTTCTCAGAAGTCAGTTGCACAAGCTCAGGACCAAACAACTGACGCTCCCCAACTTCATACCAGCATACAGGAGTCCTGCACTTCCTGCCATACAGAGCTTCGTACGGCGCCATCCCAATACTGGCCTGAAAACTGTTGTTGTAGGCAAATTCCACCAAAGGTAAATGCCTTTCCCAACTGCCTCCAAAGTCTAGTATACAACACCGCAGCATATCCTCAAGAATACGATTGACTCTCTCGGTCTGCCCATCGGTTTGCGGATGAAAAGCAGTGCTGAAATCCGTCTTGGTACCCAAAGCTGCCTGAAGACTCCTCCAGAAATGCGAAGTAAACCGCGCATCTCGATCAGACACAATGGTCGAAGGAACGCCATGAAGTCGGACAATCTCACCAACATACATCTCAGCCAACTTGTCCATCGAAGCAGTGAGTTTCATCGCCAAAAAGTGAGCGGACTTGGTAAGTCGATCGACTATAACCCAAATAGCATCATTGCCTTTAGGACTCTTAGGCAATCCCGTAATGAAATCCATACTGATGTTATCCCACTTCCATTCCGGAATAGGTAACGGCTGTAATAGACCTCCGGGTCTCTGATTTTCGGCTTTGACTTGCTGACAAACCTCACACTTCGCGACAAATTCAGCCACATCCCGCTTCAAACCTGACCACCAGAAATGCTGCTTGATGTCCTTGTACATCTTAGTACTCCCAGGATGTACAGACAAAAGAGTAGCATGTGCCTCCTGAAGAATACTTTCTTTCAGGTCCGCCTGATTTGGAACGCACAGCCTATCTCCGAACCACAGCACTCCATCCCTGATCTGAAAACCGGGCAACCTGCCAGCACCAACCTGCTCCTTCATCTCCAGAATATCAGCATCAACTTCCTGACTTGCAATGATCCTTGTATTCAGAGTAGGCTGAAGCCTCAACTGAGCCAAAGATGCTCCCAATCCTTGCAAGACAACCTCAATACCAGCTCGGTCCAGCTCCTCAATCAGATGCCTCTGAGTCGTAATCAAACAGGCCAAACTGCTCTTGCGGCTAAGTGCATCAGCCACAACATTAGCTTTTCCAGGATGATACTTGATCTCAGGTCGCATATCCTCGAGCACTTCCAACCATCTCCGCTGCCTCAAATTGAGATCCCTCTGCTGATATATATACTTCAAGCTCTTGTGATCCGTGTACATATTCAGCTTCTCACCGTACACGTAGTGCCTCCATTGCTTCAAAGCAAAAATAATCGCAGCCAACTCCAGATCATGAGTCGGATAATTTTTCTCATGTGGTCGTAGTTGCCTAGACCCATAAGCGATTATTCTTCCTTCTTGCATTAAGACACAACCAAGCCCCCGATGTGAAGCATCGCTATAAACGTCATACTCAACACCAGCTCTAGGCAAAGCCAAAATAGGTGCAGTAGTCAGTCTATCTTTCAACTCCTGAAAACTCGCCTCACATTGCTCGGTCCACTTGAAGCTCACATTCTTCTTGGTCAGCCCTGTAAGCGGTACAGCTATCTGAGCATAACCTTGAATGAACCTCCGATAATATCCAGTCATCCCAAGGAAACTTCTGACTTCCTTCACTGTAGTAGGCCTCGCCCAGTCTCTCACTGCCTCTATCTTCTGAGGATCAGTTGCCACTCCCTCCTTAGAAAGGATGTGACCCAGGAATGCCACTTCAGATTTCCAGAAATCACACTTGGATAACTTGGCATACAACTGTTGCTCTTCCAACTTCTGCAACACTGCTGCCAGATGCTCAGTGTGCTCCTCCTCAGACTTGGAGTACACGAGAATATCGTCGATAAACACCACGACGAAAGAATCAATAAACGGCTTCAGAACTCTGTTCATCAAGTCCATGAAGATTGCAGGTGCATTCGTCACTCCGAATGGCATAACTAAGAATTCGTAATGCCCATGCCGAGTTCTAAATGCAGTCTTATGCACATCTTCAGCTTTCACTCGAACTTGGTGGTAACCCGATCGAAGATCTATTTTGGAGAATACGGCCGCTCCTTGTAGACGATCGAACAAGTCATCAATTCGAGGAATCGGGTACTTATTCTGAACAGTGACCTTATTCAGCTCCCGGTAATCGATGCACATCCTCATCGATCCATCCTTCTTCTTTACCAAAAGCACTGGTGCTCCCCAAGGTGACGCACTAGGTTGAATAAAGCCTTTTCCCAACAGTTCCTCAATCTGCCGTTTCACCTCATCCTGTTCCACTGGAGCCATCCTATAAGGTGCCTTAGAAATGGGTGCACTTCCCGGTTGAACAGTGATGCTGAACTCTACATCACGTTGCGGAGGTAACCCAGGAAAATCTTCCAAGAACACGGTCGGATAGTCCCGAACCACAGGAATCCCTTGCACTTCCACAGGAGTCTCTTCCTTGCGGATAGTAGCCACCAGCTTAGAACATTTCTGCTTCCCTTGGAACACGACTTCAGGTCCACCTGGAGCCTTCACTGTCACCGTCTTGGCCTTACACTCGATGCTCGCACTGTACACCGACATCCAATCAATGCCAATGATAACATCGACTCCCAAGATAGTCAGTTCGATCAGATCAATGCCAAAGATTCTATCCCCAATCACAATCTCGCAATCAGCATAATACCGATCAGTGGTTAAAGTTTCTCCTGACGGAGTAGCTACTGATAAGATCTTGCCTGGGAAAATCTTCGGTTCAACTCCCAACACTTTAGCAAACTTTGGAGACACAAAAGTATGAGAGGATCCAGTATCAAACAATACGACAGCTTTAATTCCATATTCTGATGTAAAAGGTCCATCAAATTCGAAGTATAAGACAAGAATTTTCAAGTCAATATTTCCATTTCATTGAATTCCAAAAGTTTATACATTCGAATTTAAAAACATCTCTAAACATCAGAACGGAAAGAAACAGAAGCCACAACACTCTAACTCCTACGGGTCCTCTTCGCTGCTCGAAGTTCTTCCCGCAGTTCATCAACCTCATCCTTCAGCACATCAGTTAGGTTCTTTTTCTTCTCAAGTTCCCAAATCCGATGGCTAAGAACAGAATAGTCAGCCTTCCGCTTCTCCAGCTGAGCCTCCAACAATCCAACTCTCTCCTTCAGGGTTTCCACTTGCCTCTGAAGAGAAGTCACAAGACCACTTGGAATTGGTACTTCCTCTTCGTCGGAAGAAGAATCATCAGATGAATCCGGAGGTGGGGTGATCTCTCGGGATTCAGGGTACTCCTCATCATCAGAATCAGCTTGTCCAGGGTAGTACTCGTCCTCGGAATCAGCCTGTCCAGGATGGTACTCTTCCTCAATAATGTGCCAGTCGTCGCCTCCAGCAGGGTCGAAGTGATCAGCCATCTTAGAAATAGAGAGGAGAAAGCATAAATCTTAGAGCAACACAAATGTAAGTCACTTACATTTAAATCTCTAGATTCAAACACACACTCTAATGTCCACTTCTAGGGTGTCGTTCCCTATAAATTTGTACAAGTGTGAAAGTGTAGAAAGCGTGGCTTTGATACCACTCTGTAACGCCCCGAATCCCAAATACACTGAATTCGAGATGTTCTACAGGATCTTTTCACTTTCTTAGTACACTTTTACAGGAAAATAAAAACTTTTCATCATACATCAGAGTTTACATCATAATTACATCTTTCTTTTGCACAGCGGAAGTAAAATACAACAATTAAATACAAGTACAACAGCTTGATAAAAATCTTTAAGCATCCAAATCCTCTTTAATCTTTAGCATAACATTTACCTGCATGTTAGACTGTGGGTACGTCAGTTTATTCAACCGACGATCATTATACACGGCCGTCCTCGCTTGCCGGAAATAGTATAACTTAACATTTCATATTTAGCAAACACAAACTTGTCACATTCCAACTAAAGGGACTACCCTATTGATGTCGTGTTGTGATTGTGCACTTAGTCCTTAATGCAGTTAATTATGTTACATGACACTAATGCGCACTTGTTCGGATTCTATGCATCCCATACTACATAGGTCCGAGGGCAAGCCCTTATTCGTTCTTCATCTTTATAGGGTTCAATCCCCCGTTATGATTTAATCTACTACTGTAATTACGGTAAGTATCCTAGATGTTATCTGACCTACGAACTCATGTTTAGGCACTCTGGAGTAGTATCCTCACCCAGACGCATCATGGGAATTCCTGGGATACGCTCTCACCATAAACATGACACCACCCGTAGTCTTCAAACATCCCACGAGCGTCGCCACTGGGACGGTACTCTGGAACAGTATCCTCACCCAGACTCGTCATGGGAATTCCTGGGATACGCTCTCGCCGCTACCCAGGGCCCTCATACTCAGTGTTTTTCTCTTACTTTCATCACGTCTTCACTATGCACTAGTCCTTAGTTTCAATAAAAATCATGAACAAAATAATCACTAGAGTTAGCCTCTCCATCAACCGGACTTATTCCTTTAATTCAACATGACCAACCTTGGTCTAATTTCAATTTATTTCATTTCTCAATGCCGGGGAGACTTAGCTACTCTATTTCAAATTTCATTTCACAATCTTTAAGTCATGACCACTTTCATGTCACAATTTCATACTCTTTCTTATTCATAATTTCATTTGTTCACAAATCCATGGTGAATACTTATAACTCAAGTTTCATATTCAAGTCCAACAATTTCATCAACATGATTTCTAAATTCCAACATCATACAATGCACTCATGCACTTTACCATGAAACACAATATCCTCAAGTACAAAGTTTATAATATCATGTCACACCACAAACTCTTTTGTGTCAAATACTTTCTAATAATTTCATTTCAATAACTCTTTATAAATTTGAAAATTCCCATGAGTATGTGTCTTAGAACCATAGCTTTAATATACCATTTGTTCACAAACTACATTATATTTTCTTCAATTAATATCCAAACCAATCCCATAAAATTCCTTGTATTTTTATGAAAATTACCATATTTTTCTCATATTTTTTGGACATCAAAATCTCACAAAAAAAATATTTTTCCCTAAGTGCTAGGGGAAAGATTCGAACCCAGCACAGTAGAGAAGAAGGCCAGAGCACCCGCCGATAGGCCGATCGGTGCTAGCGAATAGAAGAGAGTGCACTAAGTATATATGCCATCTCTTCGCTGTCATATATATATATACACAGTACTTTTTAAAAAGAATGGTGAGACCCGGATTCGAACCACACCGCTCAGGGAAACCGAACAGCGCCACCGACCGCCTGAGCCACTGGCTCAGGTTGTCACAGTGTGGATTAAAACCCATTTGACTCATATTCACACTGTTTCTTTTTGAAATTAACTCGATGTTCAAAACAATTGATTCATATTGCCTTCATATAAACCACTGAAAAATTCCAGATTTAATCTTCTTTGTTCCATCTTCAAAACAGTAATTGTAAAAATAAATTTTTGCACTAAGACACATTTTCTCCACCCAAATTAATTATTTGTTTATTAAAACTAGCAAATCCTTTATTTTCGACATTGAAAATAAATCGATTGTTCATCTAATCTCTCTTTTGTCCCAAAATTTCCATGATAATTTACTGGTTATTAATCTACATTCACAACACAATACAACCTTGGATTTCCCCATACTCATACTAGCAAAAGAATCCATATAGCACATGAATAGGTGAAACTCAACAATCACTAAGTTTGGTATATTTCTAAATTGATGACAACAAGTAATTCTTTGGTTTATCTACACCACTTCTACACATGAATTCAAAGTATTCAATATACTTTTCTATTCAATTCCCATAGTGTTAATGTCTTTCTCAATTGTCATGTTTCAACCACACAATTTGCAAGTAATTAATAAAAGCTTTCACACATCATGCTAGTCACATTGCATCATTGTTCAATTAAACTAAATAATCAGAGAAAGTGCTTCATATGGTATAATTTCATGCAAACAATTTACATACACAATTTATCACACCATTCTAAGCCATTCACATACTAACTTTTTAATTAGAGTGGTCTCTTATTAGTAATTTCCATGTATAGTGTCATCAATATACTAGCATGAACCCTATATTAGAAACATGAATTGTTTTACCCACCTCAATTTGGAGAGAAACACAAACAAAAGCAATCAAGTAGATGAGAACACCTCCTCCTAGCCAAAAGAATGCACCACTCCAAGCCTCCAACCAAATGCCGAATGCTTCTTCTCCTTGGCCGAAAGCTACCTAGCCGAATGCTTCTTGATGGTGCCGGCCACTCCAAGTAACACAACCCACACAAACTCTTATTTTTTATAACTCTCACAATATATTAGTATAGCTTTAGAAATTACACTTTGCATATCAAAATTAGCCATGAGTAAGGAGGTATTTATACTAAAAAATGAGGGGAATGGAGGGCTAAGATCATCTTGGTGGTTGCAAAATGAAAGGCTTAGATTCAAGTAGGAGTTAGGAAAACTACCCACCTCCTTGAAACTACCCCCATGTTCTCCACACCAAAATTTCAACTTTCCCTCCCAAAAAGAAGGATACCCGGCCAAGCATAGGAGATGTGCAATGCACGTGTACGTGTAGTGCACGTGCATGCAACTAGGCCAAATTTGTACATTTCAAAATTGTATAAAAATAATTTTGTTTGAAAAAGTCTTCTACATGACAAGTTTAATTAAAATAAATTAATTCATGGGCTTTCTCTTTGGGCCAAAAATAATTTATAAAAATAATTAAACTAAAAATGCTTTTGGGCTTTTTAAGAAAAGGCTTTTTAATTAATTCAAATAAGGCTTTTAAAGAAGGCTTTTTGTACTAAAATAATTTGAGAAAAATATATTTAAACATACTCACCATGATAAAATAATCCAACAATATATTGCACGTGCACAACACGTGCAAAATAAATAATTTTTCATTTATTGAAAAATCAGGGTATTACAATACGAACCCTCTAGCAACATACCAATCAATTAAGCAGTTAATTAGAAGTGTGTAAATATCATATGTGATAAGATCCTTCACAACATTTCCTCTTTCTTCCGCGTTATCAAGTATATAAGAGACCTGGACAAAAATCCAAGATTAACATGAAAAAAATAATGTTATCAAGAATAAATGATGATAAGACAATATTGTGTAGTTTGTGGCTATTTCAAAATAATTTTCCTGTCCAATATGAACAAATAAACAAACAAACAAACAAAAATTAACGAAATGATCAAAAATTCACAATTGCAGTTGCAAGATTGTTTCTGATGTCTCAATCACTAGATTGTGGCAAATCATGTTATAATCAAAGAGCTTATTTCATTTGGTACAAGGCAAGGAAATTCCTTGAACTGACTAATCTAAATAGCAAGGGATTTTTTATTTTTATTTTTTATTATTATTGTGTTTTTAAAGCTTTCCGCACTCCAGATATATGCCAGCATTTAGCTATGATTTACCTAATATGGATATGAGAAGATGTAGGTAGGAAACCCTAATTACTTGTACAGAAAATTAGTGCAAAACAAATAATCATTCACTTCTCAAACCCTAATTAATTGTACAGAAAAATGAAACAAATCATTTCGTAAAATACTTTTATTTATTTAATTAAACTCTAATGTTATGGGTCCCTTGAGAGCGGAGAGCTTTATGGATCCATAGACGACGCCGAAGGAGAGGGCAGAAGCACGAGTGACGCCGAAGGTGAGGGCAGAAGTCTAAGATTAAAGGGAAAAAGAGATTCAGAGTATTTGGGGATTTAGGGTTTCATCCGATATCATTTTGTGAGAGAGAGAAAGAGAAGAGAGAGAGAGAGAGAGATCTGTTGTTGGTTAAAGGATGAGATGAATGGTTTTATTTTAGAAAAGTAATTTTGCGTGTCTAATACGTGTTTAATATTAAAGATTAAAAACTATTTTAGTAACGGAATATATTATGTTACAATTGTTCTCTTTCAATTGTTGTAATTGCAACAGATTAATAGAATCTTTTGCGGATGTCAAAAACATTCACAACGAAGGGGTTTGTTGTGATTAATCCGTTGTAGATGGTAGCACTAACAAGAGAATTTTGGTACTCGTAAATGATTCGTTGTTATTGCAAGGTTTTCTACTAGTGATCAGTTATCATATATATATATATACTCATATATTTCATATCAGTAAAAGGGTGTTTCTTCTAAATCTTCTATGTCTTTTGATGCTTTATTTTAATCAGTGTATGTTTCAATCAGTAAAAAGTGGTTTCATATATACATATCAGTCATCATCTATATACTCATATGTTTATATCAGTAAAAGGAGTTTTCTACATACATCATATATATACTCATATATTTCATATCAGTGAAAGGAGTTTTGCTAAATCTTCTATGTTTTCTGTGTTTGCTCCTTTTTAATCTGTGAGTGTTCACCTCATTAAAGAGAGACTTTTCCATATATATCATAGATATATATATATACATATACTTCATTTCAGTACAAAGAGTTTTTCTATATATGTTATATATATACACAAATACTTCAATCAGTAAATAGGTAACAATGAAATTATTAAAATAAAAGATTTATTTTGTGTTGATGGTTGAGTAGTGAGTCTCTAGAGGGTGTGTGGGACCTTAAATACCGGCAGTTGAGATTTTGTGGATTGGCAAGTTATGGCTTTGCTGTTGATCAGTTGAGTTAAGTCCGGTAAGGTACACCAACTCTAGGAGATTCATAATTAATTAATTAACTTAAAAAGATAAGGACATGCACTAGATGGTGAAATGATGAAATGAGTGCAAACATGAGTTATGGACTTCAGGATGATCCAAGGAGTGAGATATTCCCTAGTATTCCAGGACGATGGACGTATGGGCCACAGAGTGATCTGCGGAGTGGGATTGATCTCTAGTATTCCGAGGACGAGAGCAACGCTCATGGAATGTTTGTGCAATGAGGGTTTCAGGATGACCTGCGGAGTGAGGCAATCTCCAGTTTCCTGGACGATGGACGTAAGGACTACAGAATGGTCTGCGGAGTGGGATTAGCCTCCAGTATTCCAAGGGCGAGAATCAACACTTGCAGAATGTCTAAATCTCACAGTAGTCATAGTAGTAGGTCTAGTTGCATAGCGGAGAATTTAACCCTATCAAGCGGAGAACGATAAGGGCTTGCACCGGATCTATGTAGAGTGGGATGCATAGAATCCGACAAGTATGCATTAGAGGGTCAGCATATAGCATTGGTGCTTTCTTGACTTGGTTTTATGCATATTGTTTCCTATTTTTCTACAATTGACACTTAGTCTTGTTTCACTTGATGTTTCCATGTTTTATCTATTGTTATTTCTTATTTCATTTTATTTTTGCTGTTAATACATGTTGTTTATGATTCTATGTCTTATATTTTATTTATGTTATTTTTTTTATGTCACTCACACCGTTATGGCTGACTCCTGTAGTTTTGGGGGTTAGGGTTATCTCTAGCCTCATGTTTTACAGGTAGGTACCTATAGCTTGGAATTTGGATGAATGAGGTAGAATGATAATAGAGCTTATGTAAAGTGTAAAAGAATGTGTTGTAAAAGAAAGAAATTGTAATTCAAGGTGTTTTATTTTCCGCTATGCTTTGTAAACAATTGGTGTAATAAAAAGTTTTAAATTTCCATGTATTTGGTCGCTATGTTTATAATTACATTGAAGTTGATTTTGGAATGGTGCCACGTATTTCTGAGATATTATACTGAAAATTCGGGACGCTACACATAGTCCCGGAACAGTGGGGACTGTCTCACTTCAAGGATCATTCTGGAGTCCATAACTCACATTTTCTCTTATTTCATCATGTCACCAACTAGTGTCTGGTTCTTAAGTTTAAGTTATAGTTATTTTGACCTAGAGTCTAGCTTACCCACCGGGCTTAAACGAGAACGCTGATAGTTAGCCACACTGGCCACTTCTCAAGAGAAAGTCAACCCACACTGGTTGCTTCTCAAAAATCCATATATTCTAACTACCAGTAATTTGGGCCTCGCTTACTCTAGAATAACAACTGTCTCAACCGAGACCACATAGGTTACATCTAACCCCAACATAGATAATTCACTTCTTTATTCATAAATTCTTCATATTCATTTCTTGTATTCATAAACCATGAAGTGACCAACTTCACTCTCATTATCGATTTAATTAATTAATGCCTTGTAGGCAAACCCATCTAGTCTCTTAATCAAATAGATTAAAAAACATGAAGTTTCACCAAGATGAATACAAATTGCATTATACTTTTAATATTCGGCAGAAAACTTCATGGATTTTAAAACATCATAAGTTAATTGCTCACCGTTTGTTCCTCCACAATTGCTTCGTACTCTTCTTCCTTTTAAACCACATTTTGTTTGTCATTTTCTTCTTGTGGTTGCTCAATTGTCCTCCCACTTCTTAGTGTTATTACTTTGACATTCTCATTGGGATTAACCACTGTGTTTCTTGGTAATGTTCCTGCTGTTCTTTCGTTAAGAATATTTGAAATTTGACCAATTTAAATCTCAAGATTGTGAATTGAAGCTGAAGTTGAAATTGCAACATTTTGAATTGCCAAATCTGTCTTCTGCATGTATTGCTCTGTCTTCTGCATGTGTTGCATGTACATCTCTTCAAGTGTCGGCTTCATTTCTTGTTGTTAAAAATTTTGGCGTGGTATAATTGCTCCTTGATTGTTGTTCCATGGACAATTGGGGTGATTTCTCCATCCGGGATTATACGTGTTCAAATAAGGATTGTCTTGATGTTGGAAATTGGACACAGAATTTGATTGATAGGAAATTGGTTGAGCAAATGGATTTTCTACTTGGCAATCTGTACTTGAATGATTTCCTGCACAAAGATCACAAATCATATTAGTTTGAATATCATTAAAATTCATATTACCTAATTGTTTAGATAAAATATCAATTTGTGCAGTTAAAGTAGTAGTAGGATCAAGTTAAAAAACTCCAACCATATTTCTTTGCAATTTTCTCTCTGAAGACCACTGGTAATTATTGGATGCCATCTCCTCTAAAAGTTCATAGGCTGCTTCGTGAGTTTTGCTCATTAGTACACCTCCAACTGCTGCGTCAACCATAGATCGATTTGTAACTCCCCAACCATTAAAGAATATTTGAATTTGCAGCCATTCCGGTAGTTCATGATGAGAACACTTTCTTAATAACTCTTTGTACCTCTCCCATGCAGTATACAAAGATTCGGTCTCAAATTGAATGAAGGTGGTAATATCATTCCTTAGCTTCGCTGTCTTTGCTGGTGGAAAATACTTAGCCAGAAATTTTTATACAAGTCCCTCCCAAGTAGTAATACTACCGGGTGATAGAAAATTTAGCCAAGTCTTCGCCTTATCCCCTAGTAAAAAGGAAAGAGTCTCAATCTGATTGCATCATCTGATTCTCCATTGTGCTTAAAAGTGTTGCAAATTTTCAGAAAGTTTGCAATGCGAACATAAGGATTCTCGTGCGGTAGTTCCCAAAATTGAATAGTATATTGTTCAATCATTTGAATAATAGCTGGTTTAATTTCAAAGTTGTTTGCTTCAATTGCAAGCCTCTTTATACTTGATGTTGCTCCATAAATTGAGGACATAGCATAATCTCTCAAAACCCTGTTTTCCTCATTGTTTGTCATGATAATGTATTTGTATGTCCTGAGATATAAGTATTAAAAAAAATAAAAAAACTAAAAATAAAAAAAAGGATAAAAATAAAGTCAGTCAAAATAAATTGAAGAGGCAAAATAAAACTAAAAAAAAAAATTCAAACTAGTAATAATTTAGCAATTTTCAATATCAATAAAAGAATAACTAGTCCTCGGCAGCGGCGCCAAAAACTTGATGTGAATTTTTGCAAGTGTACAAAATCGCAGCAAGTAGTATAGTTAATTGAAAAGAGTGTCGAACCCACAGGGACTGATTATTTTATTGAGTACCGATATTACTAGATTAACTATTATTTGGAAAATCGAAATTAAATAAATAAAACAACTAAATTAAATTAATCTAAAGAACTAACTAAATTAATTAAGAGGGAGCGAAATCTGAAATTTTGTTGTTTACTAATTGCAAATTTAATCTAGGGCTTTTGATTTCACATAGTTTATTCCACACAACTCATAATTCCATATGAATAAAAAGATTACTTTCTCAAGTTGTAGTCCAAAATCTCCAAATTATTCAATGTTTTCTCTCGAACAACGCCAAAACTATCTCCAACTAACAGTTTGTCATAGTTCATGCACAAATTTAATTAATTGAAGACTCATTCAGTTCTGTAGATTTCTTAACGGTCACATCAATCGCGGTAAATCATCTCTAATTTTGCTCAATCAATGCTGTTTGATTTTATAGTTCTAAATCACAAATTAGCTCTCGATCTCTTCATAATTCAATAAATCATACAAACGTTGATCAATTAATTGTACGCATTAAGATCAAAAATTAAATACACAATCATGAATAAATAGAAAACTAAGATAGAATTAAAAATTGTGTTATCAAAACTATGCTACATTAAAGCTCTAGAAAACTAAAATTTAGTTCATAATAAGTATATTGTAACTAACAAATATTGTTTAAAATTGTATAATAAAAATTAGAGAGAAAAAAAAAATAAAAAAGAACTATTTTTATAAAAGAAATTGCAAATCAAAGCCAGCAAACATCACTTTTCTTTCTCTCTCTCTTTCATCTCAGTTCTGTCTCGAAACCTCGGTCTTCGAAGTCCACGTCAGCTGTTGCCTCGTGACACGTGCCGCAATGAGAGAGACCACGCGTTTCGCTGACGTCACCTCTGGTCTCTCCTCTGTCTCGCCTCGGAGGATGAGCCACGGAACAGGAGCACGCCCACGTCACTTCCTCTCTCCTCCTTTCTCTTGCTTCTCTTTTATTATTTTTTAATTATTTTTTTTTATCTTTTTGAATGCAGCGCTGCACACGCGCCCCTTTCTGTTTTTCCTTCTGCAGCCACCTACCAACCCTTTCTTTCCTTCCCCCTGTAGCCGCCACATGTATACACATGTAGCCTGCTTATGTAGGAAAGCATTAAATTAGGGTTAGGTTAGTATAAATTTTAGGTTTAGTTAATTAATTAATTAATTAATTAGAATATTTAGATTAAGATTAAGATTAAAAATAATGCTTTAGTTACTGCCAATTTCACTATCATTTTCTTAATTACCTTAGGTGGCATACTCTTATTGAAGAGTTCTCCCACCTACTCTATCTTTCTCTACCTATTGGAGTGTGCCACTTAAGGTAGTGAAGAGAAATATAGTGAAATTGGTAGTGGATGTAGCATTACTCTAAGATTAATCTATTAACCTACTTAACTAATATTTTTAAATCCTTCCTCATCCATCAATCCGTATTGTTCATTATATAATTTCAATCCAACCTCTAATTAATAATAATATTTTTTATTGATTTTTTTGAGGACCAATTTGTAAAATTCAAAATTCAAAAAATCAATAAAAATTTCTCATTGTTTTTGTTGTTAATTTTTACTTAAAATATTTACCTTTTGCATCAAAAAATTTTATTCTTTCAAAAATAATTAATTAACTGAAATCTATGTAAATAAAATAATTTATTAACAAGATAAACGAAAACAAGCAATTTTATGAGTAAATGAGTACAAATATTTATATAAAAATTACACATCAAAAATCCCTAAACTTAAGATTTTGCTTGTCCTCAAGCAAAAAGTAAAATCATGAATAAGGGAATAGTATACAATAATAAGCTCAACCCATCACACTAAGAGATCTGATTATGTAAGCATCAAAATTTTAATTAAAAATATAAACAATTGCAAATAAAGTAAAACCAAGTATACCCACTTTTTCCAGTGCAATTATTCATTCATAATTCTAAACCCAATCAAAATTCTCATGCAATTAATGTAATTATAGTATGTAACAACTCCATCTGTGATTACCCATTTACACTACTACAAACCGAGTAGCAAACTAGAGATTTTTTTTTCTTCTTTTTTTGATCTTTTCTCTAGGTTGTCACTTGCCTTTTAACGCGAATGTAAACATTTGTGATGAATTCACCCGGTTACTCAACAAATCACAAACTTAGAGTGCTTTGCATACTCATATTTCAAGTTGCCGTTTGACGTAAAAGTAAACATTTGTGATGAATACCCCTAGTTACTAAGCAACGAAAAATATTGGAGTAGATTGAATTTATTCATTTTTTTTTCCATTATTACTCTATTTACTTAAACTCTGTTTTGAACTAGATCAAAGGGGACAATCACAAGAAAAGGCGTCACTTTTTTCTTTTATGTATAATCACATGACTCTTACAATTGTGTAAGGAATTGTGAAATTCAATAATCCTAAAGTAAATAAGTATGCTTAATCGTGCTTTATAAGATATTATCTATCCTAAAAATAAAATAAAAATTCAATGCTTAGCAAAATAAAGAACTCAAGGTGTAATGGTAAGACTAATTGAAATCCATATTATTTTGTTTTTCTTTCAAATATATATAAAATAAAAATTAAATTTGTAACCCTTCTCCCAAACTTGAATATCACATTGCCCTCAATGGGGAAGGAAAAACAAAAACAAAAAGAATGCAAAAAGTCCAGAATTTCTCCCCTGATTCGTCTTAAAATTCTGCACACGTGACGTTCAGTGTTTCAGTGATATCTGGAGTTGTAGGTGTCCAAATGGCCTGATTATTTTTGTGCTGAAAATCTAAGACAATTGCCTATAATTTCTCTTTAGAACACTTTTTCAGATTCTGACTCCATCCTGCTTAAAAACAGCCATCAATATAGGTGTAGAAAACAGCTCCGCCAAGCGACTTTCCAAACTCACGCAATCCTACAAAATAAAATCAAAAATTAAAATTAAAAATAAACTAAAACAAAAATCAAATCTAATACAGTAAAAAGAAAATATGGGTTGCCTCCCAAGAAGCGCTAAGTTTTAAGTCTTCAGCCAGACTTGATAGTGAGATGGTTACATGACGCCAAGATCCAACAACATACGAGCCACTTTTTCAATACTTCTTTTCAGGTGGGGATTAGGTTTTTTCTGTGCATCCGTCAAACTTGATGGTAGCAGCTCAAATTTCAGTCGTTTCTTACTTGAAGATGGAGTCTTTGATATCCCCACCTTCTTGAATGTCAGCTGAGAAAATGGATAAATAGATGGTGCAGTATCCAAATACATAAAATATTTCAAAATTTTTTCTTTCTCAGTTTCAAGAGTTGCAGAATTTGTCGGACATACTTTTATAGGTGACTTTTCAATTTCAGTACTTGGTTTCTCGCCCACAAATAATTTGTTTCACTTACTTGAAAACACGACTGTTCTTCGGTAGAAAACTTCATGGAAATAAAAAATATCAAAAGTTACTTGCTCATGCTGCGTTTGTTCCTCCACAATTGGTTCGTACTCTTCTTCCTTTTTAACCACATTTTGTTGCCATTTTTTTCTTGTGATTGCTCAATTGTTCTCCCGCTTCTTAGTGTTATTGCTTTGACATACTCATTGAGATTAACCACCGTGTTTCTTGGTAATGTTCCTGCTGTTTTTTCGTTAAGAATATTTAAAATTTGACCAATTTGAACCTCAAGATTGCAAATTGAAGCTGGAGTTGAAATTGCAACATTCTGAATTGTCAAATCTGTCTTCTGCATGTATTGCTCTGTCTTCTGCATGTGCTCCATGAACATCTCTTCAAGTGTCGGCTTCATTTTTTGTTATTGAAAATTTTGACGTGGTATAATTGCTCCTTGATTGTTGTTCCATGGATAATTGGGGTGGTTTCTCCATCTGGAATTATACGTGTTCAAATAAGGATTATCTTGATGTTGGAAATTAGACACGTAATTTGATCAATAGGAAATTGGTTGAGCAAATAGATTTCCTACTTAGCAATCTGTACTTGAATGATTTCCTGCACAAAGATCACAAATTATATTAGTTTGAATAGTATTAAAATTCATATTACCTAATTGTTTAGATAAAATATTAATTTGTGCAATTAAAGTAGTAATAGGATCAAGTTCAAAAACTCCAGCCACTTTTCCTGGCATTGTTCTCTCTGAAGACCACTGGTAATTATTGGATGTCATCTCCTCTAAAAGTTCATAGGCTGGTTCTTGAGTTTTGCTCATTAGTGCACCTCCGACTGCTGCATCAACTATAGATTGATTTGTAACTCCCAAACCATTATAGAATATTTGAATTTACAGCCATTTCGGTAGTTCATGATGAGGAACACTTTATTAATAACTCTTTGTACCTCTCCCATGCATCATACAAAGACTCGGTCTCAAATTGAATGATGGTGGTAATATCATTCCTTAGCTTCGCTGTCTTTGCCGGCAGAAATACTTAGCCAGAAATTTTTGTACAGGTCTCTCCCAAGGTAGTAATACTATCGGGGGGTAAACAATTTAGCCAAGCCAAGCCTTATCTCTTAGTGAAAAAGGAAAGAGTCTCAATCCGATTGCATCATCTGATATTCCATTGTGCTTAAAAGTGTCGCAGATTTCCAGAAAGTTTGCAATGTGAATATAAGGATTCTCGTGCGGTAGTCCCCAAAATTGAACAGTCTGTTGTTCAATCATTTGAATAATTGATGGTTTAATTTCAAAGTTGTTTGCTTCAATTGCAAGCCTCTTTACGCTTGATGTTGCTCCATAAATTGAGGACATAGCATAATCTCTCAAAGTCCTATTTTCCTCATTGTTTGCCATGATAATGTATCTGTATATCCTGAAATATAAGTATTAAAAAAATAGACAAACTAAAAAATAAAAAATAATAGATAAAAATAAAGTAAGTCAAAATAAATTGAAAAGGTAAAATAAAATAAAAATAAAACAATTCCAAACTAGTAATAATCTAGCAATTTTCAATATCAATAAAAGAATAACTAATCCCCGGTAGCGGCGCCAAAAACTTGATGTGAATTTTTGCAAGTGTACAAAATCGTAGCAAGTACTATAGTTAAGTGAAAAGAGTGTCGAACCCACAGGTACTAATTATTTTTTTGAGTACCGATATTACTAGATTAACTACTATTTGGAAAATCGAAAATTAAATAAATAAAACAACTAAATCAATTAAGAGGTAGCGAAATCTAAAATTTTGTTGTTTATGAATTGCAAAATTAATTCTTGGGCTTTTGGTTTCTCATAGTTTATCCCACACAACTCATAATTCCATATGAATAAAAAGATTATTTCCTAAGTTATCTCTAACTTCGTTCAATCAATGGTGTTTAATTTTATAGTTCTAAATCACAAATTATCTCTCAGTCTTTCCATAATCTAATAAATCATACAAATGTTGGTCAACCAATTGTACGCATTAAGATTAAAAATTAAACACACAACAATGAAAAAATAGAAAACTAAGATGGAATTAAAAATTGTGATCTCAAAATTAGACTACATCAAATCTTTAGAAAAAATAAAATTTAGTTTATAACAAAAATATTGCAACTAATAAATATTGTTTAGAATTACATAATAAAAATTAGAGAAAGAAAAGTGATAAAGAAGAACTATTTTTTAAAAGAAATTGTAAACCAAATTCAGCAAACATCACTTCTCTTTATCTCTGGATTCGTCTCGGTCCTGTCTGGAAAATTCGGGCTTCGAAGTCCACGTCAGCTGCTGCCTCGGGAGTGGGTTGCGTTTGTTTTGTTGTTTTGAAAAGAGTTTTCTGAATAGAGTTTTCTGAAAACTGTATTCTGAAAATTGTTTTTCAGAAAATGAGTTTAAAAGCTGTTTGGTTATATTTATTTCTGAAAACTGTATTCTGAAAGCTGTTTTTCTGAAAAAGAGAGTTTAAAAGCTGTTCTGTTATATTTCTAGCTGAAAACTGTATTCTGAAAGCTGTTTTTCTGAAAAAGAGAGTTTAAAAACTATTCTGTTATATTTCTAGCTGAAAACTGTTATCTGAAAGTTGTTTTTCTGAAAAGAGAGTTTAAAAGCTGTTCGGTTATATTTCTAGCCAAAAACTGTTATCTGAAAGCTGTTTTTCTGAAACAGAGAGTTTAAAAGCTGTTCGGTTATATTTCTAGCCGAAAACTGTTATCTGAAAGCTGTTTTTCTGAAAAAGAGAGTTTAAAAGCTGTTCTGTTATATTTCTAGCTGAAAACTGTAATCTGAAAGCTGTTTTTCTGAAAAAGAGAGTTTAAAAGCGGTTTGGTTATATTTAATTCTGAAAACTGTATTCTGAAAGCTGTTTTTCTGAAAAAGAGAGTTTAAAAGCTGTTCGGTTATATTTCTAGCTGAAAACTGTTATCTGAAAGCTGTTTTTTCTGAAAAAGAGAGTTTAAAAGCTATTCTGTTATATTTCTAGCTGAAAACTGTTATCTGAAAGCTGTTTTTCTGAAAAAGAGAGTTTAAAAGCTGTTCTGTCATATTTCTAGCTGAAAACTGTTATCTAAAAGCTGTTTTTCTGAAAAAGAGAGTTTAAAAGCTGTTCTGTCATATTTCTAGCTGAAAACTGTTATCTGAAAGCTGTTTTTTCTGAAAAAGGGAGTTTAAAAGCTGTTCTGTTATATTTCTAGCTGAAAACTGTTATCTGAAAGCTGTTTTTCTGAAAAAGAGAGTTTAAAGGCTGTTCGGTTATATTTCTAGCCGAAAACTGTTATCTGAAAGCTGTTTTTCTGAAAAAGAGAGTTTAAAAGCTGTTCTGTTATATTTCTAGCTGAAAACTGTAATCTGAAAGCCATTTTTCTGAAAAAGAGAGTTTAAAAGCTGTTTGGTTATATTTATTTTTGAAAACTGTATTGTGAAAGCTGTTTTTCTGAAAAAAAGAGTTTAAAAGCTGTTCTATTATATTTCTAGCTGAAAACTGTTATCTGAAAGCTGTTTTTTCTGAAAAAGAGAGTTTAAAAGCTGTTCTGTTATATTTCTAGCTGAAAACTGTTATCTGAAAGCTGTTTTTCTGAAAAAGAGAGTTTAAAAGCTGTTCTGTCATATTTCTAGCTGAAAACTGTTATCTGAAAGCTGTTTTTCTGAAAAAGAGAGTTTAAAAGCTGTTCTGTTATATTTCTAGCTGAAAACTGTTATCTGAAAGCTGTTTTTCCGAAAAAGAGAGTTTAAAAGCTGTTCTGTTATATTTCTAGCTGAAAACTGTTGTCTGAAAGCTGTTTTTTCTGAAAAAGAGAGTTTAAAAGCTGTTCTGTTATATTTCTAGCTGAAAACTGTTATCTGAAAGCTATTTTTCTGAAAAAGAGAGTTTAAAAGCTGTTCTGTTATATTTCTGACAATTTTGAATATCAATTTGCATTCATCATTTGCTGACATTTTTTTAATTGTTGCAGTTAGATTGCAATGTTGTACAAGTATGAGAACAAGAAACCTGAGCAGCATGTGAATCGAGCAAAAATCAGACGCCATCATCTCCACGGTTGATTCTTCACGTTAGAGTACAAAATTTATTTCAAAATCATGTATGTACATAATATAGATTCATTGAGGTTTTGTGAAGCAACAAATCTCAGTTCATGTATCAGTTATTCTATTTGGATAAATGTTTTGATGTTATCATTGCCTCTTTTGGTAATTGCAGTTCTTCAGTCTTAAATGAGGAGTATTTTTTAGTTTGTTTTGTTGAGATTGCATGTGAGAGCAAGTAGTAGCAGTAGTCGGATAGAAGATTGCATGTGAGATCAAATAGGATGTATTTTTTTTTAAATGTGAGCAGTATTTGGATTTATTTCGTTGCATGCAGTATTTGGATAACTATATTTAGATAAACTGAGTATGCTCACCTTGCAGGCTGCAGTTGTTGAGAAGATTATATGAAAGAAAATTTCGGAAAGCTGAGCCAAATAATTTATTCAAGAAAATAAGCAGTAGATAATCAAAATAAATTTGTATTCACAAATCAACATCCTCAACCAATTTATTCAAGAAAACAAGCTTACTTCATTACTGCTGTTTACATTGTTCAACAATCCCATGTAAACTGAGGAACAATGGCATGGGCTCGATACATATATTCTGAAAACAGGTTCTACAATTTTTTACAAACAATCAATACAACCATGTTACAAAATAATCATCATTTGTTGCCTACAGTCACTGCTGCTGCCTGGAGCTGCTGCTGTTGCTTCTTAACTCCTTGTACAAATTTGATTTAAAAAATATACAGTAGGTAGATCAAGAAGCAAAGAAACAATATAAAAAACTTGTACCTGTAGTCAATATAAAAGCTACATTAATCATAGGAAAAAAAGGAAAGAAGAAAACCAAAGTGGAAAGAAGATGAACCAAACATTTGCAGCAACCCTGTTTTGATACAATCAGCTAAGAAAGCCCCCAGTTACCCTCTTTGTTTTGCAAACTAAGACCTAAATATGAGAAGACTTGAAAGCATTCTTAAGCAGATAACAAAATAAAATACGGGAAGCATAGACCACAAAATAAAATTCGGGATCAGAAATCATCATCTCCTGCTTTGTATCTTCCTTCACAACTAAAATATTAGAAGTGCAGAATACTGATCATAAGGATTCACAAATCCTGATAACATCATATTACAAGTGCAAAATTAGAGAACACAGCAGAATCAGAGAATACTGCCCAATTCATCTGAACATATCAGATGCTCCCCAAACCATGAAAACACGTGGTCTGTTTGTTCCAGGTTTTTTTTCTTTAATTGCCTGAAATAATAACCTGAGTTGGCCTTTGTTTATAGTGTTTTTTGGAAACACTATTCAGAATACTGATACCCCCCCTCTTGCCGAGAACAGCTCCTACTATGTCATAATGTATTGACAAATAAAGATTCACAAATCCTGATAACATCATATTACAAGTACAGAATTAGAGAACACAGCAGAATCAGAGAATACTGCCCAATTCTGCTGAACAAATCAGATGCTCTCCAAACCATGAAAACATGGTCTGTTTGTTCCAGGTTTTTTTTAATTGCCTGAAATAATAACCTGAGTTGGCCTTTGTTTATAGTGTTTTTTAGAAACACTATTCAGAATACTGATACCCCCCCTCACTGTGTCAGCCATCAGAACACATATGAAGCATCTCAATGCACAACCCCACATATATAACCGTATGCACAGCCCATATTTTTGAAAAAACAAACCAACAAATACTACCCAATTCATCATAACATATCAGATGTTGCCCGAAACCATGAAAACAACATAATCCATGTTTTTGCAATCAGGGTAGCATTCATAAAGCCAACAAAATTGGATAAGAACATATCAGATGCTGCCCAAAACCATGAAAACAACATAATCCATGTTTTTGCAATCAGGGTAGCATTCATAAAGCCAACAAAATTGGATAAGAACATATCAGATGCTGCCCAAAACCATGAAAACAACATAATCCATGTTTTTGCAATCAGGGTAGCATTCATAAAGCCAACAAAATTGGATAAGTACATATCAGATGCTGACCAAAACCATGAAAACAACATAATCCATATTTTTGCAATCAGAGTAGCATTCAAAATACCAACAAAATTGGATAAGAACAAATCAGATCCTGCCCAAAACCATGAAAACAACATAATGCCAAAAAAACCAACCTAGTCGCAGTCTCAGATTCATCAAATCAATGATAAAAACTCCATACTAGAGCTGCATTTTTTACAATACCACGCCTACTAGTACAAAGCACAATGCCAAACCCCCCCATCCCCTTCCCCCACTCCCACATTGTCTTCAAAAAGACTTGTTTTCAGCATTCTTCATTGACATAATGGATTCGTTCTTACTTCACATAAGACTAAACATCAATCACAGATTAGCTTAAGGACTATTACACATCATTTCCATGGTTATTCACACATATAGTTCATATTTTGGATATCTGTTTCGGGGGGGGGGGGGTGTGGACACATTGAACATTGACTAAAAACCTTTCATCATTGACTATAACGACATCATCTTCGTTAGGTTTAAAAACAAATTCAAGGCCAGTGCAAGGCCGAAAACTCATAATTCATCCTCAAATCAGTATGAGAAGCCTTTCATACCCAATTTTTATTAAGGCACATTAACAATTGATATGATAGGCCACTGACTAAAGTATTAACAACACATTAATCGGATGAAAAGCCACAAACAGACTGTATAGAGCCAATGTAAGCTGACTGTATACAAATGCAAAAGTTTATATAGTCATCCAAGTATGGGAAGACTTTGCAAAACCTGATCATAAAGCAAAACCCATACTGCACAAACCCAACTATGAGAAGAGAGTGAAGGAGCTGTTTTTGGCAAGAGAGTTTGTATCAGTATTCTGAACAGTGTTTTCAAAAAAACACTTAAAACAAAGGCTAACTCAGGATATTATTTCAGGCAATTAAAAAAAAACCTGGAACAAACAGACCATGTTTTCATGGTTTGGGGAGCATCTGATATGTTCTGATGAATTGCACTTGTATTCTCTGATTCTACTGTGTTCTATGATTCTGCAAATGTATTATGATGTAATCAAGATTTGTGAATCCCTTTGATATTTGCTGTGAAGGAAAAAGAAAATCATATTTGTCGTAGGCTCAGATTGTTCAAATGAATGATAAAAAATCCACAATAGGGCTGCATTTTTACAATGCCACGCCTACTGCCACTAAGTACAATGTTCACCCCCCCATCCCCTTCCCACATTGCCGTCAACAAGAACTGAATTCATCATCATTGTTTAACATAATGGATTCGTTCTTACTTAAGCTTTCATTCCAAACATCAACCACAGATCAGTTTAAAGGGTATTATACATCATTTCAGTGGTTATTCAATCATATACCCCAATCTCAATATCCGTTGCTTGTCGATACAACCAAGCAGAAAGCGGCAGTGGGGTGGGGGAGGGACACGTTCCACATTGAATGAAAACCTATCATCATTGCCTATTACGACATCATCTTTGTTAGGTTTTAAAAAATTGTATTTCAAATCACTTACTGCTACCGACAATTACATCCATTTTTCTGACCAATCATGTGCACAAAATTGAATCCGTGTGCAGTACCTGTTCATCCATAAATTGTCAAGATGAAATCACACACCTTGCAAAAAATATTACATTCGAAACAGTTCGAAAAAAGGATACAATGAAAATGTTTACATTCAAATTACATTAGTGTGTTGCATTCCACATTACCATGGCAATATCATCTCTTTTCCTATTCATACGATTCAATTGGGAAGATGATAAATCCAACCCATGAGATGTGGAGGCGATATCTTCAGTGTGTTGGTGATGTACTAATTGTTCATCGTTAAGTTCCTCAAAAAAGCATCGTTTTGTGAGTGCATACATATAAAATTATGGAGTGCACAACAGGCTGTGACCATCATAACTTGTCTTGTAAACAGGTAGTTTGGTATGTCATTAAAGATAACAAACCTCTTCTTGAATACACCAAACGTTCTCTCAATCACATTTCGTAGCCTAGCATGCTGTTTATTAAAAAGTTGTCTTGGTTGAGTTGGTGCATGGTTGGCCCCTTGAAAGTCCTGTAAGTGGTATAGCTCACCACGGTATGGTGCTAAAAAACCAGGCATATTAATATAACCACAATCTACTAAGTAATATTTATCGTTTGGTGGGATTTCCAACAGTCTTTGTGCTAATGCACTCTGTATTACACGGAAATCGTTAGCACTGCCTTCCCATTCCGCGTAAACAAATGTGAACAACATGTTAAAATCACATGCTGCCAGAACATTTTGGCTAATAATACCCTTTCGTGAGCGACAAGCATTGCTTCGAGTAGCAGGTACAGTAGCTTTGATTAATGTGCCATCAGTAGCACCAATAACTCCCTACATTAATGAACTCGAATAATAGATATTACGTGCAAACGTTGAAAAAACTTTAATAATACATGACGGGTAAAGGTAACAGAATACCTTAAACCACGGATAAAAGTCTGGGGAATTGAGGATCCTTTGATGTACTTGTGTAGTGTCAGGGGGAGGTGATAAGTATTGTTGCCGCTCTTACCAAACCTTTCAATACAAGTGTAAAATGCTTTTCGATTGTTTGAAGTGAGTGGTTAAACCTATTAGCGACTAGTCGCATTCTTGAACTGTGACTGACAATATACAGGAAAATTGCCACACTTTCCTCGAAAGACACGCGTCTGCGTCTTGAAGACTCCTCTGTTTCGTCAAGGTAGTTCCCATTTTTTAGAAAAGCACACAAGGCCATAAAACAATCTTGATTCATACAGAATATTCCATGAAACGTGGACTGAGAACCCTCTAACATTTCATTCAGATATTCACGTCCTGTTTGTTTTTGAGAGGACGTTGCACTTTCTTCAGCATCAAGTTCATCACATAATTCAGCTAGGAAGATTATATTCATCAACTCATCAACATCGTCACTACTAGATGAAGAAGTGTCCATAACAAAAGTTGCACTTGCAGTAGTAACTCACTATGACAAAAAGATAGGTTTCAAATTGAGAAAGTAATAAAGTTCACTACTAATAGCAAATTGTATTTCCTAAAAAAATAAAACTCAATGTAAATAAAATAAAAACCGCAATGTATCACCATCAAACCGTCATAGTACATTATATCTCATGCGAATACGCAAATAACAGTAAAAAATAGTACACATTATGATTTCTTTATCCCATTCAACCGAATGGGATGGCTACTGCCGACCATACATCTTGACCCAAGCCTCCTGATGTGCTGGGATCATACGAAGGAAACTGTGACAAGCACGAGGATTACAAATTAGGTGGTCTAGTGCTTTCACAGTTTCATTGGGATCAATCCATGTCATCGCATTGATTATATCGTGGCATTGATCCAACTCGGCCAAAGCAGGGTCAGCCGAGACATTACTTTCCACCTCTATTTTGTTCTTCAACCTGGTTCTTTTTACCTCCTGAGTTTCCATACAGGAGCTAATATAATCTTTCACAATTGACATAGCTGATCGCCGGCCACTTCAGGTACCGGATTTTCTCTTACGAGAGCCCGACCCCGAACCTATTGGTACATCATCATCGTCATCAAGTACATGTACGTTTGACTGATGAGGGTGGCCAAACTCATAATTCATCATCCGCTCCTCATCATCATCCAACACCCTTTGTGTGGAAGCCCTTGTCACATTGCCCTGGGCAGTAGAATCTTCCATTATTTTTGTCAAAGCATCAAAATCTGCCAACCCCTTGCTAGCAAATTTTTTGGCGGCAGGATGTATTTAATCATAGAATTTTTTGTTACTATGCAAGTATTAGAGTCAAGATGAAGTATAATAAAAAGGATTCACAAACAAAAATCAAACTTTGAGATTATATATATTAACCTTAAGATATTGTTCCCAAACTGGTTTCCCACAAGTAACGGTTTCGTTGACTTCATCCCAACCAAAACCGCTCTGTTTCTTCATATCAGAAAACACCTTCCATTCTGATTTCAGTCTCTGATATTTTGTCTTCAACTGTGTTACCGTGAATGAACGGCCACACGCGAGTTGCATTTGTACAGCAAAATTACTCCAAGTTTTTCCGTCGAATGTGTTACTTTTTAGGCTATCCCTGTCAACTGCAGCCTCCATAAGGGTGACAAAACAATGCACAATATGGGGAGGCCACTTCCCATAATCCTCATCCACTGCCTTCTCCTTCCCCCTACCCATACTACTCATCTATATTGAAGAAATACCGATAAAAATAAAAAAAAAATGCCAAATTCCTGCAATTAGCCCTTGTGATCGGATAACCGTAGGTTGCAAGGAGCCACAGGTTAAACAAATAATTGGCAACAAATTATTCGTCAAAAGCTGCAGTTTGGACGGCCGGTAAAATTTTTTTTGGTCCAACAGCAGATTAAAAATTCGAGAAAATTTGTAAAAAGCAATACCGCAATCCTCTAGTCATAGGGCATAAAGAAAAACAACAAAATAAAGTGCCCCACGGATCATACCTTCGATTGGAATTGAACAAGGAAGAAATTGTCAGCAATGGATTCAACCTTGAGTAGCTTTTTGATTCGATTTGCCCGTTGTTCCCTAGCTCTTTTCCTGTATGCGGCACGGGTTGTACAGACCATTAATCCCTCAACCGAAACCTCTCAACCCCTCACCAAATAGACAGAAGGGAGAGTGGTATTCAAGTCGCCAGCGACTTTGAATCAGACGTTTGGAATAGATTTCACAGTAGAATCATTCCAATAACGTTGATTTGGGGGGGTTTAGATCAGATCCGTTCTGAAAAAGAAGGGAGGAAGAAGAGGCCGTACGGGGAAAAAGGAGTAGAAAGCTGTTCGTGAAGGAAGAGATGGGCGAGAAGAGAGTGAAGAAGGTATCGCCGATAGTGAGGTAGACTCAGATCTGGAATGGGAAAAGCATGGAGGAAGAAGACGACGAACGGGAGAAAAGAGATCGAATGGGTGAAGTGAGTGATGTAAGAAGAGAGGAAAGGAGTTGTTTTCGAAAAGAGGGGGGTATCAGTATTCTGAATAGTGTTTGGAAAAAACACTTAAAACAAATGCCAACTCAGGATATTATTTCAGGAAAAAAAAAATTGAAACAAACAGACCCCACGCATTTCGCAGACGTCACCTCTGGCCTCTCCTCTGTCTCGCCTCGGAGGATGAGCCACGGAACAGGAGCATGCCCACGTCACTTCCTCTCTCCTTCTTTCTCTTGCTTCTCTTTTATTATTATTTTATTAATTTTTTTTCTTTTTCAATGCAGCGCCGCACACACGGCCCTTTCTGTTTTTCCTTCTGTAGCCATCTACCAACCCTTTCTTTCCTTTCCCCCCTGTAGCCGCCCCATGTAGCCTGCTTATATAGGAAAGCATTAAATTAGGGTTAGGTTAGTATAAAATTTAGGTTCAGTTAATTATTAATTAATTAATTAGAATATTTAGATTAAGATTAATTTATTAATCTAATTAACTAATATTTTTAAATTTTTTCTCATCCATCAATCCGTACTGTTTATTATATAATTTCAATTCAACCCTAATTAATAATAATATTTTCTATTGACTTTTCGAGGACCAATTTGTAAAATTTAAAATTCAACAAATCAATAAAAATTTCTCATTATTTTCTTTGTTAATTTTACTGAAAATATTCACCTTTTGCATCAGAAAATCTTAATACTTCAAAAATAATTAATTAAGTGAAATCTATGTAAATAAAATAATTTATTAATAAGATAAACGAAAATAAGCAATTTTTATGGATAATGAGTACAAATATTTATATAAAAATTAGACACATCATGCATCACACAAAAATATTAAAAGTTTAATAATTCAAGTTACATCTACAATTCTAACATGAATTTTCTAAGCATGCATTTATACACAATTAGAAAGCAAGAGAGGACACCCACCTATTAAAAGAGTGTCCTAGTAACAAGGCCCCTTCAAAAGAACTCCAAGAAAATCCCACAAAAAATTATATATATATATATATATATATATATATAAAATTCTTTGAGAATATATCATCATTATCTTGATATGAGAGAAAGCGAGAATACTAAACGTTTTAAGTATACATGAAATATCTCGATTTATTTATAGTCACTAAAATTGGTGTCTTTGTTATTCTATTTGCATCATGTATGTTTCCCAATAGGAGGGGATTGTGAAATACCCTGAATTTTTCATTTAATGAGAAATATTGATTTTCACATGTTGTGCACGTGCAAAATTTTGTATGCATATTTTCTTATAAAATTATCTTTTATAACGTGGACAATTATTTCTTTCTTCCTCTTTATTTTTCTAAAAAGCCTATTTTATAAAGCCTAAACTTGTTTTCTTACTTTTAAGCCCACCCTAATAATTAAATATTTTATTAAATAGCCCATGAGCCTAAAGTCCACTATTTTGAGGCCCACAAACTTAATTAATCTTTTAATTGTCACAACTTGTCATGTAGACACAATTAGTGGAAAATTGATTAATTAAATTTGTACAACTTTAAATATGGGGTACTAGAAAGGGCACGTGCACACACTAGGGTGTGCTTTGCACATTTTTGGGGAGGCCGGGTGGGGCCAAGAGAGAGAGGGAGAGTGGGATTGAGTTGAGGGGTAGTTATTGAGTTCATGGAAGTTGCTACAACTTCCCAACTCATCTTAGTCCTTAATTTCTAACTCCTTGACTAATCCTAGCAATCTATTTCCATCATAAAGTGTATAAATACCCCTAGCTTTTCTTCTCATTGGTGCACTAAACATTTGTTAAGAAAGAAGAGAAAAGAAAAAGATAAGAGAGCAAAAGATTAAGGAGATTTGTGAGCAAAAGATTAGAGTGTGAAATCTTTGTGTGTGTCCCAACCAAAACGAGGCCGGCCATCACCATCAGGCAAAGGGAGCTCGGGTTGCACCAAGGAGCAAGGAAGAGGTGCATTTTGCAATACATTCTAGGAGGAGAATGCCACTTTTTCTTGCACCCTAGGAGCTTTCATTTTTGTTTCTTCAAATAGGTGAGTGTTTTTCATACTTCTAGAACTAGATACCATGCTAGGGATGATTTAATGAAACTATCATGAATCAATTAGTTAAAATTGGAACCATGCTTGTTTAATTAAAAAAAGGAACGGTAACTTAGAGAATGTTTGATAGAAAGATTGCTAATGGATGAACTGTGAATTAAAATGGTAGAAATCACCATATTGTTATGCTACATGTTCTAATTGAATGCTATGATAAAATTTATACTTATGAGACAACTAGTTGAATTAAATGCCTTTTGTGTAATTAATTGCTTAAAATAAAGTTTTTTGTTGTAGAAAGATGAGAATTGTCTCTAAATTATTGTAGGTGGTTAAAGTGTCACGCCCCGCTTTCCAAAAGAATATGAAATATGGATACGTAACAAAAGCCCAGCGAATAATTTTCATCATCCATAAGCTGTTCAAGAAATATACACAACATGCACGAGAAATATACAGAGTCGAAAGCGATTTATCAACCACGTGCACATAATGAGTCAAAATACCATCACGAATACTTGAAACTAAATACTTAAATCTCAAATAGTCATGATCTGAAAAAAAACACAAGTCTTGGGTCACATCGCCCAAATACAAGAATAATACCAAGTCTCAAAAATACATGACTAATTCAATTCTCACGGATACAATTATTGTTCAAGCACGATACATGAAATAATAACAATAAAAACAAGCAACACTAATACTTTAAGCCTCCGATACCATTTGGAACCTGTTCTCCATAATCTGCAATTCATCGAATGCAGGAAAAGGGAAAAAGAGAAAACACAAGTACCCGTCAATTGCAAGTCATGGATCACTTATAATGTAGGATACAAACACATGGGGAAACTAACTAGCATATGGTATAAGTGTGATGTCAACCTTACAACTAGCATGGTAAAAGTGATCAAGTTTACATGGCATAAATCAAGTGTCAAGTAATCAAGTATCCTATAAACATGCATTAAGTGTCAAGTATCACGTAATCATGTATCAAGTGTTAAGCTTCATGTCTCATGTAATCAAGTCTAATGTATCATGTAGTCAAGTATCAAGCAAGCATGTATCATGTTCACGTATCATGTTCGAGTATCATGTTCAAGTAGCCTATATCAAGTCTTGTAGTGAATTACTATCTAGGTAACACTTCATGCAGCCCATACTACATGGTTGCTACAAAAATAGTTTTGCTTTAGATTTCATAGTGGACCATAGAGGGCAGTATACTCGGGGACAAGCAAGTAATTGAGTTCCAAGCTTCATGTATCATATATCATGTAATCACGTGTCAAGTTGTACAAGTGGCAAGTATCGTGTCTTGCATGCAAGTATCAATTAATCAGGTCAGGTATCACGTCGGATCAATGGATCCCCTTCCGAGTACACATTTCTGAACTATCCAGTATTAGATCTGTCCCTTAAACTCAGGCTGGGTTATTTTATTATTAATGTCTAACAAGAATGTATATGTGCAAAATATATCAAGAATAGCATGGCATGATCATGTGACAAGTGCAAGTAGAAAACTAAACATGTACGAGTGCAAGTTATCTCAAAAAGGAACAAAAATAAACACATCTCAAGTTCGGGACAGCAAGACCATGCTGTAGTAAAACAGTGATTCCAAGAGTTACAAACAAGCGAATCTAGATCCGTCGAAGGATCTAGAAAATAGACAACCACACGCATCCAGCGAGCATAATTAAGTCACATACCAGTTCACAACAACACATCTCAAAATTGATTTGAACACAGGAATTAGGTTCAGCCAGAAATCAAAAAAACGAATTCAAGAGCATGAAAATAGCATGAAAACACAGTAAATAAATCCATGAAAAATCTGAGGTATTCCCCTATATGTCCAGAATCAAAATATAGAGTTTTAGATTTTTCTAGGGAAGATAGATAAGTTATCAAAAATATGAAAGCATCAAGAAAGCATAGTTTAGCGAATCTAGAAATCCCAACACTGCTGTGCGAAAACTAAGATATCTCGCAACTAGTGAAACGAAATCCAATTCTGCCAAAGGGATATGAAAATAGATAGAATTTACTAACTTTAAAATTTCACAAAGAATTTTCATACAGTAAAAGGAATCATAGTGAAAATAGTATTCTTTACTAGACAGCGAGCAAATTACAGCATGTATAGATTTTAAAAACGTGCATGAAACACCACATAAAACTTATCAATTAAATTCATCAAAATTCTGGAAAGTCCCTAATATCATAAAGAAACAATGACCAAAATATTGGATTAAGACAATATGTATAGAATAGTTCTTGAAAATAGTTTGTTAACAAAATTAACCCAAAACAGAATCTGGAGTAGACCGACACCTCTGTACTAAAATAGTCATAACTCAGTCATACGAAATCCAAATCAAGCAAAACTAGTGGGATTTGAAAATAGGTAAAATTATCTAAATTTCATATTTTGTACAGGAATCAAGATACTGGCTGTAGCATGGACGAAAACAGCAATCAAAACAGAATCTCCAAAATTTACAGATTTCACCCTCAAATCAAGAACACCATATCTTCAAGAATATTGATCCAAACACATAAAAACTTGAAATACAACCTACCAAGCATCTAAACATCATGATTTAGGATTATTAACATGTCCACACCTATTATTTCACATGGGTATCTATCCAAACATGAATTTGCACACAAATTTCACATGCATGTTCAAAATCAAGAATTTGGCAAAACCTAGGTTATCACATATCAAGATTTGTGTCATGAGTCATCTATGGCCAAAATATCACAATAAAGACAAAACCCATCAAGAAAAACACAATCTGAGGTTGTCTCTAGACCCAACTACACTATAGGTGAACTTTGGTACTTGTATCAAACAAATGAATTGGAGTACAAGTTACTTGCCTTATTTTGAGGATGAAGAACGATGCAAATAATCCTAGAAGCAAAACCCACAAACAAAATCCGCTCCAAGAACGAATCCAAGCAACTACGAACAAACTCCTCTCACGAACGAATCCCTTGATGCAACGAACAAAGTGGAAAGCACCCACTTTGAGAAACACCACGAAAAGAGAGTATGGGGTTCAAAAAGTTGCAAACTTGATGATGGTGGTGGTGGTTTGAGGGTTCGTCAAGCAAGGAGGGGAACAGGTGGTCGGGTTGTGTGGTGGCCGGAGCTAGGGTTGCTCGGCCTGTGGTGCTGATCGGCCTGAGTAGGAGGCCGGGAAGAGGGCTGTAGTGGTGGCTCGGGTTGGGGCAGATCAGGCTGAGAGAGAGAGATAGGGAGAGGGAGAGGATAGGGTTTGTGGTATTAGGGTTAGGGTTTGTGTTAAGGGAGTTTTATTTATAGGGCTTGAATGTGGGTTAGTGGGTTGTGGGTAATTGCATGTAGTAATAGGTATACAAATGGGTAATAGATATTGGGTCAAATACCAATAGGAATACAATTTAGAGTGAATTCTATAGCTCTTGAAAAATCTTATTAGGAGTCAAAAATCATGGGAAAGGAAAAACACCACCAAAACTCCACCACAACACCAAGAAACAATAAAATAAATATAACGAGACCAAAAATGACGAAATGATCAAAATGATGGAAAACTATCAAAAGAGACAAACAATCAAACACAAGGAGCTCGGAATGAAATAAAACGAATATATATTGAAATCAAATCCAATATATGGTTCAGAAAAATACAAGGGAGAAAAATACCAAAAAAAGAAACATACAGTTAAAATTACATAAAGTGAAAAACAGGGGTTACAATCCTACCCACCTAAAAGAAAATTCCGTCATTGAAATTCAAAAGAAAGATACATAGGGTAACCCCAAGCAAAACAAAACAACCAAAAAGCAAAACACAAACAATCTACTCAAACAAATGAGAAAACTTCTGCTGAATTTCCTCCTCCAGCTCCCAAGTCGACTCATCAGGTGAGTGAGGGTTCCAGGCGACGCGAACTAACTTGTTGACCTTGTTCTTAAGCACTTTCTCCCGCCGATCCACAATAACAATTGGCAGAATCTCACAAGTCAAATCAGGCCGAATGGTCAACTCAGAATAGTCGATCACGTGGCTCTCATCTCGGATATACCTCCTAAGTTGCGAGACATGAAAAACATCGTGCACTCCTGATAGAGCTGGCGGCAATGCAAGAAGATAGGCCACCTTGCCTACTCGCTCCAAAATCTCAAACGGTTCAATAAACTTAGGGCTAAGCCTGCCCCTTCCACCGAACCGAATGACACCGCACCACGGCGATACCTTAAGAAAAATATGGCCACCAACAACAAACTCCAAAGCCCTACGATGGACATCAGCCCACTGCCTCTGCTTGTCCTGAGCTGCCTGCAAATGCTTCTTGTTCTGAACCACTGCATCCACTGACTTGGTGATCAACTCTGGACCCAATAACTTTCTCTCACCAATGTCATTCCAGCACACTAGTGATATGCACTTCCACCTATAGAGTGCCTCGAACGGAGCAGCTTTAATACAGGCTTAAAAGCTGTTATTGTACGAGAACTCTACGAGATGCAAATGATCCTCCCAAGACCCACCAAACCGAAGCATACAGGACCTCAACATGTTCTCAAGAATCTGAATAGTCTGCTCTGACTGTCTATCAGTTTGGAGATGAAAAGCTGTACTATACTTTAATTTGCTCCCCAAACTGTTCTGAAGACTCCCAAAACTGAGATCTGAATCTCGTATCCCTGTCGGATACAATACTGACTGGAACCACCTGAAGTCTAACAATCTCTTGCATATACCTCTCAGCAAGGCTCTCAGTAGACTAACCGACATGGAAAGGAATGAAGTGAGCACTCTTCGTCAAACTGTCATCAATCACCCAAATGGCATTATGACCCTTAGGACTCCTCGGCAAAACAGTCACAAAATCCATAGTGATATGTTCACACTTCCACTCTGGAATAGGAAGCGGTTGAAGAAGTCCAGCGGTTCTCTGATGCTCTGCCTTAACCTGTTGGCAGATCAAACACTGAGCAATATACCGAGCCACAACCCTTTTCATACCTTGCCACCAGAAATGAAGCTTCAAATCTTGATACATCTTAGTACCGCTAGGATGGATAGAATACGAAGACTGATGGGCTTCCTCAAGCAACCTCTGACGAACATCACCTTCCGGGACACATAATCTGGACCCAAAGCAAAGAGATCCATCTGAGTGAATAACCATATCCGTCCTAGACCCAGACTCAACCTCAGCTCTAAATCTCAGCAACTACATCACTAGCCTGCGCCTCTTTAATCTGATAAATAAGAGACGACTACAGCTGAAGCACAAAACAACTCCGATCGGATCTCGGTAACAAAACATCCAACTCCAACCTCCTCATATGCTCAATCAGATCCCTTTGCAGAGTCAAGAACATAACTGCCAGTCTCCTGCTCAAAGCATCTGGTACTAAGTTTACTTTACCAGGATGGTATTGCAAACAGATGTCATAATCGGCCATAAGCTCCAACCAATGCCTTTGCCTCATGTTTAACTTCTTCTGGGTGAAGACGTACTTGAGACTTTTGTATTCTGTAAAGATTTCCACTCGATCCCCAAATAAATAATGTCTCCACAGCTTCAAAGCAAAAGTCACTGCTGCTAACTCCAAGTCATGAGTATGATAGTTCTTCTCATGCGGCCTCAACTGCCTTGATGCATATGCAACGACTCGGCCCTTCTGCATCAAAACTACTCTCAGACCCTTAACAGAAGCATCACAGTGAATTACAAATCCGCCTGAACCATCGGGAATAGTCAACACATGCACTGATGTCAACCTGTTCTTTAACTCAACAAAAGCACCATCACAATCATCAGACCAACAGAACTTCTGATCCTTCCTAGTCAATTTAGTCAACGGTCCTGCTATCTTCGAAAAATCTTAGACGAATTTCCGATAATAGCCAGCCAAACTGAGAAAACTCCTGACCTCAGAAACTGACTTGGAAATAGGCCAATCCTTCACAGCCTCAACCTTCGCAGGATCCACAGAAATACCATCGCCAGGAACAATGTGCCCTAAGAAAGAAATCCCGTTGAGCCAAAACTCGCACTTGTTAAGTTTTCCATAGAACAGATTATCTCTCAAAGTCTGCAGAACCACTCTAAGATGCTCAGCATGATCTTCCCGATTCTGAGAATACACCAAGATATCATCAATGAAGACCACCACGAATCTTTCCAAGAATTTAGAGAAAACCCTGTTCATAAGACTCATGAATACAGCCGGTGCATTCGTAACTCCGAAAGGCATCACAAGATACTCATAGTGCCCGTATCTAGTCCTGAAAGCAGACTTCTGTATATCTGCAGTCTTTACCTTGACTTGGTGATACCCAGAACGAAGATCCAACTTCGAGAAAATAGCAGCCCCACTCAGCTGATCGAACAAATCATCTATCCTGGGCAACAGATACTGATTCTTCACAGTAACTCTGTTCAGTTCCCGATAATCCATGCACAGTCGACGACTACTATCCTTCTTGTCAATAAAAAGGACCGAAGCACCCCAAGGCGAAACATTAGGTCTGATGAAACCCAAATCAAGCAACTACTGAATCTGCCCCTTAAGCTCTACTAGCTCAACCGGTGCCCTCCTGTAGGGACTCTTCGATATCGGCTCTGTTCCAGGCTGAATATCAATACCGAATTTCACTTTCCTATCAGGGGGTAAGCCAGGAAACTCATCTATAAAAACATCCAAGAAATTCCGAACTACTAGAGGTGCAGCCTCACAGCCTGAATGCAACTCCATCGCATTAATCTCTTGATCAACTGCACCTCGGCCAAGGGAAGATTCCCTGGCATGGAACTCAAACTCTGTGCGATCTGGAATCCGAAACACAACCTTCTTCGCACGACAATCAATAACGGCATGGGTTTCACCCATCACATCCATACTCAGAATAACATCGAATCCCGAATTTCCAATTACAATCAGATTGGCTTTGAAATCTACATCCCTAATAACAACGGAACATTCCTGCACTCACGGGAACAACTGACAACTCCACCACCTGTCACGATGTTCCAAGCCTCTGACATGTTGCTGCATTCCAACTGGTGGCGAGCGACAAATCGAGAGGAGACAAAAGAATGGGATGCCCCAGAATCAAACAGAACAAAAGCAGGGAAAGAGCAAATTAGCACAACACCTAAGACAGAAAAGCAAAAGAGACCAGGAAAAGAGGGGTTGAACAGGGGTGAGGGAAACAAAAGCAGAAGGCAACATAAGAAATAAAGTAAAGGAAATGGAGAAAAACAAATAGAATAACCAACAATAAAACAATAAAACAAAAGATACCTGCAACCACACCCTCAGCTGACTCAGCATCTGCAGTAGTTAGGTTGAAAGCCTGACCTCTCCTCGAAACATCGGTACTCTGACCGACAATCTGACGCTACGGGGAAAGCGGTGGTCTAGCTAGACCACGAGCTGCGGCAACTGGCTGAACAGGACCCCTGGCTGGAGGAGCTAACTGTGGGCAATCCCGCACTGAATGATTAGCGACACCACAACTGAAACAACGATAATTGGCACGTCGGCAATCCTTTCACTCATGCCCTGGGATACGATAGAAGTCACAGAAACCAACTCTCGGAGGACTCGCAGAAGAGTAAGGAGCTACCCTAACTGGAGGAGATGGAACAGGTCTCTGAATAGGCACACCAGAAGCCGCTGAGAAGGAGTAGAACCACCACGAGCCTGCTCCTGGGCCCTAGCTGCCTCAAGAGCCTCAGCATAGGTACGCAAGTGCAGAGAGACAAGCTGCACCATGATGTCTCGCTTAAGCCCCAAGATGAACCTACGAGCCCTAACCTCTTCGTTCGCCACAAGAACGGCTGCGAAGCGGCTAAGTCTCGTAAACTCGGCAGCGTACTCATCCACATACCTGGAGCCCTGTTTCAGAAAGTCTTTTGTTACAACATTACATGGACAATATGTAACAAAATTTCATTACTAGAAATAACGACCAACCTGTTTCAGGGCTAAGAATTGCTGCTCCATCTCAACTCTGGTGGTGCTAGGAAAGAACTTCTCCAAGAAGCTCCTAGTGAAAGTGGCCCATGTGATCAGTCTTTCATGTCTTTCGGACTCAGACCTCCACCAGATATAAGCCAAGTCCACCAACTGGATGGTAACCACATCCACACGATCTGCATCTGCAACTCTAGGAGCCAAAAGCAGGTTCTCTATCCGAATCAACCACTGTTCAGCCTCCAAAGGCGTCTCAGTGCATGAAAACCTGTCGGGATGCAGCCTCATAAAGTCTGTGACTGTTCCCGGAAGGGGTGGAAGAATATCCTGCCTAGGCACAACAGGCAGAGTAGCTCGAGCAGCTTCTAAAGAAGCCATCACAAAATCACTATGGTTCTGCTGCTGATTAAAGTACTGCAGTGACCGCCTCAATCGGGTCACCCTACGACTGCGAAGTAGAACCTGTACGAGCCATAGTCTGCACAAAACCAAAAACAGTTAGCGTTCAGATCATGTTGATAATACTTGATTCATTCTATGCATGCATGGTTGGTGAATGTTGCGCAGATTTCCAATTCGAGCCAAGCTTGTCTAATTTATCAGTTGCCTAATACATTAGCCAAACCTGGTGCTTTGATACCACCAAAAACCCTGTCACGCCCCGCTTCCCAAAAGAATACGGAATACAGATCCGCAACAAAAGCCCATCGAATAATTTTCATCATCTATAAGCTGTTGAAGAAATATACACAACATGCACGAGAAATATACAGAGTCAGAAGCGATTTATCAACCACATGCACATAATGAGTCAAAATACCATCAAATACTTGAAACCAAATACTTAAATCTCAAATAGTCATGATCTGAAGAAAAAAAACACAAGTCTTGGGTCACATCGCCTAAATACAAGAATAATACCAAGTCTCAACAATACATGAATAATCCAAGTCTCACGAATACAATTATTGTTCAAGCACGATACATGAAATAATAATAATAAAAACAAGCAGCACTAATACTTCAAGTCTCCGATACCATCTGGAACCTGCTCTCCATAATCTGCAATTCAACGAATGCAGGAAAAAGGGAAAAGAGAAAACACAAGTACCCGTCAATTTCAAGTGACGATCACTTATAATGTAGGATACAAGCACATGGAAAAACTAACTAGCACATGGTATAAGTGTGATGTCATTCTTACAACTAGCATGGTAAAAGTGATCAAGTGTACATGGCATAAATCAGGTGTCAAGTAATCAAGTATCCTATAAACATGCATCAAGTATCAAGTATTATGTAATCTTGTATCAAGTGTTAAGCTTCATGTCTCATGTATCATGTAATCAAGTATCAAGCAAGTATGTATCATGTTCACGTACCATGTTCAAGTATCATGTTCAAGTAGCGTGTATCAAGTCTTGTAGTGAATTACTATCTAGGTAATACTTCATGTAGCCCATACTACATGGTTGCTACAACAAAATAGTTTTGCTTTATATTTCATAGTGGACCATAGATGGCAGTATACTCAGGGGACAAGCAAGTAATTGAGCTCCAAGCTCCATGTATCATGTATCATGTAATCACGTGTCAAGTTGTGCAAGTGGCAAGTACCGTGTCTTGTGTGCAAGTATCAAGTAATCATGTCAAGTATCACATAGGATCAGTGGATCCCCTTCCGAGTACACATTTCTGAACTATCTACAATTAGATCTGTCCCTTAAATGCCGACTTGGTTATTTTATTATTAATGTCCAACAAGCATGTATATGTGCAAAATATATCAAGAATAGCATGGCATGATCATGTGACAAGTGCAAGTAGAAAACTAAATATGTACGAGTACAAGTTATCTCATAAAGGAAAAAAAATAAACACATCTCAAGTTCAGGACAGCAAGACCATGCTGTAGTAAAACAGTGATTCCAAGAGTTACAAACAAGCAAATTTAGATCCGTCGAAGGATCTGGAAAATAGACAACCACATGCATCCAGAGAGCATAATTAAGTCACATATCAGTTCACAAAAACACAGCTCAAAACTAATTTGAACACAAGAATTAGGTTCAGCCAGAAATCAAGAAAACGAATTCTAGAGCATGAAAACAGTATGAAAACACAGTAAATAAATCCACGAAAAATCTGAGATATTCCCCTATATGTCCAGAATCAAAATATAAAGTTTCAGAAATTTCTAGGGAAGATAGATAAGTTATCAAAAATAAGAAAGTATCAAGAAAACATAGTTTAGCGAACTGGAAATCCCAACACTGCTGTACGAAAACTAAGATATCTTGAAACCAGTGAAAAAAAATCCAATTCTGCCAAAGGGATATGAAAATAGATAGAATTTAATAAATTTCACATTTCACAAAGAATTTTCATACTGTAATGCCCCGAATCCCAAATACAACTGAATTCGAGAGTTATACAGGATCTTTCCACTTCATTTAGTACAATTTTACAATGAAATTTGAACTTTTCACTTTACATCAGAGTTTACATACAACTTTACACTTTACATTGCACAGCGGAAGTAAAATTTACAACAATTGAATAAATGTACGACAACATTGAATAATCTTTAAGCATCTGTTCCTCTTTATCATGTCATTACCCTGCATATAAAACTGTGGGTACGTCAGTTTATTTAACCGACGAACATTATACATGGCCATCCTCTCTATGCCGGAAACAGTATAACTCATTTTCCATATTTAACAAACACAAACTTGTCACATATCAAACTAAGGGGAATACCCTAATGATGTCGTGTTGTGATTGTGCACTTAGTCCTTAATGCAGTTGTTTGTATTATATGACACTAATGCACACTTGTTCGGATTCTATGCATCCCATACTACATAGGTCCGAGAGTAAGCCTCTTATTCGTTCTTCATCTTTGTAGGGTTCAATCCCTCGCCATGACTTAATCTACTACTGTAACTACGGTAAGTATCCTAGATGATCTATGAGTACAAGCTCGTGTACAGAAAACCTGGAGGGGAATCCCACGCCATGTCTTGACTCATCAAGCATGCATTCTGTGGCAATTCAGCCTCCTTCATGGCACATGATCCTCTTACAGTCACCAAACATCCCACAAGCGTGGCTAAAGTCCGATCATTACTGAGTAGTGCCCACGCCATGTCTTGACTCATCAAGCATGCATTCTATGGCTCACACCCGCACCGTAAACTCTTATTCTCATACTCGTGTTTTTCTCTCACTTTCATCACTTCTCCACTATGTACTAATCCTTAGTTTTTATTAGAATCATGAACAAAATCAAAGTTCTAGAGTTAGCCTCTCCACTAAATCGGATTTATTCATTTATTCAAACAAGACCAACCTTGGTCATTCATTTCAAATTTCATTTTATTTCTTTCCAATGCCGGGGGAGACTTAGCTACTCTTTCGTTTCAATTCCAATCCACAATTTCCAAATTTTAAGCATTTCTAGCTCATAAGTTCATCTTCATAATCATAATGGATTTTCTTATTCAATAGCATGATTTCTAATTCATTCATGAGTCCATAGCCATACATGGAATTATATATTTCATCAAATATCATTTTCACATTAAAATCACATCACTACATGAATATTCACATTTCATAATTTCCACATTATTCTCCAATGAGAATAATTCACATCACATCACTACATATAATTTCTATCTTTATTATACTTCTTTTCTAATATTTTATTTCAAGTCCTTTTGCAAAGTGCAATTTTCATAACATACAAGTATAGGACATTTATTCTCAAAACATACTTCATTTCATGTAAATAATTTCCAAATTATTTTTCATAAATTCTCCATATTTTTAGAATAATAACCATATTTTTTTCATAATTTTTCAATCATCGAAAACACCAAAAAAATAATTTTTCCCTCAAAGTTTAATACTGGCCAAGTCCCAGATTCGAACCAGCAACCACCAAGAAGCAAACCGCACGCTCTGGCCACTAGGTCGAGTGTGCCAATCGATATAAAGGGGGTTGAGAGCTTTAAATGCTCTCGGCTGTAGTATTTATGCTTTTTCAAAAAATACAAAAAGTATGGTGCTAAGGGGGTTCGAACCAGCGACTCAAGAGAACACAGCCGCGCGCTCTAGCCATCTGGCTACTTGCGCTCATGTTGTCATATTTCGACCCGTAGTCTAGTTAGATCTATCCTCTCTGTCTAGTAAATATTTTCGATGTTCAACAATCTCTCATTTCATTTCGCTTTTATCAAAATTATTGTAAAATTCCAGATTGATTATTACCATCATGAATTCTACTCCAGTATATAGAAAATGATTTTTTCAATAATTAAAACATATTTTTCATACAATTAATTCGAATTGTGAACTATCACTACCACATTTCCTCTTTTTTGACATTTCTTGACAATTAATACCACTAATCTCTTCATTAGCAAACTTCATATTAATTTCCTGTTTTTAATCACTTACCATACATACAAATCTATATTTTAGTTCATTCATTTCAATACAACACAAAGATTCATTTAAACACATAAAGTAGCATTGTTAATCTACTAACTTTTGTATCTATAATTCATGGTGTAGATAATAAAACTTTCTTTAACAATCCATGGCTATAATCAATTCACACAAAATTTAGACTTTTACTAATAAAACCACATACAATTGCACATCCACATTCCAATCAATTTATAGATCAATTTTCCAATTAAATGTGTACTCTTATTAATCTTTTTCATGCATTATTTTTCCATTCAAATCTAGCATGCATTCCTATTTATAAATATAGAAAATTCAATTTATAGATCAAATCTAGCATGCATCATGTATCATGTAGCCTATTATCAAGCAAGCATGTATCATGTTCACGTATCATGTTCAAGTATCAAGTTCAAGTAGCGTGTATCAAGTCTTGTAGTGAATAACTATCTCGGTAACACTTCATGCAGCCCATACTACATGGTTGCTACAACAAAATAGTTTCGCTTTAGATTTCATAGTGGACCATAGAGGGCAGTATACTCGAGGTATAACTCCTGTTTCCCGTATCTGCATTTTTCTACTGTATTTTTTTCATTTCTTATATTCTCGTATTCAAATGGTGATCCTGTATTTTGTTTCCGTTCGAATAAAATCATTAATTTGTTTTCGACTCAACTTTTGGTGCTTTTATCTAATTCGATTGTGTGTGCTCTTTGTGTCGTTCTCCTTGAAGAATGAGCTATTCTATGTCAATCATCTCTTTATTCCCCATTTTAATGCAATTTGACCAATTCTCCAGTTGGATCCTACTCGAAACGGATACCAAAATCCAAAACCCTACCTATATAAATACTAACCCTAACCCTAACCCCTACCCTATACTGTTTAACCCTAAAAACCCGCCGCTCCTCTCCTTCTTCCTTTCGTTTCCTTCTCCTTCGATTCGAGACCCATTCCCCAGTGCCAGTCGCCCTTCGATCGTCTCCCTCACCATCACCTTCGACCCTCCGTCCCGTCGTCAACCACCACACCGCCAGCACCCACCGTTGTCCCCTTCATCACAACCCAAATCTCCATCGCCATTACCCCAACTTCCGAACCTACTACCCATCGCCATTATCACCCTCAGTCTCCTCTACCCATTGCCTCGCTTCGCCTCCCTCTCCTCATCGTCAACATCCTCGCCATTAACCACCATCGTCAACCTCCGTTCCTCCTCATCCCGTCATCGTCCCTTATTCCTTTGCCATTTCCCAACCTCCCGAACCCATCTTCCGATCGCCACTTCCTCCTCCCTATCGCCTCGCCTGCATCCCATTCGCCTTGTTATCGTCTTCTGATCACCCTAGCCTCCACTCAGCATCGCCAACTCCCCAAATCCTTTCCCATCGTCATCCTCTGTTTCGAACCTAGAAACAGGGCATCGCCCATCGTCGCGGTGCAGCTCCCCTGCACCGTCGTTCGCCATCCGAGCACCTGCCGTCGTCAGCCACCTCGCCTCTCCGCGAGCGTCGTTGCCCCGATCGCGCCGTGCCTTTGCCGCCATTCGCACGCTCTCTCTCTTTCTCGCTATTGAAGAAGAAGGAAACAGGAGCTGATTGGCTGTCGTCGTTGTTTGGTGTTCGGCGCATAGCCAATCCGGAGACCCTGTTTCCTGTTCGGCCAGATCCTGTGCGAAGTCGAGTTTTGAGTGGCTGCGTTCGCTGTTTTGGTGTTTTGGCGCAGTAAATCCCACTTGCTGTCCGCTGTTCTGGCCCCGATCCGGTGTGGGGAATTTTCGCTCTACGGTTGATTTTTGCACGTGCTTCACACGTGCTTTTGGGAGATTTCGTCCCGGAATTTTTCGATCCCATCTTCTTCAACTAACGGATCTATTCGTCGTCAATCAAGGCAAGTATTTCTCTTGTACACATTTTCGTTCTAGTACAATCATTCCTTGAAAATACTACAAATAGTTAGAAATTGTGACTCCTCCTTGACTGTCGTTGTTGATCAAATATTAAACCTCCGCAATTTTATACTCTTAAGAGTCACAATAATTTCATTATTTTATATTACAATTATTTGGACCCATTTTATCCCCTAGACACGTGAACACATGAAATTAAGGAGCCCTAGATTTGTAGACATATGTTATATCTTGTACTTGATGATCTTGCAACCATTTTGGCTTGAAAAATAATTATTACTTACTGTTTGGATAACCATTACCCTGTATTTATATCACACATTAACCTAGATGCCTAATAACAAAATTTCATGTAACCTATACTAGTAAGATATTCCCACATGTTGCTATCCTGAATCTTGTTATGCTGTTTTGACCCCTTTAACACCAGAATCTGAACCTGAGCCCTGAACAGTAAATGTAGCTCCAGATGTCTAGATGTCGATAGCCTCCGGAATTTTCGAATTCCAAGTTACGGTCTAGGAGATATCACACTTTTGGTGCAGCAATGTCGTACTGTCCAGATTTGAGATTTTCGTTGTTCGTGATATTTTTTTTATTCATGTCGACCCTTGAATATGCCATATAAAATATCTCAGACTTGTCCCATGTCTATGACCATAATTTCTTGACTTGTTTCACACAGTTGTATGCTTGCTTGATAAAAATTAATAAATGTAATAAGTCGGGGTTTAAGGGAAAGACCATAGTAGTGGACAATATAGATAAATGTACTCAGAAGGGGGCCCGTATTTCCCACTTGATACATGTCTCATGAACTAGTATATTACAAATCGATTTATGGACTAGTATATTATGGATCCATGAACTAGTATATATATATGTGATTCATGACTTGTCTTGCTATGACTCGACATATGAACTAGTTATATGATTACCCGATTCATGAGCATGACTTGCTTAATACTTGATACCTGAGTACGCCGCCCTATGGACTCCTATTACTAGGCCTAAACGAAATTGTTTTGACTGTAACAACCATGTAGTAAAAAGATGGATGCATGAAGTGCTACCTAGATAGTAATAACTATAAGACTTGAACATGATACATGCTTACACGATACTTGACTACTTGATACATGAAACTTGATACATGAAACTTGATGTATGAAACTTTACACATGAAACTTGAACTTGATACTTGTTCACTTGATACTTGTCAAGAATAGCATGGCATGATCATGTGACAAGTGCAAGTAGCAAACTAAGCATGTACGAGTGCAAGTTATCTCATAAAGGAATAAAAATAAACACATCTCAAGTTCAGGACAGCAAGACCATGCTGTAGTAAAACAGAGATTCCAAAAGTTACAAACAAGAAAATCTAGATCCGTCGAAGGATCTGGAAAATAGAAAATCACACGCATCCAGCGAGCATAATTAAGTCACATACCAGTTCACAACAACACAGTTCAAAACTGATTTGAACACAGGAATTAGGTTCAGCCAGAAATCAAGAAAACGAATTCTAGAGCATGAAAACACAGTAAATAAATCACAAAAAATCTGGGATATTTCCCTATATGTCCAGAATCAAAATATAAAATTTCAAAATTTTCTAGGGAAGATAGATAAGTTATCAAAAATAAGAAAGCATCAAGAAAACATAGTTTAGCGAATCTGGAAATCCCCACACTGCTGTACGAAAACTAAGATATCTCGCAACCGGTGAAACGAAATCCAATTCCTCCAAAGGTATATGAAAATAGATAGAATTTACTAACTTTCACATTTCACAAAGAATTTTCATACAGTAAAAGGAATCATAGTGAAAATAGAGTTCTTTACTGGACAGTGAGCAAATTACAGCATGTATAGATTTTAAAAATGAGCATGAAACACCGCATAAAAATTATCAATTAAATTCATCAAAATTCTGGGAAGTCCCTAATATCATAAAGAAGCACTGACCAAAATATTGGATTAAGAAAATATGTATAGAATAGTTCTTGAAAATAGTTTGTTAACAAAATTAACTCAAAACAGAATCTGGAATAGATCGACTCATCTGTACTAAAACAGTCATAACTCAGTCATAAGAAATCCAAATCAAGCAAAACCAATGGGATTTGAAAATAGACAAAATTATCTAAATTTCATATTTTGTATAGGAATCAAGATACTGGCTGTAGCATTGACGAAAACCGCAATCAAAATAGAATCTCCAGAATTTACAGATTTCACACTCAAATCAAGAACACCATATATTCAAGAATATTGATCCAAACACATCCAAACTTGAAATACAACCTACCAAGCATCTAAACATCATGATTTAGGGTTATAACATGTCCACGCCTATTATTTCACATGGGTATCAATCCAAACATGAATTTGCAGACAAATTTCACATACATGTTCAAAATCAAGAATTTGGCAAAACCTAGGTTATCACATATCAAGATTTGTGTCATGAGTCATCTATGGCCAAAATATCACAATAGAGACAAAATACATTAAGAAAAACACAATCTCAGATTGTCTCTAGACCCAACTACACTATAGGTGAACTTTGATACTTGTATCAAACAAATGAATTAGAGTACAAGTTACTTGCCTTATTTTAGGGATGAAGAACGATGCAAATAATCCTAGAAGCAAAACCCACGAACAAAATCCGCTCTAAGCACGAATCCAAGCAACTACGAACAAAATCCTCTCACGAACGAATCCCTTGATGCAACGAACAAAGTGAAAAGCACCCACTTTGAGAAACACCACGAAGAGAGAGTATGGAGTTCAAAAAGTTGCAAACTTGATGATGGTGGTGGTGATTTGAGGGTTCAGCAAGCAAGGAGGGGAAAGGTGGTCGGGTTGTGTGGTGGCCGGAGTAGGGGATGACCGGAGCTAGGGTGGCTCGGCCTAGGGGTGCTGATCGGCCTGAGTAGGAGGCCGGGATGAGGGTTGTAGTGGGGGCTCGGGTTGGGGCAGATCAGGCCGGGAGAGAGAGAGAGAGGGAGAGAGAGAGGCTAGGGTTTGTGGTATTAGGGTTAGGGTTTGTGTTAAGGGGGTTTTATTTATAGGGCTTGAATGTGGGTTAGTGGGTTGTGGATAATTGCATGTAGTAATAGGTATGCAAATGGGTAATAATTGTTTGGGTCAAATACCAATAGGAATACAATTTAGAGTGAATTCTATGGCTCTTGAAAAATCTTATTCGGAGCCAAAAATCATGGGAAAGGAAAAACACCTACCAAAACTCCACCACAACACCATGAAACAATAAAATAAAGATAACGAGACCAAAAATGAGGAAATGATCAAAATGATGGAAAACTATGAAAAGAGAAAAATAATCAAACACAAGGAGCTCAGAATGAAATAAAACGAATATATATTGAAATCAAATCCAATATACGGTTCAGAAAAATACAAGGGAGGAAAATACCAAAAAAAAGAAACATACAGTCAAAAATACATAAAGTGAAAAACAGGGGTTAAATAAAGAATAAAAGAACAATGAAATATAGTAGTTGTGGAAATTTATCTCTAAGTTGTGAAGAAATGTGGTGTTCGTTCTCAAAGTCGAAATTATGAACATAGAACATAAAGTACGGTCAAAGTACATATTTTATATAGTAAATAATGGTTATAAAAATACTGGTTTACAGTAAATTCATATTTGGTAAAATCTGGAGTTTTTTTATTTCAAAAGAGAAGAAAAGAAACAAAATCGTTTTGAGATTTATAAAATTTAGAAATGAAGAGAGAACTGGGTTATGAACAACCCATTACTCTTTGAGACAATCTGGTCCCTTTAGACCAAGTGGTTAGTGGTGCGGTGGCTTTTACTGTAGCCGTGGTCAGACCCTAAGGTCTCGGGTTCGAAACCCAAGCCCTGCGTTTTATTTCAGTTTTTTTGAATAAAAACCCAAAATCCGAGAACAAGCTTATCTCAATAAAAACCCTTCACATATCGCATAGGCGCCTTAGCCCAATTGGCTTGAGGTGGCTGTTGACTTGGTCCAGGTCGCAGATTTGAATCCGGCTTTTGGCAGTTTTCAACATTTTTTTTTATTTTTGAGTTTAAAATCGAATTTTTGACTTTTAAAAATCCCCAAAAATACTACAATTATTCTAAAAATATGTAGATCTTGTGAAAAATATTTGAACACTATTTAGACAAAGTAAAACTGAGTTAGAGGTGAAAATTTGGTAGAATTCCATAGAAAATTGTATTTTTGTTAACTATAAAAGTAATCTCTTTTACGAGAAATTATACTAAGTGATAAAGGATAAATTTTTGGAAGAAAAAGATTCAAGTGTGTTAGCTATGGGCTCTCATTGTTATAATAAGTATTGTTTATGAATGAAAATACAACTTTGTGCCTTTGAATTAGATAAATGAAACGAACATCTTTAGGAGAATTAAATAAAGGTTAGTGTTGATTAAAATGAGATTAAGAAAGTTTTGTGGAAAGAATAAACTATTTCAGTATGACTTATTGTAATTATTTATTTATGCATGATGTGCACATGAAATGGAATTTGAATGACTTGATGAATTTATGAATATACAAGTGCTGTGAACATGAAATGGAAATTATTGTTAACCATGAAAAAGAGAACTTATGAGTATGAAAAACTCAATATTGTGATTATGAGTTGAAATTAAGAACTAGGGTGTAGCTAAGCCTTATACCGACAATAAAAGAAATGCTGAGATGAAATTTGAAATGAAAAGACCAAGAGTTGGGTCATGTGAAATGAAGGAATAAGACCGGTATAGTGGGAGTGCAAATCCTAAGGGATTGATTTTGTTCATGATCTAATTAAATTAAGGATTAGATACATAGTGAATATGTGATGAAAGTAAGAGAAAAACATTGAGTATGAGGGCCATTGGATTGGCGGCATGAGAGTATTTACAGGATGTCATATGATGCGTCATGGGTAGGATGTGGATACTGCTCCAGAGTACCGTCCCGGTGACGACGGTCGTGGGGTGTTTGGTGACTGCGGGTGGTGTCATGTCTATGATAGGAGGTGAATTACCACAGGATGCCTGCATGATGAGTCATGTGACAGTGCACTGGGATTCTCTCTAGGGTACCAGACATGAGTTTGTAGGTCATAGAACATCCAGAATACTTATCGTAGTTACAGTAGTAGATTAAGTCATGGCGAGGGATTGAACCCTACAAGATGAAGAACGGTTAAGGGCTTGCCTTCGGACCTATGTAGTATAGGCTGCATAGACTCTGAACAAGTGCGCATTAGTGTCATACAACATAAATAATTGCATTAAGGATTAAGTGCACATTCACAATACGACATCAATAGGATAGTCCCTTTAGCTTTGTTTGTGAATAAGTTTGTGGTTTGTTAAGTATTGAGAATCGTTATATTATTTTCGGCATAAAGAGAATGACCATGTATAATATTTCATCAGTTGAATGAACTGACGTGTCCATAGTTTCTATGCAGGGTAAAGCACATGAAAAAGACTAAGAAGACCTGATGCTTAAAGATTATTCAACTGTTGTTGTACTTCATTCATTGTTGTAAAATTTGCTTCCGCTGTATAAATGTTAATGTAATTGTAACTCTGATGTAAAGTAAAGTTTTATTTCCTTGTAAAATTATACGAAGAGAAGTGAAAAGATCCTGTGGAACTCGAATTCAGTTGTATTTGGAATTCGGGGTGTTATAGATTGTGCTTTAACCATATTCTTGTTATTATCATACTTCTGGTAGAGAAATTTATTTCTTGAAATTAATATATTTCTTTTATTAGAATTACCTGACTTAACTCCCTTTCAAGAATCATTTATTGTAAATGCAGGAAATTATGAGTACAATTTAACAGGCCTTGCATAAAGAAATTATATTTCAAGAGTGAAAACTAAAAGTGAAAGGCTATAAGCTAAATTTGTGATCCGGATTTTGAAAAGTCTATCTAAAAGGGTCAATCTAGGAACTGAGTCATAGATTAGTTATCGAGAGAAATGGGGTAGCTCATATAAGGGTCATTGACTGTGGCAACCCTACTTAGCTGATTTGTGAGTTGCTCTCATGAAGCAAATTGCAAGGGTAGAAATAAGTTGGACTAGTGATTCTGTGTGAGCAATGATTAATCGCAATTTTACTCCTATAGGAACTATATCAAGGTATAGTATCTTTCCCATTCCTATGGTGATACAATGCTCGTAAAAGTGACTTGGTTAGGTTCAATTAACTCTTAACAAGTCCGACGCGTGTATTACGGGGGTATTTTTCCAGTCAAAGGTACCATGGTAGGAATTACCTATATGAGAGGACCCATAAGGCTTTGGTAGGGGGAATGAGGCTAATCCCTAGAAACTCTCATGAACTCGGTAGTATGAGTGCGATCAACTTAAAGCTCCAACCCACTCGACCCAATGAATAGCGCATATTCCCACTGGACCCAATGAGTAGCGCATATTATGTGTGCTTTTGTTAATATTTTGTTCAAGGGTCTAGTTTCAGGCATAGTCCACTATGGTTCCTCAGGTGTGACAAATGTCACTAAGTGTAGCTTTAAAGCTAGAAGCTATCTATTCCGAATCCAGAATATTAGGTTGCCCAAACTATATGTTATTTTTAATTTTTATAAAAGGTTATGTTAGAAGTTTTATTTTACAAATTAAATTTTATAAAAATAGTTATTAATATTCATTAGTATTCTTTTCAATATAACCTCCATTACATTATTTCATGTCTTTGATAGAGTTATTCTTTTGACCATTTCAAATAATATTATATCTTAAGCTAATAGGCATACCTTCTCTCTTATTCCTCTATTTCAAAATAGAGAAAGGAGAGCAGAAGTAGGAAATCACACGTGCACTCCACATTTTTTATTAGCAGAATTAAATTAAAAAAAGAACCCAAAAAACCCCACGTTCCCCCCTAATCCTGCTAACCCTCGTCCAAACCCCCCAAAACCCTACACCCAATCATGATCGCCTCCCCTCCCGATCGTCGCTTGCGAACACCGCCCGTGCTCGCCGCTCTAGATCGCCACTCAGCGAACGCTTGCCGCTCCCGATCCGATCACCACTTGGGAACGCCGCTCCCGATCGCCACTTGGGAACACCGCTCGCGATCACTGCTTGCAAACGCTGCCCGTGCTTGCAGCCCACTCTTGCCGCCTCCACCTCTGCTCCCCCCCCCCCGGCATCTCTCACCTCCATACCAAAAACCCCCAAATTCAATGGTATACTATCATAAGACCCACACATACTTTGATTATTCTTCTTCTTCAATGGTATACTATCATAAGACTCACACATACTTTGATTATTGGTCTTTGTAAATTGATGATTAATATCCCAGTCCTGTGATGCTTACTTTCCTAGCTTTTTGTGCTTTTTGATTATTAGTGTTTGTAAAATGATGATTAATTCCTGTGTTGCTTACTTTGCTAGCTTTTTGTGCCTTATGTTAGTTTACTATCATTACCATCTTTTCTTTTGTCTTTCATTTTTCTACATTATATGATCATTAGTTTTAGTGTATGATACACACACGACACAGCATTAATTTATACACGCAGTATTTCCCAAATGGAAATTAGATTGAATGTTATTGCATAAGTAGGTACTATTACTGCATTGCAAAAGAAAATGTAGAAAAAAAAATTCACTTGAAAGTGAGCGTATGATCATTAAACTTACTTTGATTATTAGTCTTTTTATACTATCATAAGACTCACACATACTTTGATTATTAGTCTTTGTAAATTGATGATTAATATCCCAGTCCTGTGTTGCTTACTTTCCTAGCTTTTTGTGGTTTTTGATTATTAGTGTTTGTAAAATGATGATTAATATCCTAGTCCCGTGTTGCTTACTTTGCTAGCTTTTTGTGCTTTATGTTAGTTTACTATTATTTCCATCTTTTCCTTTGTCTTTCATTTTTTCTACATTATATGATCATTAGTTTTAGTGTATGATACACACACGACACATCGTTAATTTATACACGCAGTATTTCCCAAAAATGGAAATTAGATTGAATGTTATTGCATAAGCATGTACTATGACTGCATTGCAAAAGAAAATGTATAAAAAAAATTCAGTTGAAAGCGAGTGTATGATCATTAATACAGTGGACTATAAATTATTACAGTGAATCACATTGTTTTAAATTGGCAGTACTTGACAATTGCAATTCACAAACTGTTGAAGAAAAATAAATTTCTTCAATTCTTAATTATTGCATGTGAGCCAATATATGATTGCACCTTCCATACTATTCAAATGGTGACTACCCACTTTCGAGGGTAGTCACCATTTCTAACCAAACAGCTCAATAAAGCAGTCAATTGAATATTAGAGTGAATTGGGAGGAGCGAGCTCAATGATGAACCTGCTCAGATTTGATTATTATGAATTCAAGAAAGAAACTATCCTTATTCGATAGTATGGTGTCTTATTTGTAGATTTCCAAACCTATTACTATGTCTGATTATTTAGTTGATGTTTAGAATCTTCTTTTTAGACTGTATTTTGATTCAGTCAATGTTCAAGTAGGTTTTGATTCAGTCAATGTTCAAGTAGGAAGGAGGAGCACATGCGGATGAGGGAGAGAGGACGAGTTTGAAGAAGCCATCGAGGAAGAGGAAGATGGTGTAGAGGTACACTGCGGTGTCACAGCCGAGAATGACCTCAGCGTCGCGTGAGTTCCAGCCTCACCTTCATCCAACCAGTTTCTTTGAAATTCATTTCTTGATTTTTTTTGGGGGTTTTGTTGCAGCTTTCATGCATTATGCCCAAAATCAAATAGGGGGAAGGTCTGTTCAAATCGAGAGTTTATGTGATTTTGGAACTGAATAGCAAACCTACAAGGTAATTTAACACACAAAAATTTCAGTCCCTCCATTTGATTGCATGGATCACAAATGGTATCAATCCCTCCATTTCTAATTTTTATTTTTTAAATTACAAATCTTGAATTAGGGTTTATGGATTTGGGATTGGGATTATTTATAGGTTGGGTTTGCTGGTAATGATGAAGGAGATGGGATGAGGATGGAGAGACAGCTGGGTAGGTGATTCCTTTGAAAGGAAAGGTCAACACATTGTATTATGATATGTGTGATGTCAGCAAATGTCAAGTTTCACTTTGATCCGTCAGGTATAATTAGTTCAAAAGTACTAATTATAAAAGTTCTACTATAATTTTTGTTGTTTCATTTGTTGTGTTTGTAGTTTATAGAAGTTCTACTATAATTTTTGCTGTTGTTGTGTTATTCTATTATTACATACTAGTATCATACACGTGCACACGTGCACGTGGAAAAAATTGAAGGGATAATGAAAAGGATAAAAAGAAAATAATTTCCAAACTGATCCACTTTCGAAAATATTTACCAAACTGGTCCACTTCCAAAAATATTTACCAAAGTGAGTCATTTTGTCAACACGTGCGCTGCACGTGTTGACAAAATGACAACAATGACGGATGACACTAAGCCCTTCTCCCATTATAATAGTAGAGATTTGTATGTTTGACCTTTTTCTGATAATACAGTTTAGAGAAAGTATATTAATAATGTTTTAATTTATAATAACGAAACATCATTTTTTGTATTTAAATTATGATTGGTTTCTTATTATATTATGAAATTGTCTTAGTTTGGTGTATGTTTTTTTCAAGGGGTTCCTAATTCCTCACTTAAATATACAGGTTCAGTGTATTTTTTTTTTGTTTTTGAAATTTATGTAATTTTATGTTCCATATTCTTTTCTCATCTCTTACCTTTAGTCGCTTCTCTCTTGCGCTCACACATTTTTTTAAGTTTAAAAAAATTGATTTGGGGGGGAGGGGGGGGGGGGGGGGGGGGGGGGGTACAAACATCTGTCCTATATATTTGTCTAAAGGAGCATTATGACAAAGATATGTGTGTTTCTATCCTAATTAAACGTTATATACTCTTTTTGTTCACTTTGTTCATTTCCTTTTACCTACTTTGTGACATTATATTTTGTTTCAAGAGCAGAAGGGTAGTGACAGATAAAATATTTCACATAATCAAGTCGGCACAAGAAAAGTAAGTTATCTGTATAGCAGTGCTTTCATCCATTTGCTTGCCTTTAGTTCTTTAGTTGTATTTATTTGTAGCATTAATATCAACTTCTTATTTTAATATGAAATCAACTTTACTTTGATTCTGCAAAAAAAAACAATACTCGATGACTGAGGCATGTGGTTGGGTTCATTTCCATGGTATGTGCTTCAAATTCATCAATTTACTTGGTTTTAGTTCTTTAGTTGCATTTATTTGTAGCATGAATATCAACTTCTTATTTTAATTTGAAATCAACTTTGCTTTGATTCTGCAAAAATACTCAATGACTGAAGGCATGTGGTTGGGTTCATTTCCAAGGTATGTGCTTTGAAATGTCAATACACTCATATCAATATTTCAGGTTAGGAATAATTTTAAGAATTTTTATTTTAGATATTAAGAGTGTCGATTTCAGGTTATATTTACCGAATTTTATTAAATTTTGGGATGATAATTTTATTTTTATATGATATTTTCGATGACCGCTTTATCTAATTCTACAGTTTGTTAGAATTAAAAGAAATGATCAACTTCTTATTTTAACATTAAATCAACTTTACTTTGATTCTGCAAAGAAATGCACATGCTTCAAACCTCATTTTACGATCAAGTTTATCTAAACTTTAAATATAAAATTTACTCTACCTACTTATATTTATAGTTGACTTTTATATTTCTGTTAATTTACTCTACCCATCTTCTCTAAACCACCTACTTATATTAAGATGTTAATGAAAATTTCAGTAATTACGATAAGGATGATATTCATAAGTTTCTCTCCCAATTCTCTCACTCTTTTTTGAATTTCTATCTAATTTTAAAAGTTTCTCAAAACTTTTTTAGGCTGTGTAATTTGCACAGAGTAATACTAGTTATTGAGTGAAAGAGTTAATTGAGTTTGATTATATACTTATGTTTTCTTATTGTCTATAAAAACACTTAGTATGGCTAAAGACTCATATAAAGAACAAGTTATAGCTAGAATAATATATTTCATTATTTGATCTACAAAATGTATAGTTAGTATATTATCTCTAGGCAATTTGAAGCACTATTCAGGTCAAGAGTCTCAGCCTGCCAATGCGCCTGAGAGCCGGATACTCGGGGGAATCTATACCGCTAGAGAGTTGACTGCGTAGCATGCATGGGGGCGACATCAGACTTTCTAGTAGCATTGGTATAAATACTCGATACCCGGAACCTACTCGGACTCGGCAGTGGACCGGAACCGACCCAATCTATACGGGACCGGATCCGGGTCCTAAAATAAGACCCGATGCACTTTTGGGTCCGGGTCCACTTAAAACAGAGTCGACTCGAACTCGAACCTGTTAAAAAATACCCCAAAATATATGGAATTTGAGTAATAGGATTATAGGGATATACATGTAAGTAGTAATTGTTGAAGATAGATGTGTAAATATAATATTTATTCATATACTTAAGTGCAAAAAAAGTTGGGATCGTAGGAAATACTTAAGTGCAAATATTTATATCCCGCTACCGGGCCCAACGGGTAGGTTTTTTTAAGTAGGACCCGGACCCGGTTCTCACGGGTCGGGTCCGGATCATACTTTTGGAATCGTATCAGGTCTACGTCCGGGTAGTGCAGGATCCGAACCGATAGGACCCGTTACCAGCTCTACTTTATAGGACATAGACTTTTAGGATTTGACTTCATCCCTCCAACCACCATATTTTCTAAACGTACGTTTATATAGTTTAATTATATATTTTCATGATATATATTATAATCAGGATTGAGAACAATCCATGCTATAAATTCATTATACTAACTATTTTTTAAATAACTTATACGTTGTATTTTTTTACCTTCACTTAAAAATTATCTATAGATAGTGTATATTTGTATCTAAACAGGCATTATGGATTTGTTAATCAAATTAGGTTAACATATGTATGGCCTTTACTTTCGTGGAAGGAGTCTGCTACTTGTTTTAAAAGGCAGTGCATTGATTAAGTTTGACGAAAATATCAAAATAGTGATTGAAAGGTGGAATATCTTGGATTGAAAGGTGGAATATCTTGGCGCATTTGGTAGGCTTTATTTACACGGTAGCTAACCTTGTAGCTTTTGTTAGTTCTTTTTTTTTGGGGTATACTTCTACTTGTCCTAATCATTAGTTCATATAGAGCTACCTCTTTCCTGAGTGCCCATTAACAAAATTGACATACTAATCTCCATAGCAACTAGAAATACTAAAGTATCTGTATGGTATTACAATTACAAGTCAGTTACACAAAATGAGACAAGCCAGTTACACAAAATGAGGCAGATATACTATTAGACCGAACAAAAGAAACAGTCTAAGTCCAGTACGATCCAAATATATATTCACCCTGTTGTCCACCGTTGACTGTGATTGGATCAGAGGCTGTGTTTTCCACCCTTGCAAGAGTCTGAATAGCCTGCGACATCTTACCAGCACCTGCAACAGCTAGAGTTCTCTCCATTTTCAGCTTCTTCCTACTTGGCTCGGCTGCAATTAACCAAAAAGATAATAAAACATTACATTTCTTATAATAGAGATTGAATCACTAAGTCACGCAGTGAAGATCCTAACATTTTTTCCAACCACAGACTCCAGCAAATAGCAATTGTGCTCAAGCACCAAACATGTGTTAATTGTGTGAGACCAGGTGCAAAGCACCAAGACCTAAACCATTCATGAAATGAAGGGGGCAAAGTGTTAATGTGTAGCAAGTTCTGAAAGTGAGAGCATCCACAGTCGTTTTTCTCATTTGGGTATAATATGGCAGCTATAGTAATAGCAAATACGATCGTTCACTGCAGTCGTCGTTTGCTATATTTTTTCTATTTTTTAGAGAGACGGGGTATCATACCCCGTCCGATCGTTTCAAATAAATTAAAAAAAGTTAATTACTTATTAACTATTAAACTATATTAATTAACTAAATTAAATAATATAAAACTAACTAAACCTAATTAATATACTAACTAAACCTATTAATATACTAACTAATCCTAATATACTAACTAAAAGTACTTTCCCAGCATTAAATGCTCCCCTCCCATTATGGACGGGGTATCATACCCCGGACGGGGTATGTGTCCCCGTCCCATACTATTTTTTTTTTCCTATCGCTTACATCGTGTCCGTTCGTTTTATTAAAAAAAAAAAAAAAAAAAAAAAAAAAAGGGAGAGACGGGCGTTTGATACCCTATCCGGGGTATCATTCCCCGTCCAACCTTTTAAAAAAAAAATTAATAAAATAGGAGAGACGGTATATGATCGTCCGTCTGATACGATTAAAAAATTATTATATCCTTCGGACGGTATATGATTCCCCGTCTTCTATATTTGAGAATTCTTACTTTCGTTTCTCAAATTTGAGAAACAGATTTGAGAAGAATGAGAAAAATGGCATATATAGCAAACGAGTGCAGCGCACCGTTTGCTATAATATGAAAAATGGAAGAAATAGAAAACGACTGTGGATGCTCTGAGACCACACTTCTATGGCTAGGAGACACCCAAAAAATAGATGGAAAGTAGATTCAGGCAATCTAGCACACTGGCTACATGAAGAATCCCCCTCTCATCCCTTCTTTCCAAACACCTCCTTAATATTAAGGTTATTCCGTGTCAGAAGCCAAATAAAACACTTGCATTTCTTTTTGGGGGGGGGGGGGGGGCGGGGGGGGGGCGGGGGGGGGGGCAAAAGTTTTCCATGTTGCTGCGTAAAAAGGAGTTGTCATACCTCCAATGATGAAAAAATTATGTGCAAATTTGACTGAGAAAGTAGTTGTGGGTGAGAGCTTCCAGACTACTTCATCCAGCCCTCGTGAAGGGGAAGAAATGAGGTAAGAGGTTCAGCAGAATAATCTTCTCCACTCTCAGTGTGACTTCAGGAATTCTTCTCATGTTGAGTCTCTATGTCCATATTCCATTCTCCCAGCTTTTGGGATTTCAAACCAAGGACCAAGTCTTGGGAAGCTTTAGTTAATTCTATATCCAATTAGCTTCTCAGGAAAGAATAGAAGATATGCTAAGACACACATTGCATGAACATCTCCTTCAACTGAAAGTTACCTTTACAAAAGGATGAAGCATATATTGGTTTATAAAAGAAGTTGAGACCAGTATTGAAGCAGAGAGATCTTTGAGTGGAAGCAGGAAGTTCATCCATCTATGTAACAAGTTTCCACCACCACTTTATGAGTAGTGCTTGATTGAAGACTTAAGATCAAGTATCTCCAACCCTCCTTGTGCTTTACGCTTACATACTCTCTTTCAATTAACAGTTGCAGCCCCCAGCATCTTTGTCAGAACCAACTCATAGGAATCTGCTTCTCACCTGATCAATACGCTTTATAACCCACATAGGTTGCTTGAAAAAAAATAAGAGTAATATAAAGGCAATGCCCCCCCCCCCCCCCAAACAACATCCAACCCTTCCAACCAAAGACTCTCTTCTCTATTTCATGAATAATATGAATCCATTATCTCTTATTCATCTAACCTCTAGTGAGAGCCAATAACATTTTATGTGGAAATTTTTATTATGCACATACAAGAATAGCAAAGAAGGCATCATGCTTGGCATTAGACCAGCCAAAATAGACCAGAGGTGATTTATTAAAGTTTATAGTCAAACCCAAGACATCAGCAAAAATGTGAAGAAGAAATTTTAGGTGGATGATCTTCTGCTCATCCCCATAGAAAACCAGGGTGTCACCTGCAAATTGCAAAACAGATAATTGAGAGAACTGTCCTATGAGATTTAAAGGAGTGAATATCTCATCTTCCCTTCTTTGCTTAAATATTTGTGTTAATACATCGACAATAAGGATCCCCTTATTTGAGCCCTCTCTTGGATGGAATTGTTTTGCCCCTCTTACCATTAATAAGGATGGATGACTTGGATGAATGAAGGATCATATGGATCCGAGGACCACTTCTGTCCAAAGCCTCATGCTTGCTAGGGGTGGACAACTATTATCCGAACCGACCAATCCGAACCAATCCAATCCGAACCGACCGGTTTTTAATCGAACCAATTGGGGGTTGGATTGGCTCGGTTCTTGATCTTCAATAACCAATTGGACCGGTTCGGTTGTTGGATGAGGCTTTCAGGCTTTCAAATAACCGATGAAATCGAACCGACCGTACCTATATGCATAAGTCCATAAAAAATATAATTCTCCTTTAATTTCTTGAATATACAAATATTCATTTCTCATTTTCTTGGAGATACGAACAATCTTATTTAATTTCTTTAATACAAACCGAGCAGTTGTTCTACCTATATTTTGATTCTTCATAATCCTATGTGTTATATTGTTGAGAAATGTTTCATTTACAGTGTGACCCAACTTAATAGAATCATAAAGTTGATGTAACATTTAGTAGTTACTTTAATCGAGTTAAGCAGAAATTGTTTTCTAAATCTTTTTTTATTGTACCTGAAATTCAATTAGCTACGGTTATTGAAATTTCTTTTATGATAATAAACTAAGATTACAGAAGTTTGCAAGTGAAAAAACAGTTTATCTCACTCATTTAAACGTCATCGTCTCAAACAATTAGTACAAAATTCATTAACAACTTGTGGTTTTATGAATCTTCATTTTAAATTCATTTCTGAATAACAAATAGCAGGTTTTTCCCTAAGTTTGATTGAAGTTGATCTTTTAAATTTTAACAAAATTATGAATGATGTTGAAGGTGAAAAGTAGCACGCCAAACCGACCATCTAATCCAATCCAAACTGAGCTTAATTGGCTTGGATGGAAACCGATCCAATTAAGGTTCGGATTGGTTGCGGATGAGAAAATTAAAAAACCGATCTTCTTTGGATCGGTGGTGGATGGTCCATATTAGGTCGGATACCGACCGATGCCCACCCCTAATGCTTGCAGCAATTCTTCTATGAAAGCTCAGATGAGAGAATCAAAGGCCTTCTTGAAGTCAATCTTGAGCATGACTATATCTAATGTCTTCTTGGAGCATTGGTTCACCAATTTAAGAGCAACCATAAAGTAGTCTAAAGTTATTTTTCTTCTTAATAAATGCAGTTTGAGAAGATGATACTAGGTCATGGAGAACATGTCCTAATTTGTTGGCCAAGATTTTGGTGAAGATCTTGAAGGAGCGTCTGAGAAAGCTAATGAATCTAAATTCAGTAAATGAATTAGCTTATTCACATTTAGATATGAGCACATTATCAGAATAGTTCATTTTTGCAATTAATTCATCCCTGTATAAATATCATTGAAAAGGGATAGGAGATCATACTAAATAGTTTCACATGATGATTGATAGAAGCTCATTGAAAATCCATTTAGCCCAGGTTCTTTATCTCCACTAATGCTAAAAGTAGCCCTTTGATCTCTTCAAGAGAGAAAGGAGCTTCCAAGGTAGATAGATCAATGGTTGCAGGGTATAAAGAGTGTCAGTCAATTGTAAAGGATGCCTCATTTGAGGTGCCCCACACACTTTCAAAATATTCTTCAAAGTTTTTTTCTTATCAATACCTAATCTATAATAAGATTATCATCTTGCTAAAAAGTAGATAAAATTGACTCTCATCTTACCATTTGATATACAGTTGAAGAACCTGGTATTAGCATCTTTCTTTTAGCCATGTAATTCTTGATCTTTGGCTCTAATAGATGTTTTCTACCATCATTGTGTCATAGTATGATTTATTAAGGGCCTTTGTATCCTCTCTCTCCTCAGCGGTCCAGTCCCTATTATCCTGAATCACATCAAGAGCATGAATTTTGTCTAGGATTGCAAACTTCTTAGTGTTGAGACTACCAAAGTGGGTCTAAATCCACACCTTAATCCTTCTTTTAAGCAAATGCAGCTTTACACTGAATCTATCATTCCTCATTGGAAATTCAAAGCCATCCACCATTGGAACACCAACTTCTTGAAGAGCGGATGAGTGAGGCAAACCTTCTCAAACTTAAAAAACTGAGGTCCCTTTTTAACTGCCAGTGTGTCTAGTACAAGTCTCTTTTTAACTGCCAGTGTGTCTAGTACAATCAGACAGTGATCTGAGGTTGAGTATTGTTTATCCCAATACTAGGAAATTAAGAATCTGTCAAGCTTTGGCCATGGATGGAGTGTCTCTAAGGTTCGACCAAGTAAATTTTCTCTCAGCAAGATGTGTGTTAATTAATGATATGGAATCAATGAAATCTCTGAATGCTTGCATTTCTATCTGTGATCCTCTCCTTCATCTCCTTTCTTCATTGGAAAAAGTGACATTAATGTCCTCACGAACAACCTATTGGGAGCAAAGGGAGGCCCTGCTTTTAACATTCATGAAAACAAAGTTCTCTATGTTCTCTTTCAAATGGAGCATAAACAAAGGTAATAGACCACTCAATTCTAGTTGCACTATCTTTGAAGGAGACAAAGATTGATAAATTGTCAATGGCGGTAAAAATATTCTTATACAACATTATTCCATCCAATCAGGACTTTACCACAAATGTCTAAAGCATCAAGCCTAATCCATTTGTTGATAACATAACCCCTAATTGAAGATAATTTTCTAGGAGAGGGAGAAACTAATTTGGACTCTTGAAGACAAACAATTGTTAACTCAATATTTCTAATACCATCTTTGATTAGGGCACCCCAGCCCTATAACATTCCAAATACCTATCTTCATTATATAAGATAAAACACTTAACACATCAAAGCACATATCAAGCTTAGACTACTCTGAAAGTAGGTTCTATTGGCCTTGCGGCCAACTGAATCCTATCCGAGCTTCTAATATTGGCAATGGAATGTGGTTCCTTAGGCTACACACCCAAAGACTTAGCCAGTTTAAATAATTGTTCATCATTAAACAATATGAAAGGATTTTGAAGAACTTTTAAAGCAGTTGAGCTAAAGGGATTCACCTCCACTTTTGGAGCTGGAAGACTTTCTCTTAGAGTAAACCAGATGCCTCACAAATGGCTTTTTGGTGACATAAATATTATGAGCAAAGCCATCCTTCATCTTGATTTTAGCTTGATCCTAGAAACCAAAGGGAATTGGCTGAGAGTCAGTGAGAGTATGAGTTGGAGGGTAGTGTGCGAGTCCCAGAATTTGAGCTTGAATAGTCATTATTAAATTTGTGGGGCCTCACTTGGGCCTGTAGGGCTGATTCAGAGATGGAGCAATTTTGGCCCAGAGTGATTTAGGGAGATCCACGGCCTATCCTTCCCATTCAATCTCCACAAAATCAGAACTGGATTTAGAAGAAATAATGTTACCGTATTTGGATTGATCCTCATTCCCCATCTTAATTGTCAGCTACAAATCCAGGATGACATGATCTAGAATCTAGATGAAATCTTCTAGTTCAACCTCCAAAAATTGCTTATTTTTTAATTCAATCATGAGAGCTTTTCCTGATTTGATTTCACGCTGAAGCTCCCCCATGTACTTGGCTGCCAATGATTTCACGCTGAAGCTCCCCATGTACTTGGCCGCTAGCATGGACTCTGGTGCTTGAACAGAGGGCATGCCATTAAAATTTGAGTTGCTTCCCCCCTCCTTCTTCCTCCAGACCCCCTCCCACTTCGCCAGAAAGATTGGAGGTCTGGCTACTTTGGGGGCTGAGGACCTGAACTGGTAATGAATAATTGAACTCTTCCCTCTTCAACATTAGCCACAACAACCGAGTCTCCATAAAAAAGAACAGGCACACCATAGATTTCTTTGACATTGTTCCATGGAGTTAAGTATTCCACCTCCAGACTCATAGGGATATTAGCAATACTTTGAACCTATATTAAAACCACAATGTTCTTCATCTTCTCACAGTTTTCCATATCAGAGCTCAGAGTGATTACGTTAGCAAATAGCTTGAACAAGTCATTTAGATTGGCTTTTTTCCATAGTTCAAATGGAAGCATTGGGATATTTATCCAAGCATGGTTTAGGCCTTAATCTAGCGCCAAACTCCAGAGACCATGGAGTCACCATTGTCGTGGCTCCAGCAATTTTGAAGACCCCCTCAACTACTGCATCCTTGAAATCGTTTGGGAACTTGATGAGGAAGACATCTTCTCCAATCGGATCCAACCTAAACCTATACCCCTTTCCGTGTCAATGACAATTCAATGCCAACACCATATTGTCTAACTTGGGCTTGCCAGATATGACATGAAAGGAGCAACAGTTGAACAGATCCATCTTCACCTTCGTGATCTCCGAGTTGTGAACCACCTCTACTTTAAGGTACTTTGGGCAGTTGAAGATTGGGTAGTCTCTGACACGATGGCCGTATTTTTTACAGTTGAAGCAATAAAATCCTTGTTGACGGCACTCTGCTTTGTCATGGTCTCCTTCACCGCATTTCATGCACTTTCTCTCCATCTTCCACTGATGAGGGTAAAAATCGCGGTTAGTCAGGACCGCACGATCCTTGAATGGATCTCGAGGTTCCTAGAGGCAGGAGAGTAAGCCCACGAACAGTTATGGGCCCAGGAAAAACTCATGGGCCGACTACAGGCCCGCCAAGGAACAATTGACCGGTCAATTATGATTACTGATCCAATCCCTTCAAATCAGGGAATAAATTACTCAATTATATCCCCAATCCAGATGATTTGATTAAGTAGTTAAGGAATCTTTCCTTAACCGTACTAGCTTATAAATACAGGTCACCCACCTCAGTTACCAGGTACTCAAATTTTACGACTGAATCCCATTGTAAACTTTTGGTTGCTGACTTGATCGTCGGAAGGCCTGTCGCTGGGAATACTCCCGGTTTATTAGGCTTTTTCAGGTGTTCGGTAGCCATCAAACCACCAAATCCGGATATTCCAACCATATATCAGCCTCTCATCAGGATCAGATCTACAACTGAGATTTGTTTTTCATCTTCAACAAAAGAACTTATCATCTGTTGCTCTCACATAAGAAAACCGCAACATCAGATTGGCACAGTCGGTGGGAAACACAAATCCAGCCTCCGATTCAGACCCTACACCATAGCCATCTTCTCCCATGGCCTTTAAGGCAAAGAAGACCATCACCACGGGTCGCCATGTTGACCCCCTCCTCCTCCTCTTCATTTGTCCCGCAGCCGAGCGACCACTCAGGTGTCGCAACAACAGCTGGTGGAACGCCCCAGGGACCGGCTCTGAGTGCTTCATGTTAGGTCGCTAGAAGGATCAAATGCCTGGCTATTTCAGATCTCCAAAATGTCGTCAACAATCGATAGGACGAGGACCTTCTCCATCATCTCAACCATTCTGGAAATGAGGGACCCTCGAAACATCCTTTGAGCCACAGTCGTCACTCCTCCCACAGTCAAGAGAAAGTGCACAGTCTCTCCCAAAGGGATAGTCGACCTCCAAATGGTCACGGAGAAGGAGGCCACATGTCAAGGGTTACAAGATTTTCAGAATGAGGTCCTCCAGGCTCTCCGAGGTGGAACTTAGAACGAACATCATACCGATAACCCTCATCCCGGAGGGACTGAGAACGAAGAGTCCTACGGGTCTATCCATTCTGAGGGATGAGAAGACACCATCCTCAAGCACCTATAGGAGATGGAGAACCACCTCGCCCGAATAGGGGAAGGTGAAAGACAATCCAGCAGAGGGTAACCACCTTTCTCTACCTATATCCTTGAAGCCCTAGTCTCGAGGAGATTCAAGACTCCGAACTTCGTGACCTATAACCGGGAGTCGGATCCGGCTGATTACATTGAGGGGTTCAAAACCCTCGTGAGATATACAACACTTCGGATGCCTCTTATGTAGTGCATTTCCCACCACGCTGCATGTCTCCACTCGAGAGTGGTACTCTAAACTTGGCCTAAACTCTATCTTCTCTTTCAATCAGCTCGAGGAGAGCTTCCTCGCTCACTTCTTGACCAGCCGTAAGGCTGAGAAGACGTGCACCTTCTTGCTTGACCTGAAATGAAAGGATGGGGAGTTCTTTCGGGACATCATCCAGAGATTCACAACCGAGGCCCATTCTATCTCATCCATCGACGCTGAGATCACAACAGCTACTTTAGGCACAATGTCCGACGTGACCTCTTGAAAACCTTCATCGCCAAAAAGCCACCCTCCGATTTTCTCGACCTCCTTCTCAGAAGCGATAATACATCCGAGCCAAGAAGGATCTGCATCCGGGAGGTCATAAAGAATCCCCCGCTGAGGGGAAAAGGAAGATGGAAAACTTTGAGGCATTGAAGATGGCTTAGAAAGATGCCTTTTGGCAGAGGTGCCTTCTCCCAGTGCCTCGATTCAAAAAGTCCATTCCACTTAACGTGAGTGTTTCTGCTATCCTCATTGAGGTAGATGATGATGTCTTAATCTGACATCCTCCTCGATCAAACAATAGGAATAAGAAGAGAGATCGAAGGTTCTACTGCCGATTCTATCGAGATCATCGTTACAAGACCGACAAATGCCAGGCACTGAAAGATTAAAATCGAGGCCCTCATCTGGAGGGGCTACTTGTCCAAATTTACCCGGGACGGTTCGAGAGCCTCTCCTCCCATTCAAGGTGCCAATAAGCATCCAAACATGGAGTCCGTACCCCAAGACTCCGAGAGAATGGCCATCCTCCACTCCATACATGGAGGGCCGATGGGGGCATCTCCAACTCTTCCTGCGAGGCATTTTCCTGGGAAGTGAACTCAGTCCATAATTGCTCCCCTCCACGGGGATAAGAACTACCAGTTTCGTTCTCAAATGAGGACATAGGTGTTCGGATCACTTATTATGATTTTAGGTTATCAGCCTCGGGCTGGCGAACCACGAGGTCCGACGCATCCTCGTTGACAATGATAGCTCCGTTAGCATATTGTCCCTCACTACTTTCAAGTGGTTGAAGCACTCTCGAGAGAGGTTGAAGCCCGCAGGCTACACCCTTCACGACTTCTCAGGTGCTCCTATTAAGATTGAGGGGATTATAACTCTAGATGTTACCACGAGGTATCACTAACTAGCCAGACTGAGCTGATGGACTTTATGGTGGTCAACATCAAAGCGGCCTACAATGTCATCCTCGGGCTCCCCAGTCTCGCGTCTCTTCAGGTGGTACCCTCTGCCTATCACATGAGGATGAAGTTCCCCACAAAGGCTGGGTTTTGGGTCGTGAAGGGTAACTAAGAGGCCGCTCGAGCTTGCTACACCACCACAGTGGTTGTGGTGGTGGTGGTGGGGGGGGGGGGAGGGGGGGGGGGCTGGTCGAACTCCCCTATGACAGGAGTTCAATTGGCTTCGATCCATTTGATCTAGTTTACAAGTTGGAGGAAACCCTCTTCTCCAAGGCAGACCCAACTAAATGGTTCCATGTGAGCAAGACCCCTCCCCCTGCCCTCAAAGAGGAAATTATCAGCTGTGTCTGACGGAACCGAGACTTGTTCGCTTGGACCCCCTCTGAAATATCAGGCATATCAGAAGACTTGATCATGCATAAGCTGAGTGTCAACCCAGAATCTAAGTTCGTATAGCAGAGGTGCCAAAATTCATGCCCGAGAGGCAATGAGCAGTCAAGGAAGAGGTCGAAAAGCTCCTCTCTGCCTACTTTATCTAAGAAGTTAACTACCCGATGTGGTTGGCCAATGTTGTGATAGTGAAGATCCCTTCCCTATTCTGAGCATCAATGCCCTGATCAATGCAACATCCAGGCATGAGCTCCTCAGCTTCATAGATGCATTCTCCATATACAACCAAATCCATATGTCCCCCTACCCCCCCGATATTCCGAAGACCTCCTTCGTAACCGACTAAATACTCTATAGCTACCGTGTCATGCCCTTCGACCTCAAGAATGCTGGGGCCACCTACCATAGGTTGGTAAATCAGGTCTTTAAGGGATAGATTGGTCAAAATATGGAGGTATATGTTGACGACATGCTCGTTAAAAGCCTCAGGGGAGTGGACCACGTGAAAACCCTCGAGGAAGCCTTTGGAGTCTTAAGGGAGCATTACATGAGGATCAACCCTTCTAAATGCGCCTTTGGCATTACCTCAGGTGAATTCCTCTGTTTCATGGTGAACTAACGAGGAATAGAGGCTAACCCCAAAAAGATTCAGGCCATCATTGACATGGGCCCCTCTTAAGAATGTCAAAGAGAGGCTCACAAATTGGCTCACGGACATTGGCCATTTTCACTCGAAGTTTGGAGATAAATCCTTTCCATTCTTCAGGGCCCTCAGGGAGGTAAAGAGTTTTGAATGGGGAGAACCCCAACATCAGGCTTTCAACCAACTAAAGCAGTACTTTGCCAACCCGCCTCTCCCCAGCAAGTCGGATCTGGGAAATGTACTCTACCTCTACCTTGCGGCATCGGAACACGCGCTCAATGCTGTGCTGATTCGATAGAATGATGGGGCACAAAAGCCCATCTATTATGTAAGAAAAGTGCTTCGAGACACCATGCTCTGCTTGGCCAAAATGGAGAAGGTTGCCTATGCTCTGCGCAAAAGTTGCACCCCTATTTTCAGGCACACACCATCTAGGTACTCACATACTAGCCTCTTAAGTAGGTCATCAACATACTAAAAAGCTGCGGTCGGTTGATCAAGTGGTCCATCGTGCTTAGCTAGCACGACATCAGTTATAAGCCTAGGAGTGCTATCAAGGGTCAGTTGCTCACTAAGTACATCACCAAGTGAATCATCCCTACATCCGAAATACAGGAAGACGAGCCAGCGTGGGAACTCTATGTGGATGGCTCATCCTGCGAAGAAGGAAACGGGTTAGGAGTGATACTGAGGGGTTCGGACAGCTTTTTCCTATAATTCTCCTTGCGTCTCAGTTTTAAATCCTTCAACAACAAGGCTGAGTACGAGGCCCTAATCGCTGGACTCTTCTTAGCTCGCAAAGCTGGGGCCAAACATGTCAAAGCCTTTAGCGACTCCCAACTAGTAGTTAATCAAGTATATAGGGATTAGGGAATACGAGGCTCATGATACCCTGATGGTTCTGTACCTAGTGCGCGTCAAGCTCCTCTTAGCAGATTTTGAAGTGTCTTTTATTTTTCGGATCCCCCGAGTGCAAAATAGCCAAGCAGACGCCCTATTTAAGCTAGCATCCTACTCCTTGGAGGACCTCACTGCACAGTTCTAGTGGAGGTCCTTGTCCGACCGAGCAATGAGAACCTCGAGGTCATTTGCCTCAAACCACCGGTGCAGCCGGTGGCATGGATGTACCCAATTATGAATTTTTTGGGAAATGATGAGCTTCTGCAAGACCAATATGAAGCGTGAAGGGTTCGAGCAAGGGCTGAAAGATTTTTGCTAATCGAGGGGGTGCTCTTCAAGCGATCCTATACCAAGGTAGATGGACGACCATACCTCTAATGCATAACCCTAGAGGAGTCAAAATTTGCATTCGAAGATATGCATAGATGAGTTGGAAGCTGCCACATGGGCAGCAGGTCACTCTCAAGAAAAGTCCTCAACCATGGGTATTATTAGCCCACCTTGTTACAATATGCTCAGGACCTCGTCAGAAAATGTGGTTCGTGTTGAAGGTTCTCTTCAATTGAGCACATACCCCAGGCTGAGCTTAAATCGCTGGCAAGCCCAATTCCCTTCACCATGTGGGGATGGATTTTGTTGACCCCTTCACTAAAGCCACGGGCCAGCGACTCTTCCTGATTGTGGCTATTGATTACTTCATGAAGTGGGTCGAAGCAGAGCCTCTAGCCACCATCACTGAGCACCAAGCCGAACAGTTAATTACCGAAAATAGCACCTAGTTCACAGGGAAAGGATTTTGCAAGTTCTGCAAAGATTTGGGGATCTAACAGAGGTTCTTTTCCATTTTGCACCCTCAAACCAATGGGCAACCCGAGAATACCAATCGCCAAATCCTAGAAGGCCTCAAGAAACGACTAGACAAATCCCCAAAAGGGTTATAGGTCGATGAGCTACTTAGCATGTTTTGTTCATACCGAATGACCAAGAGGATCCCAAAGGGGGGAGTTAACTTTTAACCTCGCTTTCGAAATAGAAGTTGTCAATACCCTAGAGGTCGATTTACCCTCACCTCGAATTTTGAGCTTTGAAGAGGACTTGAACTCAGATGGCTTGAGCGCCAATCTAGACATACTTGATGAAGTTCGGAAGAGGTCAATCATCGGAGCAACGTTTACCAGTAATGGGTAGAACGGTTCTACAATAAGAGGGCCCGACCATGTAACTACCATTTCCGCTATTGTCATTTTTCCACCTTTTGTAATATTTTATTCATAATTGAATAAATACTCTATTTTTCTTTCTTGATTATTTTAATTAATTTTTTTCATGAAATTCTTCGTTCTTCTTGAATGAGCTATTCTTATTAATCCAATTTTTTTTATTTAATTGTGGGTATTTTTTATTTGAACCCTATTATTTTAGATCCATCTCTTATTGAACCCTAAAACCCAATTCCAATTGTTCTTAACCCAAAACCATTATTATTGGATCCTAAACCAGTAACCCAACATCCTAATTGTACCCTTATAAATACAATCTTATTGTAAACCCTAAAAATTGCACAATTGAAACCCTAATAGCTGTCTAATTTCTCTCCTCCTTATTTCTCTCTCCTTGACCTTGATTTCCCGCTCAAACCCACTGCCCTTCTTCTTCGGCCAACTCTGGCAACCCCCGACGCTCGCCATCTGACCCAACATTGCCACCCTAGCCCCTCCCTATCCCGTCGATGCCCAGACACCCGAAACCCCTGATTCCCTCTGCTGCTTCCCTTTCTCGATGACAACACAGAGCCCGAGCCCCCTTGCTGTCCCTATTTCTGACCGATGCCAGGGCGCCAATCGACCAATGTCCCCGTCGCGTCGCCGCCTGCAATGCCGACGACCACCGTCGAGCCAGACCGAAGCCCCTTACTGTTGCTGTCTTACTCTTTGTTGTGGTTGCTTTATTCTCTTTTACATGTATTGTGCGCGTGTTAGTTTGTTGCTCCGGGATCCTTATTTCGTTATTCTTGGTATTCAATTTTGTCGTCCAAAAGGGAAGTCACTTTTCCCTTGAATTGAACATGGTATAAAATTCAAGTTTTATTGAAACTCTTGCAAGTAAATCCTATTCGTTATCATATCATTGTATTGATTATTTTTCATTGGGTCTATTGAGAGTTTACACGAGCTAACCTCAATATTCTTGATATCATGTCTCCATTGACTCTAAAGATTGAATCTTTCATGCATCTATATAGTATTCATGATATGAGTACTTATAAAATTGTCACACAATTAAATTATTGAAGGAAGAATTGCTAGGTTGTATGTTTGATTGATCAATTGTTGTTTGATTGATGTTAAATTAGTGTATGTATGTGATTTTATTTTTTTGCCATGTTATTCCCCCATCATGCTAATTATGTAGTTTATCGACTAATAGAATTGATACCCATCATGTTTAATTGATTGATTTCATGAAAAATACCCAAAATGTTGTATGTTGCTTTCTGGCTGTATGTTGTCTTCTATTTTCGACTCAGTAAATGATCCTAAAATAAATTACTTTCTGAATAAGATTTGTATTCTTATCTTTCTAGTTTCCAGAGCATCTTGAATTTCTGAATTCTGAGTTGTGTAGCAATAGTTATGATCGTTTTACTACAACTGTGTTTTTATTTCCAGAATTTCAGATTCTTTTATCTTTCATGTTTAAACTATTAAAAAGCTGATCAAATGATATAATTTTGCTCTGATAATTTTCAGATTGTTATTTAACATGTTTAGGAGTCTAGAAAATATTTTTAATGAATTTATTATTGAGCTTGTGCTGTATCTAAAAATATAACAACATGATGTCAAATTTCTGCCTGAACATGAAATCTGTAAAGAACAATGTGTTTGACTTAGGTACTGTTGTTGGATTTTGAAATTTAAATATGCGTTGGAACCGTGTGGAAGTCTAGTTTCTAGAAATTCTGACGGATTCAGTTTTCGAGTTCTTAAACAGTGGGAAATTGCATTTTTGTATAGACTACTCTCGCTGTCTAGAATTTCACTTTTCAGTTTATAGTAGATTAATTAATTCTATATCATTGTATTGCATGAATCGAAGTGTGTATGTTGCATTGCATGATCCTAATGAGTTATCGTCATCATTCTAATTATCCTACTTCATGTTATCATCCTATTGTTTCCCAATTGTTACTATCGTTCATCTCATGTCTCATATTTGCATATTATATTATTGCATTGATAAAATATTTAACAAGCCGGGGTTTAAGGGATTGAGTTGAGTAGCGAATAATATAGTGATTGTGTCGGCCAGTATTTATCAATTGATTGTGGAGCACTAACTACGACATCCCAATTTTTTGTGTATTGTATCAATGTATCGTATCAATGTATCATATCAGTGGATCAGTGAATCATCGTAATATATTGTGCAACAATATTGTATCGTATCAGTAATTATCGTATCGACACATGATCTATAAAATTCACCACTAAGTCTAAACGAAATTGTATATATGCATCAAACCTGTGGTATGGAACACATGGGACACAGTAGTACATGCATTAGTTAGGATGAAAATGATTAATAGACATAAGAATTGACACATCATCAACATTGCATATTGTACATCATTGTCCCTATTGATATCGAATATTATTTAAGTGTTATTGATACCATTGAATATTGTTATTGAATATGTAATCATTGTTTATACCAATTGCATCGATTACCGTGATATTGATTATTGATTATTGTCCCATGTTATTGATTCCTATTGATCCATTGAATTCATTGTTATCCGTTATTCCATTATTCTTTGTTTTCTCTACATGCTGTCCATGACTTGCTCTAAAGACAATTTTCTCCTCTTTTTGGATGAAGTGCTCACAGGTAATAAAGGAGAATTGCTTGCTGGGATTGGAGAACAGACTTTCTGAAGATTTAATGCTTTTTAATTGCTTATTATTTTATCAAACTTAATGTATTGAGACTTATTATCTATTTTTTATTGGATTATTATTGTATTGGGCTTATGTCCCGGATTTTATTATTGTTTCCAGACGTTGGTTTATTGTATTTAGATATTTTATATTGCTTCATTCCAAGTATTATTGTTCATGAGATTATTATAATCGCCTGCGAAATTATTCTGTATTGATTATATTATTGAGTTGATCGGATAAACAGCTTATGGGTGATGTTAGTCATTCGCTGGGCCAATGTCCTGTGCTCGTATTCCGTATTTTTGGGAAGCGGGGCGTGACAAGGTTTTAGTGGTATCAAAGTCCTGGTTTGGATAATATATCAGTCAAACATGACCAACGAAAGGAATTTTGACTTCGATTGATATATTAATCAGATTTGGCTTTTAACTGGTTTAACTCAACAGTATGTGCAATACAGAAATCGCATGAACAATTGATATCCAACTTATGATTTGGAAACTAAGTCTTATTTGATTCCTCTTTGATCCCTTCCATTCATTGATTTCTTATTGGGTATGATTTCATTCTTTTCATACCCATATTCTTTTGATTCCGCTGGCATCCGTTCTTCTTCTTCCTGCTTGGTCCTTCGATCGGTATCTCTTGATATACAATGACATGTCTACAGCTTGGAGCTTCACCATCAGAGTAGCGCAGCGAAAGCGTGGTGGGCCCATAACCCACAGGTCCCAGGATTCTCATGTTGTTTCTCCTTCCTTGCATTGTTTGCTTCCTTTTTCCTTGCCATCTTGTTATTCTATTCTATGGCTTATTCATGTTAGCCTCTCATTCATGTTTGTTTCTTGAATTTTGTTTCTGCCTTTTTGTGTTCTCACTTTGACTTCTTGCTAGGAATTAACCATGTTCATTCCTTTCTTGCTTGTGTTCTCATTGACTCTGGTGTTACCCATTCTTTTGTTTCCTCCTGCTTCGTCGATCTACATCTCTTGGCTAGCAGCACTATGCCAGCAGCTTGGAACATTACTACAGGTGGATGTGTTGTCACGTGTTCACAGATTTGTGAGCAGAGTCCCTTGGTTATTAGTGATGTTGATCGGATAAACAGCTTATTTGTGACATTAGTCATTCGCTGGGCCAATATCATGTGCTCGTATTCCGTATTTTTGGGAAGCGGGGTATGACAGTCCATCTGATATCAAAAAAGGCGATCTCGTACTAAGAGGGGGTATCAAAAAGGGTTCAGACCTCTTTTTGATACCCCCTATCCTGAGGTAGTTCCTCACAATCTAACCAACAAAAAAATCATCTTAAGATCTGAAACACTGGGCGGGGTGCAAAAAATAGTCAGAAGTTGAATGAATTTTCATTAAACAAAAGAAATTACAAAAGGGCGGTGGCCACTCCGCAGTCGGCATCAATACAAAAATAAGGAATCAAGAAATTGGCTAAGGAGAAGGGTGCACCTGCCGTAGAGAATGGGAGACACCTTAGTCTCGATCGGCATCAAGCTCTGCATCACCTAATGGTAACTCTGCGGGAGTCAAAGTTACATTTGGAAGAGTCTGAGAGGTATTATTAAGATCTGGCTTGAAGCAAAGGTTACTGAGATCGAGGTCAGGGTATCTCCCCCTAACATGTCCAAGGGCCCGACGATAGCCCTTGTCCCGCACGGCGATGATCTTGTCCAGAGAGTCTTCGAGCTCCGTCTTCAACTTCGCTTGTTCCTCCTCCAAGGCCTCCTTCTCTGTCATCAAGATCCTTTGGTCGAAGGCTCCATCCTCAATGTAACACCCCACAAAATTGAAAATGATAATTTGGCCCTCGTGTGTTACGCACGTGTATTTTGTACAGTTACTGGTAATATTTGTAACGTGTTTTCACTACGTATTTTGATTCCCGACCATTTATGCATTTCCTATATATTTTATCCTATTTGAGTTAACTCAAATATTAAATTTCAATCTTTGTGTTTTTATGTGTTTTTTATGTGTTTTCGATGCACGTATCGATTATGTGTTTCCACCACTACGTGTAATATTTCTGTGTTTAAATTATTTATTTTATGTATTCAAATCCATTTCTATAAAATGGAAATTCATTTTTCTCACATTTTGATCTAAATACTTTTGTGCGTGTAATGCACGTGTTTTCCATTTACGTGACGATTATGTCGTGGAATATATAAAATTAATAAATATATTTTTCTTATATTGTATTTTTATTATCTTTAACATTTTTCTGTTGATAAAATCAAATTTCGTATTCTTATGTTTTACGTGCAAAGTGCGTGTTTGTTTCGGTACGCGTATTTAAGCGTATTTGTTTTCAAAATATATTTTGGTGTGTGTATATATTTTATTTTTGCATGAAACATTATAAATTTTAATTAAACTAATTTTTGCGTACATATTATGTATATATATATATATATATATATATATACATATATATATATATAATTTGTGTTTTTAAAAATAATTAAATATCGAAGTATGTGCTAGTGCATGCACGTGCACGTGTTTTACCATGAAGAAAGAGTCAAAACCGGGCTGTTTTAGAAAGGAGGGAAAACATAAAATTTTGAATTTTGAAGTGTTAGTGTGGCTAGTGGGTGGTGTTCATGGGTGTGTAGATATTATAACTACTCATCAAATCTATACAAATACCCATTCATTTGCTCTTCATCTCTCCATCTCTCTTTCTCTATCTACTGCCAAATCAAATCACCATCAACCAAACCATCCAGCAAACTTCTTTACTTCTCCATCATTCACCATTCAAAGTATATGTGTGTATATATATATATATATAAAAGCTTACAATCCCCTCTTTCTCTCATTTCCCCTCTTTAATCCCTTCTCTATCAACAATCCGAAAACCCCCCAGTCCAGCCATCTCTTCTCTGTTGCTTTCTCCACCTACCACATATACAACCTATAATTCTATATATATATATATATATATATATATATATATATATGAAAATGGTGATGAGATGCTTTGGTCTTGCTGCCGAAATGGATCAAAGTTGAAGATCTTGCTGTTTTGCATTGGCCGAATGGAGTATTGGAGCTTTTTCTTGAGCACGGATTTCGAGGAGGGGAAGCGGAGTTTTTTTAGGAGATCTCATTCTAGGAGTGCAATTGCTAGGAATTAATTTTTCTTGGGTGGGTGATTCTAAAATACTTTCTAAATTAGGAGTAAAAATTTGCATGCTAGTGTTGATAAATGAGTAATATAGATTAAATTGATGTGATAAATGTAGAATAGATCAATGCTATTGTATGTGCTATGAATGGTAGTAATTTTCGTTGTGATTAAGAAAGATAGTTGCCATTATGATAATTAGAAAGAAGAATATTAAGCAAAAGAATTAATGCCATGAATCCTACTAATATGCTTGTTAAATTGTGAATGTCGAATTTGATAACTTATATGAATATTGTTGGGATTTCTCTTGTAGCCAAAATAAATGTGTAGTGAAGTCTAAGTTGGTACAAATAGAATCATATCAATTGGTTGTAAGAGATACGAATTGTTATTTTGCTTAAATTGAAGGAATGCAATTCTTGTACACAAATGAGAGAAAATGAATTCGAAATATAGATATAATATCTAAAATATCAGTTAAGAATTCGTGAGTTACTGTTTGCAAGTAAACTCAGTCTAGAAGAATTAATTACAGTCTAATAAAAGTTAGATCGAATGAAAAATCGAGTTTTGTGAAGATAATTGAATAGCAGTACGGTTGAACAAAAGCATAATAGTGTATTTTGATATTAGTAGTCACTAATGGACTTACTAGTTAGTGGGTGCACCACAGTACCGTTACTGTAGCACAGGGTTAGAGGATTGGTTCTGGGTTCGAAACTTGACACCCCTTTTATTTCTTATTTGATTTTTTTAAAGTGAACCACAGAGCCAACACTGTATGTGTGGTTTGGGTTCGCTGTTGTGACAGCCAAGTCACATGGACTTAGTGGCTTTCAGGTGTGGACTTTGGGCACTCACTGTGTTGGGCGGGGGAGCATGGGTTCGAAACCCGGTAGCTGCCTTTTTGATTTTTTGGTGTTTTTAATATTTTGAAGGGTTTTTAATGCAAATAAAATTTGGAAAAAATATCTAATGTTCCTATAAAATGAGGTAGAGTTTATTAAAAATAGTTTCATAATATTTCATGTATTTTGTGAGAAATTAAAAGTGAAATTGAGATAGAAAACGAGTTGATGACTTCGAAATTATCCATTTGAGAAAATGAATTTATTTTTAGAAGAAGAGAAAAATATTTGCTATGATGTGGGTTCTCTTGATGAGACCATATACTTGTTTTGGGTAAGAAATGCTTGATGTGGTTAAGACGTTATATGTGATTAAGATGTTAAAGAGATTGAATTGAATTGTTTGCATGTTATTAGATCTTTAAAGAAATGCTTCTCTTTTGAGAAAGAGATTGTGAATATATGAACTGAACAATTATTTTGAGATTGAATATGGAATATTGTTGATATCTAGAAAGAGATAGTTGTTGGAATCTAGAGGCTAGCCGAGACCCTAGTGACCGGCAGTTTTATTTATGATTTGAGAGCTAACCAAGTGGGTTGAGCATCTCTTGAGAAGTAGCTAGGCAGGCTGACTGTCTCATTTGTTTTGGTTTAAGTCCAGTAAGGTAAGCTAGCTCTAGGTTGTGATGATTTTCTTCTTAAACAAACTGAAATTGTAAGGATTTAGATACGTAGTGAAGATGTGATGAAAGTAAGAGAAAAATATGAGTATGAGGGCCATTGGATGGGCAGCATGAGAGTGTTCACAGGATGTTCTCATGATGCGTCATGATTAGGGCATGGACACTACTCCAGAGTACCGTCCCGGTGGCAATGCTTGTGGGGTGGTCTAGTGACTACGCGTGGTTTCATTGTCTTTGGTAGGAGGTGAATTGACCACAGGATGCCTGCATGATGAGTCATGTGTCACTGCGTGGGATTCTCTCCAGGGTCCCTGGACATGGGCTCGTAACTCATAGAATACCCAGGATACTTACCGTAGTTAGTGTTGAAGATTAGGTCATAGCGAGGGGTTGAACCCTACAAGATGAAGAACAATTAAGGGTTTGCCCTCGGACCTATGTTGTATGTGATGCATAGAATCCGAACAAGCGCGCATTAGTGTCATATGAATATTAATAACTGCATTAAGGACTAAGTGCACAACAGAACACGACATCAATAACAAAGTCCCTTTGTAGTTTTGTTTGTGATCAAGTTTTTGTTTGCTAAAGTATTTAAGAATCGTTATACTGTTCGTTATAGCGAGGATGGTCGTGTATAATATTTTGTCGGTTGTAAGCAACTGACGTGTTTATATGTAGGACTTGGAGTTTACAAGAAGACTTAAAGATAAATTTGATGCTGATAATTATTTAAATGTTATAGTTGTTACAATTGTACATTTGTTATTGTTGTACTTTATTTATTTCGCTGTGTATTGATGTAAAAGACTCTGATGTAATTATTGTTGGAATAAAGTTTTTAAATTCCTTATAAAATTGTACGAAATGAAGTGTAAAGATCCCGTGGAACTTCGAATTCAGTCTTATTTGGAATTCGGGGTGTTACAGAGTGGTATCAGAGCTACGCTTCAGTAAGTAGTACAAATTTACAAGGACGCCACATTAGAGTGGACATTAGAAGTGTGAGTTCAGTCTATAGAGATTTAAATGTAGGTGATTTATATTTGTGTTGCTCTATACACTGACGTTTTCTCCTCTCTTTCCCTTTTGGATGGCTGGAGTCATGAATGAAAATTGTTATTGAACTTGCATTCAAATTCTATCATGATGCTCTTCTCGTATACATTGATGTGAAATCGTGTGCGAGTATATTTTTCCCTTAGTATTAGAGTGGCGCAGTGGAAGTGTGGTGGGTTTGAACCTACATTCAAGATATATTATACTTAAACACACTTCCCTCTCAAATTTTTCTTCGTAGATTTTCATCATAGTATTTTTCAACATTCAATATTTTTCAAATAAATATTTTCTTATACTATTAAATCAATTGGATATGTATTATTTTGTCTATCTTCCTTAGTCTTGATCTTTTGAATTCGTTTTATCTGTCTTTTAATCTTAAAATTTGTTGTCTTTCATATTTTTATATCTCTTTTATGTTTATCCGTTTACATTGCTATTACTTCACGTATTTTATTGCCGCTTATTAAATTTATTTTGCAACTATTATTTTCTTCATTTCTATTATATTTTGAATTTTTCTTATGAAATTTTCTTATGTGCATTCATTTTATATGATTTGATTTTGTGATACTATAATTTTCATTATCTTATATCTATATAATAAATTACAAAGAAAGCTATCAAGTGGCTTTCATTCAATCTCTTCTAAAATCAATGGCCTAGATTGATTCTCGCAAAATATATTTTTCCGCCCAAAATTTCAAATCCCAAAATTAAATTTTTTCCCCCAAAACTAAAAAACTCATTACTTTATTACTATCTCTCTTCTCTCTTCACTTTTCATATTTCTCTCTTTCTCTCTTTCTCTCTCTCCCCCTCTCTCTCCCATTATTTCTTTATTTACTTAGAAATTTAGATTTTAAGATTTCAGGTTTGTAAAATTTTCAGAATTTTTATGTTTTTTTATTGCACATGTTATATTGAAAATAGCAAATATCTCTTCAACAATAAAATTTCATCATTTTCCACACTTAAAGTTCTAAGAAGTTGGATTTTACACCCTCATTTATAATTATTTTTCAACATATACTAATAGAAATATAAACTTTTATTTACAACTAATTATTATCATACTATTCAAACTTTAACTACATAATTGTTGTTTTACTGTTTACATGGCTTTTCGTGTGTTGTATCGTTCCGAAGACGTGCCGTAGGTACGTGCCCACGGGCAAATCTAGTTATCTTATATATTTCAGCATATTTTTAACAAGATTAAAATATTCAACTCATATAAATATGACATACCATTTTGTTTTATTGTTTACATTCGATACTATTGTTATTACATATTATTTACTAATTTGTTTTGTTATATTAACTTTTACTATTAATCGCTACAAATTAATTTTGTAGTTTTATGCTTCTTCAATATAATACATAAACTACATGATTATCGTTTTCATTTGTATTTTCATCTCGTGCTTATACTTTACACTATTTCCGTCTTAATATTATAAATCATTTTTATTACTACGAATTTTGTATATCCTATATTTAAATTTTATATATCTATTTTAATATTTTTTCGATTATAACTTTTCCATCCATTTTTATATCACTGATTTTCATACATAATACCGTACTTTATTAAACACCCAATATCCAAGTGTATATAGAAGATTACATCTTTCCATCTTCCGTTTTGGTGCTATCTGATGTTGAGAGGGAAAATTTGCAACTAGACGTCAATGGAGGCAAACTACAACTGGACGTCGGGGAGGCAAAGTCTGCAACCGAAAGTCTAGAAGGCAAATTGCAATCGGATGTCGTAGAGGCAATTCTGCAACTTGATTTTAAAGAGGCAAGTCTACAGTTGGATATGTCACGCCCCGCTTCCCGAAATACGAGAATACGAGCACATGACTGAGGCCCAGCAATGATGCGAATACACCATTCATAAGCAAAAGTATATGACATAGTCCATAATATAACCAATAACTAGAAACTATAAAGTAGTTACGGGTTAAACACGCCCGGAATACAAGTATATGAATAAAACATGAACTAAAGTAACATGAAAATAAACAAGACTAAAACACTTGCTCAGCAACACCTTCGGGTAACTCTCCATTCAGGCCTGCAAGTACATTATTACAAAAAGAAAAAAATAAGAAGATACCCATAAATGCAAGTTACAGGCCGCAAGTGATACAAGCTAAGGGGATAAGTACAAAAACGAAACAAGAAGCAGGAAAAATATCATGGAGTCAAGAATCATGTAATAGGAGAAATACAACATGTAAATAGGATCATGAACAAGAAATTATGAAATAAGTGGCATGCATGTAAACAGGTAAGCAGGTAAACAAGTAAACAAGTCAACATGAACATGTACAGGTAATTGGATCATGCAAGTGTACGTGTTAACATCATGTCTTTTATATATATATGTGTAGATATATATACCAATATATATATATATATATATATATGAAAATGGTGATGAGATGCATTGGTCTTGTTGCCGAAATGGATCAAAGTTGAAGATCTTGTTGTTTTGCTTTGGCCGATGGAGTATTGGAGCTTTTTCTTGCGCGCGGATTTCGAGGAGGCGAAGCGGAGTTTCTAGGAGATCTCATTCTAGGAGTGCAATTGCTAGGAATTAATTTTTCTTAGGTGGGTGATTCTAAAATACTTTCTAAATTAGGAGTAAAAATTTGCATGCTAGTGTTGATAAATGAGTAATAGATTAAAAATATGTGATAAATATAGAATAGATCAATGCTATTGTTTGTGCTATGAATGGTAGTAATTTTCGTTGTGATTAAGAAAGATAGTTGCCATCATGATAATTATAAAGAAGAATATTAAGCAAAAGAATTAATGTCATGAATCCTACTAATATGCTTGTTAAATTGTGAATGTCGAATTTGATAACTTATATGAATATTGTTGAGATTTCTCTTGTAGCCAAAATAAATGTGTAATGAAGTCTAAGTTGGTACAAATAGAATCATATGAATTGGTTGTAAGAGATACGAATTGTTATTTTGCTTAAATTAAAGGAATGCAATTCTTGTACACTAATGAGAGAAAATGAATTCAAAATATAGATATAATGTCTAAAATATCAGTTAAGAATTCATGAGTTACAGTTTGCAAGTAAACTCACTATAGAAGAATTAATTACAGTCTAATAAAGTTAGATAAAATGAAAAATTGAGTTTTGTGAAGATAATTGAATAACAGTAAGGTTGAACAAAAGCATAACAATGTATTTTGATATCAGTAGTCACTAATGGACTTACTGGTTAGTGGGTGCACCACAGTACCGTTACTGTAGCTTGGGTTAGAGGATTGGTTCTGGGTTCTAAACTTGACACCCCTTTTATTTCTTGTTTGATTTTTTTAAAGTGAACCACAGTGCCAACACTATATGTGCGGTGTGGGTTCGCTGTTGTGACAGCCATGTCACATGGACTTAGTGGCTTTCGGTGCAGACTTTGGGCGTTCACTGTGTTGGGCGGGGGGAGCATGGGTTCGAAACCCGGTAGCTGCCTTTTTGATTTTTTGGTGTTTAATATTTTGAAGGGTTTTTAATGCAAATAAAATTCGGAAAAAATATCTAATGTTCCTATAAAATGAGGTAGACTTTATTAAAAATAGTTTCATAATATTTCATGTATTTTGTGAGAAATTAAAAGTGAAATTGAGATTGAAAACGAGTTGATGACTTCGAAATTATTCATTTGAGAAAATGACTTTATTTTTAGAAGAAGGAAAAAATATTTGCTATGTTGTGGGTTCTCTTAATGAGACCGTATACTTGTTTTGAGTAAGAAATGCTTGATGTGGTTAAGACATTATATGTGATTAAGATGTTAAAGAGATTGAATTGAATTGTTTCCATGCTATGAGATCTTTAAAGAAACGCTTCTCTTTTGAGAAAGAGATTGTGAATATATGAACTGGACAATTATTTTGAGATTGAATATGGAATATTGTTGATGTCTAGAAAGAGATAGTTGTTGGAATCTAGAGGCTAGGCGAGACCCTAGTGACCGGCAGTTTTATTTATGATTTGAGAGCTAACTAGAGTGGGTTGAGCATCTCTTGAGAAGTAGCCAGGCAGGCTGACTATCTCATTTGTTTTGGTTTAAGTCCAGTAGGGTAAGCTAACTCTAGATTGTGATAATTTTCTTCTTAAACAAATTGAAATTGTAAGGATTTAAATACATAGTGGAGATGTGATGAAAGTAAGAGAAAAACATGTAATGCCCCGAAAAATCCTAATACGACCGAATTCGAAGTTCCACAAGATCTTTACTCTTCACTTCGTACAATTTTACAAGGAAATTTGAACTTTTTATAATACAATAGAGTCATTTACATTTATTTACACAGCGTAAGGTAAAATAAAGTACAACAATGAAAAATTATACAGTTGCAACATCTTTAACTTTTAAATAGATCAACAGCAGTATATCAACTTTATAACTTTATAAAAATCCATATATAAAGCTGTAGGCATGTCAGTTGCTTACAACCGACGAAAATGTTATACACAGCCATCCTCTCTCTGCCGAAAATATAATGATCTTAATACTTTAACAAACCACAAACTTGAATACAAATAAAGTGTTAAATGTGACTACACTAAATATGTAAGTGTATGCAATGCCTTAATCCCTAATGCAGATATTTTATACTAAGATGACACTAATGCATACTTGTTCGGATTCTATGCATATAGATCCGACGGTAAGCACCTACGTACTCCACATTAAAAGGGTTCGATCCCTCGCCATGACAACTACCCAGTAATAAAAGTAAGGTTTAGACATTCCACGAGTACGGATCCCTGTCCCGGAGTACACCGCCCGACTATTATACAAACTCCTCGTCATGCGAACCTCCCGCAAGTGCCCCTCTAGTCCCGGTATACGTATATACACTGGACTACGACAAATTATCCGCCCGACTATGCATAGTCCCGGATTTAAAATAAAAGCTCGTCTCCATCGAAGAAACCTCAGTCTCGGAGTACACCGCCCGACTTGGTCTATAGTCCCGGAGTACACCGCCCGACTATATAGAGTGCCCCACTTACGTTTGCCCAGGTTTACCACATCTTCACTTATGTGCCTAGTTGTTAAGTTGAAGACATGAATAAACTACCATACCTAGAGTTAGTTTCCCCCCCTACCGGACTTAATCACAAATACCGAGATAGCTCCATTGACATATCTCGAAATATAATTCAATCTTTAATTTCAACAATGCCGTTACCCGAGGTCTTACTAAGCTCTAGATTACAACCTTTCATGTACAAGAATCCATGGGTACCCATACCCTTCAACAATATTATGTATTTAACTAATGGTATTCATATCTTCAACTTATTTACAATGTCTTATCTTAGGACCATTCATGATTCACTGATTCATTCATAATCTTTAAAAGTCATATTTCTTTTCTTGAACATAGATTCATCACTTTAAGTCTCATTAGCAAATTAAGCTCATATAATATATCTCAACCACATCAAACATTTCTTAAGCCAAATAAGAGTATAATTTCGTCAAACGAAATCAATTCACATGAATATTTTCCTCTTCTTCTAAAATAAAATGTCATACTCTTTAGTAATTAATTTTTAAGTCAACAAATCATTTTTCAATCTCAATTTCTCGTTTTTAATTTCTCAATTATACATGAAAAATTCTAGAACTAGTTTTAATAAATTCTATTTCATTTTATAGAAATTCTAAAAATTTTCCCCAAATTTTAACTTGCATTTAAACTTCCATTTTGATTAAAACAAAATCCAAAAAAAATTATTTGAAACCAACAGGTTTCGAACCAAGCTCCAACTGCTGGCAATAGTGTAATACCCTAAACTTTCATTTTAATAAAAATATTGTTTTTCACGTGTTGTGCACGTGCAAATTTCATGTGTATATTATTTATTTATTTTATATATAAAATTTTATTTTTAGTATGAACAATTATTTTCCTTTATTTTTCTAAAAGGCCTGTTTCTAAAGCCTAAACACTATTTTTAATTTGAGCCCACTTTAATAAATTATTAATTTATTATCTTGGCCCAAAAACCTAAGCCCACTAATGGTGAAGCATAGAAATTTAATAAATCAATTTAATAGTCACACTTGTTCTGAAGAGACAAATGGTGAACATTTTGATTAATTAAATTGTACAAACTTCTAAATAGGGGGTACAAGGTGGCACGTGCAATGCACACTCTTTGGGGCCGGGATGTGCTAGGGGAGATGGAGAGTGTGGGTGTGTGTGCATGAGTGGTTACTTTGAGAATGAGTAGTTGCGACAGCTTCCTCTCCTATCCTAGCCCTCCATTCTATAACTATCCAACCAATCCTAGCCCTCCAATTTATTCTAAAATTAGTATAAATACCCCCCCTTCATACTTGTTTTCTACATTAATAATCTATTGAAAGAAGAGAACATTATACGGGAGATATATATTAGTGTGTGAGTGTGAGTGTATGTGTGCACCCCCATTGGAGGTCGGCCATTCTCTACTTGGAGCTCTCGGTTTTTGGCAAGGAGCAAGGGAAGGAGTTCGTTGCACCACGATTTAGGAGGAGGAGGCACTCTCTCGCATTCTAGGAGGCTCTAAGAAATTTTCTTAATTGGTTTTCTTCAAAAGGTGGGTGTTTCTCATGAGTTCTAGAGTAGAAATCATAATAGGAAATGAAATTGAATTGTTATTATAAGCTACTAGTTGAAATGAAGTGCATGCTCGCCTAATTAGAAGAGAATTGATAATTAGAAAATGCGTGTTGTTTGATTACTAAATTTTTTAACTATGAGTAAAAATATTTGCTCTCATTTCTATAAACATTAGAATGCATGTTGATTATGTTTAAATTGCAGTTATGTGAAATTCGCTAGTATGAAATTGAACCATGCTTATTGATTAAAAAATGCCAAAGTAGATTATTGTGTTAAAGTTGAATTGATTGTTAATAGATGTAATTAAATTCCCTATTGCGATATTTATCATGTGAAAGATTTGTATAAATGAAAAAGAATGTCTTTTTTCATACGAATAAATGAATGTATTATGTGTAGACTAATTAATAAAAATGGAAGTCTTTACTCACTTATAAAGTTAATTTTTGTGCTCCAAAAATATTTTAGCTATCAATGTGTAAGCAAATATCATAGTAGTAAATTATGTGCGAAATCATCTTTAATTATGAACAATTATGTATTAGTTTTCAAATGTCGAAATTGTATTCATAAAATGCAAACTAAGGCTAAATACATGTTTTAAAAGAGGAAAAATACCTTTAAATATACTGGCTATTGTTAAATTAAATGTATTTTATTTATGGACATTTTCGTTTTCAAAAGAGGAGAAAAAGAGACAAAGCCGTTTTGAGAAATTTTTAAAGTATAGCTGGAACAGAGAATTAAGTTCAAAACTTATTTTTATACCTTCCAATCGATATGTCCACTTAGACCAACTGGTCGGAAGAGACTTGGGTTCGCTACAGTAGTCGGAGGTCTCGAGTTCGATACCCCGAAGCTGCATTTTATTGTGTTGTTTTGTAAAAAAATCCAAATCGCCGAGAACAGAACACATAAGGCTTATAATCCCTAGTTAAATCGATGGGCGGTTGTGGCGCTTGGTCTTGTGCACTGTCTGCCTCACCGCTGGTCGCTGGTTCGAATCTTGGTGGGTTTGGAGTTTGGGAAAAAATATTTTTTTTTTGAGATTTTGAATTAAAATGGACTTTTAAAATAGAATAAAAATCAAAACAATTAAGGATTAAATTCTACAAAATTATTGGAACTTATTAGGAAATATACAACTTTTGAGGAAGTGTGAATAAGAAATTGGGGGTTTTGCAATAAAAGGACTCATTATTGAAATTGAATTACTTTTTAAACAAAGAAAAATAAATGAAGATTTTGGGTTATGAAAGAGGAATTTTTGAAAGTTGTGACGCGTTTGATTAAATGGAATTATAAAAATATGTTTGTAGTAAGATTTGATATGTGAATAATAGATGTGTGGAACACATAAATTATTGTTAATTATTAATTGAAATTGACTCTTGCATATGGATTGCACGTGAAAATGAATTATAAATTGTGATGAATTATGAAAGATATGAATACATGAGTACTATGCTTTTGAAACATGAACTGTGATTAATCATGAAAAGATCTTATGAGTATGACATTATAATTATGAGTTGAAATTAAGAATTAGGGTACTGCCAAGCCTTATACCGGCAAAGAAAGAATTGTGAAATGATATTTTGAAATGAGAAGACCAAGGTTGGATCATGTGAAATTAAATGAATAAGATCGGTGTAGTGGAAGTGCTACATTCTAAGAGATTGATTTTATTCATGATTCAATTAAATTAAGTATTAGAAACATAGTGAAGACATGATGAAAGTAAGGGAAAAACATTGAGTATGAGGGCCATTGGATTGGCGGCGTGAGAGTATTCACAGGATGTCCCATGATGAGTCATGATAGGGTGTGGATACTGCTCCAGAGTACCGTCCCGGTAGAGATGCTCGTGGGGTGTTTGACGACTGCGGGTGATGTCATGTCTATGATAGGAGCTGAATTACCACAGGATGCCTACATGATGAGTCATATGACAGTGCATTGGGATTCCCTCCAGGGCAGCTAGACATGAGTTCGTAGGTCGGAAAATATATAGGATACTTAACGTAGTTACAGTAGTAGATTAAATCATGGTGAGAGATTGAACCCTACAAGATTAAGAATGAATAAGGGCTTGACCTCAGACCTATGTAGTATGGGCTGCATAGACTCTGAACAAGTGCGTATTAGTGTCATATAATATAAATAAATGCATTAAGGACTAAGTGCACATTCACAACACGACATCAATAGGCTAGTCCCCTTTAGCTTTGTTTGTGACAAGTTTGTGTTTGTTAAGAAATGAGAATCGTTATACTGTTTCCGGCATAGAGAGGATGGCCATGTATAATATTTTGTCAGTTGAATGAACTGATGCACCCACAGTTTTATATACAGGGTAAAGATGATTGACACAATTGAAGTATGCTTGCTGTGCAAGACTATTTTAAATGTTGTTTCATGTAATTTATTGTAATATTGCTTCCGCTGTGATAATGTACAAGTGTAATGTAACTCTGATAAAATAAAAGTTTTTATTTCCTTGTAAAATTGTACGAAAGAAGTGTAAAGATCTTGTGGAACTCGAATTCAATTGTATTTTGGAATTCGGGGTGTTACAGAGTGGTATCAGAGTCAGGTTCTAAGTAGTACAAATTTATAAGGAAAGACACCCTAAAAATGGACATTAGAGTTTGTGTTGAGTCTAAAGATTTAAATGTAAGTTACTTACATTTGTGTTCCTCTATGATTTTTGCTGCTTCTTCCTCTCTATCTTTAAGATGGCGGACCACTTCGACCCAGCTGGAGATGACAATTGGCACATCATTGAGGAAGATTACTACCCCGGGCAAGCTGATTCAGATGAGGAAGATCTCGAAGAAGTGGAAGAGGAATGGCCTGAGTCCCAAGAGATCACTCCACCTCTAGATTCGTCTGATGATTCTTCTGACGAAGAAGAACCAGTTCCGAGAAATCTCATTGTGTCTCTTCAGAGGCAGGTAGAGACTCTGCGAGAGAGAGTCGGACTATTGGAGGCTCAGTTGGCAAAGCGCAAGGATGATTTTGCAGTTCTCAGTCATCGTGTTTGGGAACTCGAGAAGAGGAAAAACATGACCGATGTACTGAAGGAGGAAGTGGAGGAACTACTGGGAGAGCTTCGTGAAGCCAAGAGGAACCGTAGGAGTTAGACCGTTGTATCATCTACTGCTTTCATTTTGATGTTAGAAATGTTTTAAATGCAAATGTATAAAGTTTGAAATTCAATGAAATGAAAAGTTGATTTAAAATTCATGCTTTATACTTCGAATTTAATGGATCTTTTGTATCAGAATATGGCTGGAAGACGAGCTCGAAATGGTGAAGGTTTGGACTTGCAAACGGAGCTAGCGAGGGTCTATCAGACACTCAATGCCGTTGCCATGAATCAGAATTAGGGAAGGGTGCCTGCGAATCCAGTACCCGAAGCAATCAAACTCGTGGAATCATTTAAACGAATGAAACCACCGGTATTAGAGGGAAAGTCAGACCCTGACATGGCTGATAATTGGATCCGACAGGTAGAGACTATCTTCGAAGTCTTGGAGACCCCGGAGGGCAGCAAGGTGAAGTTGGCGATTCTGCAATTCGAGAAGGATGCAGCTGTATGGTGGCAGTCGATGAAGCGGACGATGGGAGGCTTAGTTCTTGGCTGGGAGGAATTCTTGGAGGAATTTCGCAGTCACTATTTTCCCTCAGACGTCCAGGAGAAGAAGGCCATGGAGTTTCTGTCGCTGCAGTAGGGTGGCTTGTCAGTTAGGGAGTATGAGACAAGATTCACTCAGCTCTCAAGGTATGCTCCCGAATTGGTAATGGATGAGGCGAAGAAGGCTCGTAAGTTCGAGCATGGGTTGAGGCCAAGTCTGAGATCCAGGATGATACCTCTCGGTATCAGGAGGTTTGACAAGCTGGTTAAACGAGTGGCAGCCACGGAGGCCGACATGGAGCATTTCCATGCTGTTCAGATTCGGAGGAACATCTGGAATGTGGAGAAGAGGCTCGCAGTTGCTGGCAATGTCAGGGGACAGCCACCGGCTCAAAGGTTCAAGCCTACGGGTGCGAACGCTGTTCAAGTGGCAGGAAGACTCGGGAATACTTGGGCGAGACCTCCAGTGACTTGTTTCAACTGTGGAGAGACAGGCCACTACAAGTCTCATTGCCCCAAACTGCAGGATGTCATCCTTAATGGACCAACTCAGCAGACCGGGAAGAAGCCGTACCAGCAAAGACGAGTATTTGTCTTGACTGAAGCTGACGCTAATGAGGTGGATCACGTCATCACCGGTACGAGGAAGGATGTTTAGGAGTGTTTTCTGTTGTTTCTTTTTCCTGTTAATTAGTGAACTGTTATATGATGTGTGTGTGTTATGTAACAGGAGAACTTATTTTGAATGGAAAGAAAGCTGTTGTTTTGTTCGATACTGGGTCCTCTCATACTTTTGTATCACCTAAATTTGCTAAAGTTCTGAGAGTCGAACCGAAGATGTTTCCAGGCAAGGTTTTAGCAGTAGCTACTCCGTCAAGGGAGACTTTAACCACTGATCGGTACTATGCTAACTGCGAGATCGTGATTGGAGATCGAATTTTCGGGATCGATCTGATCGAGCTGAATGTTTTGGGAGTCGATGTTATCATTGGCATTGATTGGATGTCGGTATACAATGCAAACATCGAGTGCAAGATCAAGACAATAACAGTGAAGGCTCCAGGTGGACCTGAAGTCACTTTCCAAGGAAAGAGGAGATGTTCAGATTTGGTTGCTGCTATTAGCCAGAAGAGAGGGATTCCTGTAGAGGTGCAGCAGATTCCTGTGGTTCGGGATTATCCGACTGTGTTCTTGGAAGATTTGCCTGGGTTATCCCCGCATCGTGATGTGGAGTTCAGCATCACTATTCAGCCAGTGAGTGCACCTATTTCTAAGACACCGTATAGGATGGCACCTGTGGAGCAGGATGAGATCAAACGGCAGATTGAGGAACTGTTGGAGAAAGGCTTTATTCAACCGTGTGCGTCACCTTGGGGAGCATCGGTGCTTTTGGTAAAGAAGAAGGATGGTTTGATGAGGATGTGCATCGATTACCGAGACCTGAATAAGGTCACTGTTCAGAATAAGTATCCAATTCCACGAATTGATGACTTGTTCGATCGTCTACAAGGAGCAGCTATTTTCTCCAAAATAGATCTTCGATCAGGATATCATCAAGTTCGAGTGAAAGTTGAAGACATGCATAAAACTGTGTTCAGAACTTGACACGGGCATTACGAATTCTTAGTTATGCCGTTTGGAGTGACGAATGCGCCTGCAATCTTTATGGACATGATGAACAGAGTTCTGAGGCCGTTCATTGATTCTTACGTCGTGGTGTTTATCGACGATATTCTTGTGTACTCCAAGTTGGAGGAGGAGCACACGGAGCATCTGGCAGCAGTTTTGAGGAACATTCAGGAGCATGAGTTGTGTGCCAAGTTATCCAAGTGTGATTTCTGGAAATCTGAAGTGGCATTCCTAGGTCACATCCTTTCTGAGGGAGTGGCAACTGAACCTCAGAAGATAGAGGCAGTGAGAGATTGGGCAAGGCTTACTACAGTTGTAATACCATAAACTTTTATTTTAATAAAAATATTATTTTTTTCACGTGTTGTGCACGTGCAAATTTCATGTGTATTTTATTTTATTTATTTTTATATGAAATCTCATTTTGTATGAACAATTGTTTTCATTTTTTCTAAAAGTTTATCTCTAAAGCCTAAAAAACACTATTTATTTATTTTAGCCCACTTTAACTAACTATAGATTTGGTTGTCTTGGCCCACAACCTAAGCCCACTATTTATGCAGCCCACAATTTAATTAATCAATTGAAGGGCTCACACTTGTCATGTAGAGACAAATAGTGAACAAATTGATTTATTAAAATTGTACATTTTTTAAATAAGGGGACTAGGTGGCACGTGCGAAGCACGTAGTGTGCAATGCACACCATTTCTTGGTGGCCGGATATGGGTTTGAATGATGGAGAGTGGGTTTGTGCACATGGGTAGTTACTTGATGTGTGGGTTGTTACTATAACTCCTACTCGTATCCTAGCCCTCCATTCTATAACTATCCAATCAATCTTGGCCCTCCAATCTACTCTACGATTAGTATAAATACCCCCCCCCCCCTCTTTCATGCTTGTATCCTACACTAAAGCATATATTAAAAGAGATACATATACATATTAGTGTGAGTTGAGTGTGAGTGTTCCTTTGGAGGCCGACCATCACTACAGGAAGAGTTCTCAGTTTTTTGGCATGGAGCAAGGAGGAGAAGTTCGTGCATCGCAATCTAGGAGGCTCTAGGAGATCTCTCATTGTTTTTCTTCAAAAAGGTGGGTGTTTCTCATGACTTCTAAAGTAGAAATCCTGCTAGGACTGAAATTGAATTGTTGTTATATGTGTGATAAAGTTAGATCGATTGAATGACTGTTAATAGATGTGATGACAATCTTCCATGCTATATATTATGTGAAAATTTGAATGAATGGGAATAATTAAAGACATTTTTGAGCAATTGGGAAATTAGCAGTACAGTCGACCGATCCGTCGAACAGTCGACTGGTCTAAGAAAATGAAATACATATACACTTCGAAATTCCATGAAATGATAGGATTAATGTGTGTTATTATTTTAATTTTAATCTAGCATGCTGAATCGGAGTTGATATTTATCTCTGTGGAACAATAATGAGTAAGAGAAAAATATGTTGTTAGAAATCGGGGTTGTGTGGTAAATACTAGTCGTAAGAATGCATTTTCGGAAACGAATGATTGATTGCTTCATGTGTAGTAAATTAATAAAACAGAAGTTTTTATAAAGCAAATGATCACTGTGAAATATGGGTTTACTCTGAATTTTAAGTAGATTGCAAACTGGAAAGTTACATTTCAAAGAGAAGAAAATATATTTGAGACTTGAAAAACCCCGCAGCACAGCCGACTGATTATATGTAACAGTCGACTTTCCTGGTCCTTTTGATTGAGACTTGAGAAACATCGCAACACAGCCGACTGATCACAATTAACAGTCGACTGTCCTGATCGTTTATTTTGAATTCAAAATTATAGCGGAACAGCCGACTGGTCATATGAGACAGTCGACTCCTCCGTTAATTTTATTCTCGAGCTTTAGAAATTAGCGGAACAGCCGACTGGTCATGGTTAACAGTCGACTGTCCCGAAGTTTCAAATGATATATGTATTTTTGGGAGAAAGTCTCTATAACTTGAAGCTATGTATAAGTGAGACTATTTTACAAGAGGAACATTTTTATTAACTCAAATTGTTTCTTTAAGAAATTTCGAATGGATTGTTTAAGAAGCTTAAATTGAGATTTTGGTAACGAGAAATTTGAAAGGTGTGAATTGTGAAATAATTGAAAATATGAAATGAGGATTTGGAATGGATTGAAATAGAATTATGTGAGCTTATGAATGTGACATGCTTCATTTCCCAAGTATCTATGCATTGAATTATTGAATGTGATGAGTTATGAAAGATGTGAATACATGATTATTATGCTTTTGAACATGAATGGTGATTAATCATGAAAAGGTCTTATCAGTATGACATTGTAATTATGAGATGAAATTGATAATTAGGGTATAGCCAAGCCTTATACCGGCAGAGAAATGAATTGAAATAGAATTTGAAATGAAAAGACCAAGGTTGGTCATGTGAAATTGAATGAATAAGACCGGTATAGTGGAAGTGCTACATTCTAAGAGATTGGTTTTTATTCATGATTCAATTAAACTAAGGATTAAATACATAGTGAAGATGTGATGAAAGTAAGAGAAAAACATTGAGTATGAGGGCCACTGGATTGGCGGCGTGAGAGTATTTACAGGCTGTCTTCATGATGCCGCTCACTGATCTAAAAAGAAGAATGTGAACTTCAAGTGGACCGAACAGTGCGAGGCAAGTTTTCAGGAGTTGAAAGAGAGGCTGACTACTGCACCCATTTTCGCTTTGCCTAGAGCAGGTGTTGAGTATGATGTCTACAGCGATGCTTCACATCGTGGGCTTGGTTGTGTCTTAATGCAAGAAGGAAAAGTAATCGCTTATGGGTCTGGGCAACTAAGACCGCATGAGAAGAATTATCCGACTCATGATCTAGAGTTGGGTGCGATTATCTTCGCCTTAAAGCAATGGAGACACTATGTGTATGGTGAAAAGCTGAACATGTACACAGACCATAAAAGCTTGAAGTACATCTATCAGCAGAAGGATTTGAACCTGAGGCAAAGGAGATGGCTGGAGGTACTTGAGGATATTCGTCCGGACTTTAAGTATCACCCTGGGAAGGTTAATGTTGTTGCTGATGCACTTAGCCGCAAGAGCAGTCTGGCAAGTTTGATTACGACTCAGAGGCAGCTGGTAAAGGATTTGGATCAGGCTGGTATTGAAGTTGTTCTGCAAGACTTGGGATCATCTCTAGCTCAGTTGAGGCTTCAACCGATGCTGAATGGAAGGATTATTGCATGTCAGAAGGAAGATGCATAGATTCAGAAGATGGAGGAGCAGGTTGGTGCTGGCAAGTTGTCTGGATTTCAAATTAGGGACGAAGTGCTGTGGTTTGGAGAGAGGCTGTGTGTTTCGGATCAGTCGGACTTGAAAGAAAGTATTCTTCAGAAGGTACATGTTACTCTTTTGTCAGTACATCCTGGGAGTACCAAGATGTACAAGGACATTAAACAACATTTCTGGTGGTCAGGTTTGAAGAGGATGTGGCTGAATTTGTGTCGAGGTGTGAGATTTGTCAACAAGTCAAAGCCGAAAATTAGAAACCCGGAGGTCTATTGCAACCGTTACCTATTCCGGAATGGAAGTGGGATAACATCAGTATGGATTTCATCACGAGTTTGCCTAAGAGTTCTAAAGGCAATGATGCGATTTGGGTCATAGTCGATCGACTGACCAAGTCCGCTCTTTTCTTGGCGATGAAACTCACTGTTTCGATGGACAAGTTGGCTGAGGTGTATGTTGGTGAGATCATCAGGCTTCATGGTGTTCCGTTGACCATTGTGTCTGATCGAGATGCGCGGTTTACTTTGCATTTCTTGAGGAGTCTTCAGACAGCTTTGGGTACCAAGACAGATTTTAGCACTGCTTTTCATCCCTAGACCGATGGGCAGACCGAGAGAGTTAACCGTATTCTTGAGGTATGCTTCGGTGTTGTGTACTAGACTTTGGAGGCAGTTGGGAAAGACATTTACCTTTGGTGGAGTTTGCCTACAACAATAGTTTTCAGAATAGCACTGGGATGGCACCGTACGAAGCTCTGTATGGCAGGAAGTGCAGGATGCCTGTCTGTTGGTTTGAAGTTAGGGAGCGTCAGATGTTTGGGCCTGAGATTGTGCAACAGACCTCTGGAAAGATTGATCTGATCAGGAAGAGGTTGGTGGATGCTCAGAGTAGGCAGAAGAGCTATGCAGGCAACCGGAGAAGGGACCTTGAGTTTGAGATTGGTGACTTTTTCTTTCTAAAGGTATCACCTAGTAAAGGCGTGATCTGATTCGGCAAGGGTGGAAAGTTAGCCTCGAAGTTCATAGGCCTGTATAAGATATTGAAAATGATCGGAAAAACTGCTTACCGGCTTGAGTTACCGGAAGAGTTGTCTCTGGTGCACAATGTCTTCCATGTGTCTATGCTGAGAGGTTACATTCCAAATCCAAGTTATCATTTGCTCGAAGTGCCAGAGGGTTTGTAGTTAGATTTGAGTTACATTGAGCTTCCAGTTGAGATTGTTGATCGTTGGGAGAAAGTCTTGAGGAATAAGACGATACCGATGGTCAAGGTAGTCTGGAGAAACCAGTTGGTTGAGGAGGCTACTTGGGAAATTGAGGAGAGGATGATGAAAGATCATCCTGAGCTTTTTTGCTTGATTGTATTTTCTTTTTGTGTTTTGTTTTTCTCGCTCTTGAATTGTAGTTCTGAGGACGGAACTATTCTAAGGAGGGAGTGCTGTAATACCCTAAACTTTCATTTTAATAAAAATATTGTTTTTCACGTGTTGTGCACGTGCAAATTTCATGTGTATATTATTTATTTATTTTATATATAAAATTTCATTTTTAGTATGAACAATTATTTTCCTTTATTTTTCTAAAAAGCCTATTTCTAAAGCCTAAACACTATTTTTAATTGAGCCCACTTTAATAAATTATTAATTTATTGTCTTGCCCCACAAACCTAAGCCCACTAATTATGAAGCCCACAAATTTAATAGTCACACTTGTCATGAAGAGACAAATGGTGAACATTTTGATTAATTAAATTGTACAAACTTCTAAATATGGGGCACTAGGTGGCACATGCAATGCACGTAGTGTGCAATGCACACTCTTTGGGGCCGGGATGTGCTAGGAGAGATGGAGAGTGTGGGTGTGTGTGCATGGGTGGTTACTTTGTGCATGGGTAGTTGCTACAACTTCCTCTCCTTTCCTAGCCCTCCATTCTATAACTATCCAACCAATCCTAGCCCTCCAATTTATTCTAAAATTAGTATAAATACCCCCCCCCCCCCTTCATACTTGTTTTCTACATTAATAATATATTGAAAGAAGAGAATATTATATAGGAGATATATATTAGTGTGTGAGTGTGAGTGTATGTGTTACCCCCATTGGAGGCCGACCATTCTCTACTTGGAGCTCTCGGTTTTTGGCAAGGAGCAAGGGAAGGAGATCGTTGCACCGCGATCTAGGAGGAGGAGGCACTCTCTCGCATTCTAGGAGGCTCTAGGGAATTTTCTTAATTGGTTTTCTTTAAAAGGTGGGTGTTTCTCATGACTTCTAGAGTAGAAATCATGCTAGGGAATGAAATTGAATTGTTATTATAAGCTACTAGTTGAAATGAAATGCATGCTCGCCTAATTAGAAGAGAATTGATAATTAGAAAATGCGTGTTGTTTGATTACTAAATTTATTAACTATGAGTAAAAAGTATATGTTCTCATTGTTATAAATATTAAAATGCATGTTGATTATGTTTAAATTGCAATTATGTGAAATTCGCTAGTAAGAAATTGAACCATGCTTATTGATTAAAAAATGCCAAAGTAGATTAGTGTGTTAAAGTTGAATTGATTGAATTGATTGTTAATAGATGTAATGAAATTTCCTATTGCGATATTTATCATGTGAAAGATTTGAATAAATGAAAAAGAATGTCCTTTTGCATACGAATAAATGAATGTATTATGTGTAGACTAATTAATAAAAATGGAAGTCTTTACTCACTTATAAAGTTAATTTTTGTGCTCCAAAAATATTTTAGCTATCAATGTGTAAGCAAACATCATAGTAGTAAATTATGTGCGAAATCATCTTTAATTATGAACAATTATGTATTAGTTTTCAAATGTCGAAATAGTGTTCATAAAATGCAAACTAAGGCTAAATACATGTTTTAAAAGAGGGGAAAATACCTTTAAATATACTGGCTATTGTTAAATTAAATGTATTTTATTTCTGGACATTTTTGTTTTCAAAAGAGGAGAAAAAGAGATAAACTCGTTTTTGAGAAATTTTTAAAGTATAGCTTGAACAGAAAATTAAGATCAAAACTTATTTTTATACCTTCCAATCGATATGTCCACTTAGACCAACTGGTCGGAAGAGACTTGGGTTCACTACGGTAGTAGGAGGTCTCGAGTTCGATACCCCGAAGCTGCGTTTAATTGTGTTGTTTTGTAAAAAAAATTTTATCGCCGAGAACAGAACACATAAGGCTTATAATCCCTAGTTAAATCGATGGGCGGCTGTGGCGCTTTGGTCTTGTGCGCTGTATGTCTCACCGCTGGTCGTTGGTTCGAATCTTGGTGGGTTTGGAGTTTGGGAAAAAATGTTTTTTTTAAAGATTTTGAATTAAAATGGACTTTTAAAATAGAATAAAAATCAGAAAAATTATGCATTAAATTCTGAAAAATTATTGGAACTTATCAGGAAATATTTATACAACTTTTGAGGAATGAATAAGAAATTGGGGTTTTTGCAATAAAATGACTCATTTTTTAAATTGAATTACATTTTAAACAAAGAAAAATAAATGAAGATTTTGGGTTATGAAAGAGGAATTTTTGAAATTTGTGACGCGTGTGATTAAATGGAATTATAAAAATGTGTTTGTAGTAAGATTTGATATGTGAATAATAGATGTGCGGAACACATAAATTATTGGTGATTATTAATTGAAATTGACTCTTGCATATGAATTGCACGTGAAAATGAATTATAGATTGTGATGAATTATGAAAGATATGAATACATGAGTACTATGCTTTTGAAACATGAACTGTGATTAATCATGAAAAGATCTTATGAGTATGACATTATAATTATGAGTTGAAATTGAGAATTAGGATATAGCCAAGCCTTATACTGGCAAAGAAAGAACCGTGAAATGATATTTTGAAATGAGAAGACCAAGGTTGGGTTATGTGAAATTAAATGAATAAGACCGGTATAGTGGAAGTGCTAAATTCTAAGAGATTGATTTTATTCATGATTCAATTAAATTAAGGATTAGATACATAGTGAAGACGTGATGAAAGTAAGAGAAAAACACTGAGTATGAAGGCCATTAGATTGGCGGTGTGAGAGTATTCACAGGATGTCCCATGATGAGTCATGATAGGACGTGGATACTGCTCCAGAGTACCATCCCGGTGGTGACGCTCGTGGGGTGTTTGACGACTGCGGGTGGTGTCATGTCTATGATAGGAGATGAATTACCACAGGATGCCTGCATGATGAGTCATGTGACCGTGGATTAGAATTTCCTCCAGTGCGCCTAGACATGAGTTCGTAGGTCAGAAAACATCTAGGATACTTACCGTAGTTACAGTAGTAGATTAAGTCATGGCGAGGGATTGAACCCTACAAGATGAAGAATGGTTAAGGACTTGCCCTCGGACCTATATAGTATGGGCTGCATAGACTCTGAACAAGTGCGCATTAGTATCATATAATATAAATAAATGCATTAAGGACTAAATGCACATTCACAACACGATATCAATAGGATAGTCCCCTTTAGCTTTGTTTGTTAAGAAATGAGAATCGTTATACTGTTTCCGGCATAGACAGGATGGTCGTGTATAATATTTCGTCAGTTGAATGAACTGACGCGTCCACAGTTTTATATGCAGGGTAAAGATGATTGACACGATTGAAGTATGCATGCTGTGCAAGACTATTTTAAATGTTGTTTCATGTAATTTATTGTAATATTGCTTCCGCTGTGATAATGTACAAGTGTAATGTAACTCTGATAAAAGAAAAGTTTTTATTTTCTTATAAAATTGTACGAAAGAAGTGTAAAGATCCTGTGGAACTCGAATTCAGTTGTATTTTGGAATTCGGGGTGTCACATACAGTGAATGCCCCAAGGCCCAACCCGCTAGCCACTTAGTCGAAGTGGACATGGTGTCAAGAAGCCATAACGAAATCCCTATATACTCAATTTCGGGTGTTGGGTTTAATTGAATGAAAACAAAATAAAGTGGGTATAACAAGTTTCGAACCCAAGATCTCCTACAAGCACAATAATGACTTATGGTGCACCGACTAACCAATAAGTCCAAGTGCAATTTCTGTTTTAGAGTTATACTAATAGGCTTTTCTTCAACTGTAACGCCATTCAATTTTTTTTTTCACAAACTCGATTTATTTCATTTGATCTAATCTTTCTAATTGATTGTAATTATCTCACTTATAGTGAGTTTACTTGAAATCAGTAATTCACGAATTTCGAAACTTATATTTTTGACATATTTCAAATTATTTCTTCTCTTTAATAAACATGAAACTTATATTTTTGACATATTTCAAATTATTTCCAAACTTGCATCTCTTACATACAATTTAAAATGATTCTATGTGTTTCAATTTTACTTGACAAAAGTTCATTTTAACCACAAGGGAAAATCTATAAGTTTCATACAATTTCTCAACATATATATTTGTTCATGGTAATAATTTATTGTTTCTTTTTCTCAATTTCAACTAACATGATGACAATTTAATCATAAATTTTTTTACTACCAATCATAGCACATACAATAATATAGATTTGTTCTATAATTATTTCATTAAATTTATCTCTACTACTCATGTAATATATTAACATGCATTTCCAACATTTAGAAAGCACATGATCACCCATATCACATCAATTTGATCTACATTACTAATGTCATATTCTAGCATGTTCAATCTGTGAATTAGAAAGTATAAAGACCACCCACATCTTATAAAAAATTTGAGAACAAGGAAGATGAGACACAACTCCTAGCTTCTAGCTCCAACAAAGCAACTCCTAGTCCTTCTCCTCCTAGAAAGAGCTCTCCAATAAGCCTCCAAAACACAAGGACACTCTCTTTCTTTCTTTCTCTTTCCTCTCTTTAATTTTTTTTAGTTTAGGTGTGAAATGTGAAGAAGAATAGGGGTGTATTTAAAATACAAAGTGAAGGGCTAACATGCAAATTTCTCAGCCTAATAAATTACTGAACTCTTCACTTTCCTAACTTCTCCAACTCTTCACCTCTCCTAACCCTCAAACCCTCTTCTTCCAAACTCCCAAAACTGGCCACTTCTCCATCTCTTCATCTCACCCGTGCACGTGTGCATACACATACACAAAATTAATACAATTCCTATAATTCTAAATATGTATTAAAAGTTGTTACATGTCATGTGTGAGTCTATGCACAACTTAAAAATAGATTTAATTAATGGGCTTGTCTTGTTGAGCTTTCTTTTAACCAATTTAATTAGTTAGTCTAGTGGGCTTGCCTTTTAATTAATTAATTAATTAATCTAGTGGGATAGAATCTATTTTTTTAGGTCCATAGGTTAAATGAAAGGCAAAAATAAAAGACTGTGCATGCTCAAATAACAAATGAGAGTAAGAAAAATAAAGATGGAAAAATTAGCACATGCAATGCACTTGCACACCCTTCCTCAATTAAATATTTTTATTATTTAAATTAGAACACATGTATACAATATACAAGATGCATATAAAATTAATTATAATATTTCATGCACAAATAAAATAAATATACCCACACTCCAAAAATTTGTTTTGAAAACGAATACGCTTAAATACGCGCACCGAAAACACGTACTTCTCACGTAAAAACATTAAAATACGAAATTCAGTTTTGTCAATGGGAAAAATATTAAACATGATAAAGATACAATATAAGAAAAATATGTTTATTAATTTTATATATTCCATGATGTAATCATCACGTACATGGAAAACACGTGCATTACACGTACAAAAATATTTTAATCAAAATAAGAGAAAAGTAAATTTTCGGTTTATCAAAATGGATTTGAATATCTAAAATAAATAATTTAAACACATAAAAAATATTACGTGTAGCGGTGGAAACACATAATCGATACGTGCATCAAAAACACGTAAAAAGTACGTAAAATATCAAGATTGAAATATATATTGAATTTACTCCGAAAATAAATATGGAAAATGCATAAATAGTCGGAATCCAAAATACGTATTAAAAACACGTTACAAATATTACCAATAACGGTACAGAATACACGTCGTAACACACGAGGACAAAATTGTCATTTCCCATTTTGCGGGGTGTTACACTCTCCCCCTTAGAATAGTTCTGTCCCTGGAACTTGCTTCGGTAAAGGTTGTAATTTGTACATGCCAAAGAAAAATATCATTTTTGTATATAGAAAACTATAAACAGTAAAGAAATAAATGTAGTATAAAAATAAGCAATGAGGAAAAACAAGACAAAATTCTGTATAAGAAAACTATGAGCATCAAAATTTTATAAGAACGAAACAAGAAAACTCGGAAAAATAACATACGGAAATAAATATGACCATAGAAGATAGGATAGATTGAAAGAAGTTTCATACAAAATAGTATTAGGTAAAGCATTATATAAAACAAAAAAATAAACTTATTCATTAATTTGGAATAGTTCAGAAACAACACAACAAAGAAAACATAGTCAATATATAATTTTATAAGTAGATTTAGTAATCAAATTTCATCAAATTAATAAGCGTTAAAAAATCACAAACTGAATTGGTATTGTATAAAGAAATCGAATTAGCAATTTAAAACAAGACTGTTTGATAACAGTTTGAAAAAAATAAACGAGAATGAAATTTAGTTATAAGCATAAACAAATTAATATCATGAAATAATTTATAAGGTAACTATAATAATTATACGTACGATTTGAAAATTAAAGATATAGAAGACATACATCGAATACTTTTGAATTGTTAAGTAGAGCAAGAAAACCAACATACAAAAGTATATACGTATATAGGCATCAAAATCATAAGGGTGAAACAAACAATGTTATGATACGAAAATTATAAACAGTTTGTAGGAGTAAAAACAAAACATCATAGTTGTAAAAGTAGTAAAATATTATTGAAATAGTGCGCAAACTAATCATATAGAAATAATTTACAAATTGATGAAAAAGTATATACTAATTTTATTTTTGTTAGGTGAGTAGACACCAAATCCAGGATAAACTAGTAGCAAAATGAAATATGATAAAGCGGTATGAAATGCTAAAAGATTCAAAATACTAGGAAGAAGATAGTTCATATTAAGTAGTAAATATACAAATATGATAGAAATCAGTTTAATTAATATAATGCTAGGTTGTAAAATAGTATAAGGTAGTACAAAAATAGAATAGTGGTATGTAAATATTATAGAAAACAAAGTAGGGGTTATCAAAGTAGAAAATCTCCTTCTGGTGTAGATTCGTCTCGTTGGTGTCCAACTGCAGACTTGCCTCTACGATCTCAAGTTGCAGAATTACCTCTATGACATCCGATTGCAGTTTTCCTTCTGGACATTCGGTTGCAGACTTTTCCTCCCCGACATCCAGTTGCAGTTTGCCTCCATTGACATCTAGTTGTATATTTGCCCTCTCGACATCAGGTTGCACCTAAATGGGAGATGAAAGATGTAATCTTCCACGTACTCTTAGATATTGGGATGTTTAATAAAATATAGTATTATGTTTGTAATCAGTGATATAAAAGTGGATGAAAGGTTGCAAATAAAGTAGGAAATTATGACGATAAAAAATTAAAATAGATATACTTTAAATATAGGATATACAAAATTTGTAGAAATGAAAATGACTTATAATATTAAGGCGAAAATAGTGTAAAGCATATGCACGAGATGAAAACACAAATGAAAACAATAATTGTGTAGTGTATGTACTATATTCACTAGTAGAAAACCTTGTAATAATAATGGATTATTTGCAAGCACAAAAAATTCCTTGTTGGTGCTACCATCAACAATAAATTAATCACAACAAACTCATCCATTGCAAATGTTTTAACATCCGCAAGAGATTCTATTGAATTGTTGCAGGTGTTGATAATTACAAGGGAACAGTTGTAACAAACAATATTCCATTACCAAAGTAGAAATAAAATATTTAAATTTTAAAATAAATTAAGTATGAACACGTGCTTTACACATATAATTTTGCCGCTCAACAATTTGATGCTAAAAAGATACCCATACTTCTCAAATATTGAGCGGGGAAAAAAGAAAAAAAAAACAATCAAAACCCTCATCTTTCCCCGATCCAAAACAGAAGAGAAAAAATGAAGGAAAAAAAACCAACTCCCCTTCTATAATTTTACAAAAAAAAACCTCTTTATACTCTTCTTCTCTCCCTTCCCTCTCTCTCTCTCTCTTCCTCCGAGATCCCAATCTCTCTCCTGCTCCGCAATCGAAGCCGCCATGTCTTCTACAAACAAAGGTCTCATTTTTACAGCCCCTTCTTTCTATTTTTGCTATTGATTTGGGTTTGAATCGAACTAGATCTTCTGTTGTTACTCATCTGATTTGTAAAAACCCATTAAAAAAAATAGTTTTTCGAAATTGTAATTGGGTTTTTAGGTTTATATCAGTTGTTGAATCCAGATATCGAAAACCCTAGTTTTTTCCTCTTTTAATTGGGTTTTTAGGTTTATATCAGTTGCTGAATCCAGATATGAACGTACACTTAAGCGTGAAGGAGTATGCGCTGCATCTTTACCAACTACTATGGTAAGGAACCCTTATGTTGTCCAAGCATGAAAATCTTGTTTTCAAGTGAGGATATTTTTGTATCAGATTTCTAATTGTCAACCGCTAGTTTGAAGTGTTGTCTTAGTTTCCTTTATTGACATTAATTATCACTATTTCGATAATGCAGCATGCACCTTGTTCCTAAATGCTCCTGTGATAGTTTGTTCACATGTTTATGATGAATTTTTGATTATTTTTAGTGGTTTGGCCATACACATAAGTTATAGTTCTCGCTATTTAATGTATTTATGTTGTATACTATTTTGTCTCTTCTGTTGGGTTGTGATTTGCGAACGATCTCTTCCCAAGGGTCCAAAGGAAATATAGCATTGGCCTATAGAACTTAACAAGCAGATCTGTTTTCTTTTCATGACTGCTTTCCCCTTAACTCATTATGCACCTTTAAGTTTTATATATATTGTACCCTTATTTTTCTTAATTTTCTTTTCCTTTTAAAAATTTTCCACAATAAAGTTTCTGATGATAAGTTATTTATCTATTTGTAAATTATATATTGAAAACGTGATAATCTATATGGGTAATGATGTGTGCACAACCTCTATACACAAATTTACTCCAAAAGGATTGTGCCCCATTAGATTGTTGAGTAAAGTTTATTCAAAAAGGTTGTGACCATAGATTGTGAATATGGGTACCGTAGACGGTATTGCTCATATTCATGCTCTTGATGAAGTATTGGCAGGTGAATTAGTGAAACTTGAAGAGGGTATTATAAGCATTGTTCTCAATTTGGAATCAAATAATCTTGGCGTTTTATTAGTGGGTGATGGTTTGATGATGCAAGAAGAAAGTTTGTAAAAAAAAGGAAATATTGCTCAGATACCCATGGGGAGGCTCAATCTGTATTCATCCTGTGTTAAGCGTAAAATTATCCTAATGAGTTACATGTTTGGAAGTCTGATATACATTAGAAATATACCACCCTCCATAGCAACAAATTGTCTCTTGTGTGTTTTTTTTTATAAAATATTCATCAACATAATTTGACACTTTTGTCGTGTGTTGCTTCCTCTACCTAACCATTGTGTAAGAAGCATTAGGAACCTTCTTCTTATTTTCTCATATCTTTATATATACAATTATGGCTATTGTTTATCGTTGCTTTGTTGAATGACCTTATTTGAATCAGTATATGTTTTGTATTTAGTTTGTTCTATCCTGTAAAATAACTGTAAGATTGTGAAATTTTCCAAGGAGTTGTTGCTAGTTTCTTGGTTCAGAATTCACTTAAATTGGACAAGTTTCTCCTTATCTGGTAAATTCAATCTCTACCCAACATTTATATGGTTTCTATTATCTTTTGTGTTCTATATTTTCCTTTTACAGTTTGTGGCTTTATGTTTATTTCATTTACTGTTAATTGGAGCCATGTACTTCTTTCTTTTGTTACTCATAAAATATCTGTCATACCTCAAAAGTGCACAAATTGATGCTTGATTTTGTTTTATAGTGCTTCACAACTGACCTATCTTTAAGCAAGTTTATTGGTTACAGGGAACACCTACAACTAATTATAAGTTGTTTTGATTAGTTTTAACGTTTCTTGTCAATTACAGGGGTACAATTCACTTAAGGACTTCTTCCCAACGATGGAAATGAGGCCTAACCCCCAATGTTCAAATTCAGCATGTCTCGAGAGACAGGTTATGTGAATTCTAGTACCCGCTGGTTGAATAACGGCATAAATGTTTTAACCTGAGTATATACTTTACTCTGACCACTGATGGAAGTAAATTATTTTTACAGAAGGAATACATTCTAGCAAAACCAGCCAGAGATGCATTAGCTAAGGCAAAGTTAGAGGCTGAAACATCTTCAAGCACAGAGGCCCCTCTTCACATGAATAATGAGTGGAACATAAGGTAATTTATCCTAGCTGATCGTGAATGTTATTGCCAGAAAAGGACTTATTGCTTTTAAGAAAAACAAAGAAAATAATTTGGGATTGGTATTACAACAATTTATTTATGTATTGTATAGTGAAGTGCTGTAGTTTATATTACTTGTTGAAAACAAAGTTTAGATACCTATAGGTATATTTCTAGTGAAGTTAGAGGTATGCAACATATACATAGCTTTGCCATGACCTACAAAATTTAGATACCTATAGTTAGTTTTCAAAGTGAGCAAAGTGAGCATTTAATTTAGATACATATACATAGCTTTGCCCCGTCTTTCATAGTTATTTTGCGTTGCTTTTATTTATCTGGGAATACTGATCATCTCTATATTTTAGCTAACTGATTAAGGTTGGATGTCAATGCAATTCCTTCCTTTAGCTTTTGTAGATGTATTTCAAGGATGTTTACTTTTAATGATGTTATTAGCATATATACCTTTTACTGTTCTCCCCCAACAACGTTTCCTTTGAAACTAGGGGAAATTCTCCCACTGTTTGGGTAAAATGAAATATTTTTGCATCTGACTAGAGCATTCAATGACAAGCTACTTTAAGCAGAGAAGTTAAGGATACTATATGCAAAGTTGTTCATAATCCCATAAATTAACTAAGAGAATTCTCTTAATTTATGCACAGAGTTGTTCCATTAGGAATTTCATAAATTAGTGAAACTATATATATAACCTAAATTACTAAAAATATAGCAAAATCTTATCCATGTCCTGTTCAGATTCTGTGATTAAAAACTATGAGATCTAAATGATTAGTAAATAGAAATGAAAAACCATATATACCAACAGGTAAAATAGAATTACAACAATTTTCAATATATTATGTAGTTTGTTTGAGGTTGAAAGCCCACATTGGTTCACATTTCTTTTTTCTACCAGATGGATGAAGATGAACGTTATAATCGAAAACTGGAGGCAGGTCTCTACACTCTTCAAGTAAGAAAATACTTCCTGTATTTTGTTTCAGAGATATCTCATTTGTATACATTTATTTTTGCTAAACACAGTTTATTTTCATGATTTGCAGTTGATCTCTGTTATTCTGGGCCATTTGTGGTCATCTGAGTAAGTTTATTGATTATTACTGATTTTTTTGGCTAATCCTGTACATTACATATGAGACAGAAAAAAACATAAACATAAACAAATATTAATGTAGAGTTTCCTATTAAGATGGAAGCCTTGAAGCAAAGGTTGGAAAATACTACTGTCGACTCATCCAATAGTCAAATACGACAAGAGGTAGCCATATATTTAATTGCCTCAATTGGATAATATATTATTATCTATATATATTGAATAACGAGTTCTAATTTTGTATTGTTTCTTTTTCATGTAGTCTATATGCAGTGGCGATGACTATGAGACAGTGGGTAATGAGGAACATGCAGAAGACCTTACGTGAAAAGTGAAGTTGGGGATACATGGAAGCAGTAGCGGGTTAAAAGTTATTTTGAAAACATTTTATTTTGTTTTTTGGAGTTTCACAACTTATCTTTTCTTCTAGAATGTATTGTTGTTTTGGCACTATGAAACAAACAAAAAATTTTGTAATGAGAAGGTTCTGAATTATATAATATTCAAACTTATTTTGCATTATTGTGTTTTCTTTATATAATTGTGTGAATCAATATGTGAAATAATTATATGTTCTTCATTGTAAAAATACATTGTTTTAATTTGTAAATTTGGTTAAGCCATTCAAATATAATCAGTAATGAAGAAAAAGTGTGTGCAATTGCATTCGCGAGGTAGCAATTGCAAGGAAATCAGTATCTTGCAGATCTCTGTAGCAATAGTTCATCAGCAACGGGAAAAAATCCCTTTTAAAAACACACTTGCAATAGATGAATTTGTTGTAGATATTCTCTTATATATGGGGATAGCAAGGTACAACTTCCATTTCAGATATTCTATTGTGGCTAATATTCGCAAGGGATAGTTAAAATTCCGTTGCGAATGTGTACATTAACCAGGAGAGATTTCGCAATAGCACAATTACAAGGGAATGAAGAAAAATCCCTTACAAATGTATACTAACCATGGAATTGTACTCTTCTACAAGGAAAATTTCTATTGAGACTGTAGCATTTTCTACTAGTGATTGAAGAAGCGTAAAACTACAAAATTAATAAGTAGCGATTAATAGTAAAAATGAATATCACAAAACAAATTAGTAGATAATATGCAATAACAATAGTATCGAATGTAGATAATAAAACAAACTGGTAAATCATATTTATATGGGTAGAATATTTCAATGTGGTTAAAAATATATTGAAATATTAACATAATATAAGATAATAAAAAATATAGTATCACAAAATCAAATCATATAAGCAAAATTTAAAGTATAATAGAAATAATCAATGAAGAAAATAATATTTGCAATAATACGAAAAGTAATAACAAATGTAAACGGATAAACATAAAGTGACACAAAAACACAGGAAAAATCGTAAAGATTGAAAGACAAATAAAACAAGTTCAAAACATCAAGACTATGGAAGATAGACAAAATAATAGATATTCAAGCGTTTTAATAGTATTGAAAAATATTGAATGTTGAAAAATACTAGGATGAAAATCCATGAAAAATAATTTGAAAGGGAAGTGTGTCAATGTGTAATGTATGATGAATGTAGGTTTAAACAAACCACGCTTCTGCTGCACCATTCTGATACCCAAGGAAAACATGCTCGCATACAATCTCAAATCAATGTATACGAGGAGAGTATCATGAATGAAGGTTCAATAATTACTTCATTCACGACTCCAGTCATCCAATAGGGAAAGGGAAGAGAAAATATCAGTGTATAGAGTAGCACAAATGTAAATAACTTACATTTAAATCTCTATAGACTGAACTCACACTCTAATGTCCACTCTAAGGTGTCATTCCTTATAAATTTGTACTACTTAGGAAGCGTGGCTTTGATACCATCTGTAACGCCCCGAATTTCAAATACGACCGAATTCGAAGTTCCACAAGATCTTTACACTTCACTTTGTACAATTTTCTGAGAAAATTTGAACTTTTTATAATACAATAGAGTCCTTTATATTTATTTACACAGCGGAAGGTAAAATGAAGTACAACAATGAAAAATTATACAATTGCAACATCTTTAACTTTTAAATAGATCAATAGCAGCATATCAACTTTATAGCTTCATGAAAATCCATCTCCTGCATATAAAGCTGTGGGCACGTCAATTGCTTTCCACCGACGAAAATATTATACACGGCCATTCTCTCTATGCCGAAAATGTAATGATCTTAATACTTTAACAAACCACAAAATTGAATGCAAATAAAGTGTAAAATGTGACTACACTAAACGTGTAAGTGTATGCAATGCCTTAATGCCTAATGCAGATATTTTATACTAAGATGACACTAATGCATACTTGTTCGGATTCTATGCATCCCATACTATATAGTCCGAGGGCAAGCACGTATGTAATCCACATTAAAAGGGTTCGATCCCTCGCCATGACAACTACCCAGTAATAAAAGTAAGGTTTAGACATTCCACGAGTACGGATCCTAGTCCAGAAGTACACCGCCCGACTGTTATACAGACTCCTCGTTGTGCGAACCTCCTGGAAGTGCCCCTCTAGCCCCGGTATACGTATATACACTGGAGTACGGAAAACTATCTGCTCGACTGCGCATAGTCCCGGATTTAAAATAAAAGCTCGTCTCCTTCGAAGCAACCTAAGTCCTGGAGTATACTGCCTGACTATATAGAGTGCCCCACTTACATTTGTCCAGGTTTACTACATCTTCACTTATGTGCCTAGTTCTTAAGTATAAGACATGAATAAATTACCATACCTAGAGTTAGTTTTACCCCCTATCAGACTTAATCACAAATACCGAGATAGCTCCATGGCCTTATCTCAAAATATAATTCAATCTTTAATTTCAACAATGTCGGTATCCGAGGTCTCACTAAACTCTAGATCACAACCTTTTATGTACAAGAATCCATGGGTACTCATACCCTTCCAAAATATCATGTATTTAACTCAATGGTATTCATATCTTCAACTTATTCCCAATGTCTTATCTTAGCAACATTCATGATGCAGTGATTCATTCATAATCTTTAAAAGTCATATTTCTTTTCTTGAACATAGATTCATCACTTTAAGTCTCATTAGCAAATTAAGCTCATATAATATATCTCAACCACATCAAACATTTCTTAAACCAAATAAGAGTATAATCTCTTCAAAAGAAATCAATTCACATAAATATTTTACTCTTCTTCTAAAATAAAATGCCATACTCTTTAGTAATTAATTTTTAAGTCAAAAACTCAATTTTCTATCTCAATTTCTTCTTTTTTATTTCTCAATTATACATGAAAAATTCTAGAACAAGTTTTAATAAATTCTATTTCATTTTATAGAAATTCTAAAAATTTTCCCCAAATTTTTACTTGCATTTAAACTCCCATTTTGATTAAAACAAAATCCAAAAAAAATTATTTGAAACCAACAGGTTTCGAACCAAAATCCAACTGTCGACTACAGTGAATGCCCCAAGGCCCAACCAGCTAGCCACTAAGTCCAAGTGGACTTGGTGTCAAGAAGCCATAACGAAATCCCTATATACTCAATTTCGAGTGTCAGATTTAATTGAATGAAAACAAAATAAAGTGCGCATAACAAGTTTCGAACCAAGATCTCCTACAAGCACAGTAATGACTTATGGTGCACCGACTAACTAATAAGTCCAAGTGCAATTTCTGTTATAGTTATACTAATAGGCTTTTATTCAACTGTACCGTTATTCAATTTTTTTTTTTTCACAAACTGGATTTATTTCATTTGATCTAATCTTTCTAATTGATTGTAATTATCTCACTTATACTGAGTTTACTTGAAATCAGTAATTCACAAATTTCCAAACTTATATTTTTGACATATTTCAAATTATTTCTTCTCTTTAATAAACATGAATTTCATCTCTTTAATTTAATCAAAAATGGCAACTTGCATATCTTACAAACAATTTAAAATGATTCTCTGTGTATCAATTTTACTTCACAAAAGCTCATTTTAACCAGAAGGGAAAATCTATAAGTTTCATACAATTTCTCAACATGCATATTTGTTCATGGTAATGATTTATTGTTTCTTTTTCTCATTTTCAACCAACATGATGACAATTTAATCATACAAACACTACAACACACAATGGGTTTGGTGACATTTTTTTTTAGATTCACCGGCGTTTTAAAATGTCGGGGAATAATTCACCAGCGTTTTTAAAATCGCCGGTGCTAATGCTGCCGAATAAGGCGTCGCAGAATAGGGGGGTCTACACCGGCGTTTTTACAAATGCCGGTATTTCGGTAAGATACACTGGCGGTCGCAAAAAAGCCGGTGTATGGCGTACTCAAGACTACCGTCTTCTTCCCCTAAAACCATTCTACACCGGCATTTTTACAAATGCCGGTGTAGGTATATAAATTTTAAAAAAAAAAAAATTTTTAAAAAAAAAACATGCAGCACTCTTACAATCAAAACCAGCATATGGACTTCAAATTATTGTATTACAAAGAGTGGAAAAGAATACTTTCACTATCAAATTCAGGTAAAAATGCAACTAACTGAAATGAAACTTATACTTTTATAATACTCATGAGATAACTGTCAATTGAAACCACAACATAAGTTCAAACAGGATTATTTCATCACTAGTCACTCCTCTGTAAATCATAGTATGCAACTTCAGTTACATAATCCATCTCATCATCACTTAAAACCATACGGCAAAGAACAATCTCATTTTCGAACCCAAGCAACAAGCATGAACATTACGTTAGAAACTGATACTCATGTAGACATCATGATATAATTGCATATAAAGTTTAGATCAAAAATTTCCATCACTAGTCGCTCCTCAAAAAATCATAGTGTGCAACTTCAGTTACATGATCCATCTCATCTCCAAATTCAGACAAAAAAGCAACTAACCCATCTCCAAATGCATAATAATTTCAGTTTACTCTGAACCAAACTAAAACTCAAATGCATAATAACCCATCTCCAAAAGCAACCAACCCATCTCCAAATGCATAAGAAAGAAAAATCAAACTGAAGAATGAAAAAAATGAACCTGCATGGTCCCAATTTTTGTTTTAATCATGATAAGCTTCAAGTATTGAACAGTGAAAAAAATGAAGCACATACTATACAAAGAACCCAATCTAAAGACCCTTTTCTTCAATCTAAACCTGAATATGAAGATCAAAGTTGGAAGCCCCCAAAAGCAAAATCATTTGCAATTATATATCCTGATTTTTTTCCCCCATCATTCATATACCCTAACATTACCTTTTGCATAACATCATAATAAAATGAGCCAAATATAATAGATTGGTAGCATGGAGAACAATAAAGCACTTCATCTTGTCATTCAATATTACCTCTGTTCTCACTTAGTCTATACTTATCAATTACATCAAGCAGCTAAGTATACTCAGCACTTCATCTTCATCTTGTCATTCAATATTACCTCAGTTCTCATTCAATGCCACATCATAATAAACCAAGCAGCTAAGTTTCCTGCTCTAATTGCAGCAAATGTAACATACATATATAAGCTTGAAACTACATCAAACTAGAAAACGCCCTCAATTTAATCATGACACATTGACACACTTCACTACGAATCCCATTGTAAGATAACAAAATGGTTACACAAGAGTCTTAAACAGATGCTTAAATACGGTTCCAAACTCCCAATATCCGTTTTAATTAAATTAATATATATCTTAATATGATTCTAGTTCTCTACTAAATATTCAATCCAAACCCGAAATTTAATTCACCCAAATATGAAATTAAACAAATCCTAAATGTGAATTTAATCAACCATAACGAGCTTCTAAATATGAAATTAATAGATCTCTAAAATCTGAAATTATTCACATTCTAAATATGAAATACATCCTAAATATGAAATTGTAAACATCTAAATCTGAAATCAATTAACAATCAAATCTTAATTTATCTAACAAATCCCAACTCAATTAAACTCCAAATCCTAATCCCACAAACTCCACAAAACAACTCCCGTCTTGACCTAAACCAACTCCCAATCAAATCCGTTAACCACAACAAACCACTACCCCAAAACTATAATTACAACTAAATCTTAACCTATATCACAACCCTGGATTAAATCAAACCAAACCGAGTCTAATTTGAACCAAATCTAGATTTAGCTAAAATTACATCGTAATCAATCAAATAAATCAAGCACTGTCCTGATCCCTTAATCAAGCCAGACCCGAAAACCCTCTTCTTACATGGATCCAGACCTGCCAGTCCCGAACCCAAACCTAACAGCAATGACAACCATACCTGCGATGAGAGAGAAATGAGTGAGCGGAATAGAGAGTGCGTGGACGTCGACGTGGGCACAGCGACGGAAGCCCTGAAGGGAAAATCGACGTGGAACCCACTCCGCTGGTGGAGGACTTGTTGGGAAAATCAAGGAAAGGAAGGAGGCCGAGTGGCGGCAAAAGCGAAAAAGTTAGGGTTAGGGGAAAAAAAACCAAGCAGCGAAATGTAAGGGTTTCGTGGTAGGATTGGGGATTCATCCCAGTAAATTCACCGGCGTTTTTATTAATAAACGCTGGTGAATGGGAGAGGATTTGTGGGGTATATTGTCGCTTTCTATTCCTCGACGTGTTTTTATAAAAATGCTGGTGAATGTTATAATTCACCGGCGTTTTGTAGAGGCCGCCGGTGTATAACTATACAATTTTGCGATCCAATCCTGGTATTATCCTACACCGGCGCGATTGGTAAAACGCCGGGGAATATACGCCGGTGTAGTTCGCGAATCTTGTAGTGAAAATCTTACTACCTTTCATAGCACATACAATAGTATCGATTTGTTCCATATTTATTTCATCATATTTATCTCTACCACTCATGTAATATATTAGCATGCATTTCCTACATTTAGAAAGCACAAGATCACCCATATCACATCAATTTAATCTACATTACTAATGTCATATTTTAGTATGTTCAATCTATGAATTAGAAATTATAAAGACCACCCACCTCTTATGAAGAATTTGAGAACAAGGAAGATGAGACACAACTCCTAGCTTCTAGCTCCAACAAAGCAACTCTTAGTCCTTCTCCTCGTAACAAGAGCTCACTAACAAGCCTCCAAACCACAAGGACACTCCTTATTTTTCCTATCTTTAATTTTTTTAGTATAGGTAAGAAATGTGAAGAAGAATGGGGGTGTATTTATAGTACAAAGTGAAGGGCTAAAATGCAAATTTCTCCGCCTAATAAATTACTCAACTCTTTACTTTCCTAACTCCTCCAACTCTTCACCTCTCCTAACCCCCAACCCCTCTTCTTCCAAACTCCCAAAACCGGCCACTTCTCCATATTTTCATCTAACACGTGCACCAGTTGTGCACTAGTGCACATAGGGATGGGAATCGGGTTGGGACAACCGGCGACCCGCCCGCGACCCGCTCGAATAACCCGGCCCGTAAAACGGCAGTTCGGGTTCGGGTTGAACTCGTGAACAATAACAGGGTTGACCCGGGTGACGAAAATATTGAATCGAACCCGCTGAACCCAGCCCGCAAACCCGCTAAAACTACCCCAACCCGCTCGCCAACCCGCGAGTCGACCCACGGGTTGTGAACCGTTTGACCCGAACGGGCTAAACGTTCGACTTGCCCCAGGTCGACCGTTGACCCACAGGTCCAACGGGTCGCAAATGGTCCATTGGGCACTATACAACAGAGAGCGACAGTAGCAACGGCTCTTAGAGCCGTTTTGATGGATTTTTTGGTTTTTTTTTTGTTTTTTTTTATTTTTACCTTATAATTATCCCCCAAAACCCATCAAAAAATTCACACCTTACTCTCTTACTCTCTCTACTATTATTACTCAATTCTAAGCAATTTGTGAACAATTGAAGTGTTGAACAAACAAGTCTTCAAGGCATATACACGATCTAATTCCGATCGTATCGAAATCAAAATGCAACAACGTCTTCAACTCTTCAACTCTCCTCTAAGTGATCAAGTCTTCAACTCTCCTCCAAGCTCTCCTCAACTCTTCATTTCTGGATTTCTACTTCTACTTCTATTCTTATTTTCACGGATTTTTTTAATATACGCGTATCCCCTGTGAACGGTATCAAAATTTCATACATCTCTTCTTCTTATTTTTTTTTTGTAGTTATAATTTTTCGTATCTTAACCGTTTGTTGGTTTTTTGATCTTCTCTCTCTCAACCCTCTTGTTTTCTAGTTTTTTTTTGTAACTCATCGCTCCTACATTGTATAGTTTTTTTTTTACATATATTACTACATTATGTCTAGATCACGCGGTAGCGGTCGTACCCAAACTGGGCAAGATTCCACCGGCACTTCCCGTAGGCCACCAATTGTCCCACTTAGTAAGCCCGCCGAGGAGTACCATGATCCTCCTACCCAACAATGGGGTACACACGATGAGTTTGTAGGAGACATACAATTAGAAGAACAACAACAATAACAACCAACCGAAACAACACAACCCCTAGTGGTAGGAAAAATAGAGGGAAAAGTAGTGATTGGCATAAATTTTACGATTTTATCCCGGACGAAGAAACTCCAGGTATATGTTTGAAAGTTTGTAAAACATGTTTTAAGCAATACAAATTCAAGAGGGGTGATGGCACCGGTAAAATTAAGCGACACATCCTAAATAACCATAAAGACATTCTTGTTGACCTACCCGGCCAACAAAAAATTCACCATAGGACCGGTCTAGTTGATAGCCACCCTTATGATCCCGATCTTTTTTGTCGGGAAATGGCCCGATTAGTAATAAAGGAAGAGTTACCATTTTCCTATCCCGAGAGTAAGGACTTGGAAAATTTTAATCAAATGGCCTTAAACCCTCATTTTAGAAGAATCCTGAGAAATACTTGTAAATTGGATTGTTTTAAATTGTACAATGAAATGAAGGACGCTTTGATTGCAATTTTATGGAGTTTAACTTGTAGAGTTAGTTTAACTTCGGATTGTTCGACGGGTGTCAACAATATTTCAATGATGGGAATAACCTGCCACTGGATCGACAATGATTGGATTCTTCAAAAAAGAATCATATCACTTGTGGCGTTGCCCTATCCCCATAGTGGCGTTGAAATAGCAAACCATATTTTAAAAATTTGTGATGTTTTTCATATTCACGATAAAATTATGTGTATTGGTTTTGATAAAGCATCTAACAATAATGCATCAATTAGTATTTTAAAATCCGCATTAAACCCTCCGTCTGACAATATTTTTCATGTTAGATGTGCATATCATATTTTAAATTTATGTGTTCAAGATGCATTAAAAATAGCCGATCCATATATACTTAAAATTATAAATTGTGTATATTTTATTGCATTAAGTGGCACCGTATTTCAAGAATGGAAAAATTGGTATATGATTTCAAATGTACCTTTTAGAAAATTTCCAAAGGATGTTAAACACCGATAGAACTCTACTTTTGATTTACTACATATTGTTACCGAATATAAAGCATGTATAAATGATTTTTGTATCTTAAAAAATATGCCAAATTTTGAAATGACTCCCACCGATTGGTTTTTTGCCGAATCTTTGTTGAAATTTTTAGAATCTTTTAAAACCGCAGCTTTAAAATTTTCAAAATCATATGAATTTACTTCTAGTAGCAATTTTATTTCAATAGTTACTATGATGCAAACTTTTAACGAAATGTTAAATGATGCTTTTGTTGGTGATATTGTTAAACCTGCATACAAAATTTTTTTGAAGTATTTTAATCCTCCTTCTATGTTGTTTTGTGTTGCTACCGTTATGGATCCTCGTATCAAATTAGAAGGTACGAAGAGTTTGATTAAAATATTTTTTTGCATTACTTGGGAAAGATGTAGAAATAGAAATTGATTACGCTTCTTTTTTAGTTAAATTTGAATGTACATTAAATAACATGTATGATTATTATGATAGATCTTTTGCTTCTAGTAGTACAACTTCTGTAGTTAGTTCTTCTTCTGCTATTTCCAAAGGTAAGGGTAAGAGTAAATTTGATGATAGAACATTTAATTTACTTGCACAAATTCAATCCAAAAAACCTAGGACTAATCAACCAAATGAATTAAATTGGTATAACCAACAAGATTCTGAGTCTTCTACTTCTCCACTAGATATTTTACAATGGTGTAAAGACCATGAACACACTTATAGTATTCTTAATATATGGCTAAAGATCTACTAACTCCTCCTGTCTCTACAGTCGCTTCTGAAAGTGTATTTTCTTCAAGTGGCAGGGTTCTAACTGATTATAGGAATCGCTTGAAGCCCGACTCGTTAGAGATGCTTGTTTGCACAGAAGATTGGCTGAAAGCTGAAAATAGGACACAAGGAAAAGCATTATCTACGTCCACAAGTGGGAACAACTCGCCGGAAGAACAACAACAACAACATCAATAGCAACCAAAATGAAGAATTCAAGACCAACAACAACAAGTCAACAACAACAAATTGAAGGCCATCAACTTGAAGACAATTGTAAATAAATAAAAAATTGTATTAAATCTTTGTTTGTTATTTCAAATTAGAAAAATTGAAGTAAACTGAAATTGTATATAAGAAATATGTTAGTGCATAAAACAAATTTGTGAAATCTTTATTTCTTATTAGAAATTGTGAAACTTGTATAACTTGAAATCATATGAATAATATTTCAATATTTTTGGCAATTTCACTCTTTCAATCTTATGATTATTATTACGATTTTTAATGTTTATTATTATTATTATTATTTTAAGCTTAAAAAAAACCCTATCTAAACGGGCCAACCCGCGACCTGACCCGACCCGACCCGGGTTGGACCCGAAAGGGTTCACGGGTTAGGCGGGTCGCCATTTCACCTCTTCGACCCGGCCCAGCCCGGCCCAGTTGAGCCTCCAACCCGACCCGAACCCGCCCAAGTCAACCTCCCTTTAATACAATTTCTATAATTCTAAAATGTATATTAAAAGTTGTTGCATGTCATGTGTGAGTTCATGCATAACTTAAAAATAGATTTAATTAATGGGCTTATCTTGTTGGGCTTTCTTTTAACCAATTTAATTAGTTAGTCTATTAAGTTTGCCTTTTAATTAATTAATTAATTAATCTAGTGGATTAGAATCTATTTTTTAGGTCCACGGGTTAAATGAAAGGCAAAAATAAAAGACTATGCACACTAAAATAACAAATGAGAGTAAGAAAAATAAAGATAGAAAAATTAGCATGTGCAATGCACTTGCACACCCTTCCTCAATTAAATATTTTTATTATTTATATTAGAACACATGTATACAATATACAAGATGCATATAAAATTAATTATAATATTTCATGCAAAAATAAAATAAATATACCCACACTAAAAAAATTTATTTTGAAAACGAATACGCTCAAATACGTGTACCGAAAAACACGTACTTCTCACGTAAAAACATTAAAAATACGAAATTCGATTTTATCAATGGAAAAATGTAAAATGATACAAAATACAATATAAGAAAAATATGTTTATTAATTTTATACATTCTACGACATAATCGTCACGTACATGGAAAACACGTGCATTACACGTACAAAAGTATTTTAATCAAAACAGGAGAAAAGTAAATTTCCGGTTTATCAAAATGGATTTGAATACCTAAAATAAATAATTTAAACACATATAAAATATTACACGTAGTGGTGGAAACACATCATCGATACGTGCATCAAAAATACGTAAAAAGCACATAAAATATCAAGACTGAAATATATATTGAGTTGACTCAAAAAATCAATATGGAAAATTCATAAATATTCAGAATCCAAAATACGTTGTGAAAACACGTTACAAATATTACCAGTAACGGTACAAAATACACGTGCGTAACACACGAGGGCAAAATTGTCATTTCCATTTTGCGGGGTGTTACAAACCATGAGTATGATGGTCATTGGATTGGTAGCGTGAGAGTGTTCACAGGATGTCCTAATGATGCATCATGATTAGGGCGTGGACACTACTCAAGAGTATCGTCCCGGTGGCGACGCTTGTGGGGTGGTCTAGTGACTACGGGTGGTGCCATTGTCTATGGTAGGAGGTAAATTGACCATAGGATACCTGCATGATGAGTCATGTGCCAGGGCGTGGGATTCTCTCCAGGGTGCCTGGACATGGGCTCGTAACTCACAGAATACCCATGATACTTACCATAGTTACTGTAGTAGATTAGGTCATAGCGAGGGATTGAACCCTACAAGATGAAGAACGATTAAGGGCTTGCCCTCGAACCTATGTAGTATGGAATGCATAGAATCCTAATAAGTTCTCATTAGTGTCATATAAATATTAATAACTGCATTAAGAACTAAGTGCACAACACAACACGACATCAATAGGATAGTCCCTTTGTAGCTTTGTTTGTGATCAAGTTTGTATTTGCTAAAATATTTAAGAATCGTTATACTGTTCTGCATAGTGAGGATGACCATATATAATATTTCGTCGGTTGTAAGCAACTGACATGCCTACAGTTTTATATGCTGGACTTGGAGTTTACAAGAAGACTTAAAGATGAATTTGATGCTAATGATTAATTAAATACTATAGTTGTTACAATTGTACATTTGTTATTGTTGTATTTTATTTATTTCACTGTGTGTTGATGTATAAGACTCTGATGTAATTATTGTTCAAATAAAGTTTTTAAATTCCTTGTAAAATTGTACGAAATGAAGTGTAAAGATCCTGTGGAACTTCGAATTCAGTCTTATTTGAAATTCGGAGCGTTACACTCAAATTCCTCCTCCAACTGCTTTAGCCTCTTCTCAAGCGCTTCTGTGTAATGCTTTGTTGGACCCTGTAGGCAAGGCAAGAAACACTAGGGGGTTGAATAGTGTTGTATAAAAAATAATTGCGGAATTGGAAATTTTCTTCTGTCCAGTCGACTGTAAAAGAGATATCAGTCGACTGGGGCTTCAGAGTAGAAGAGTATTTTTGAGACTAGTATGATAAGTCGACTTAAATAGGAGAGACAGTCGACTTGCCAGAAGAGTTTTTAAGACGATTGTTATACCAGTCTGATCAGTCGACTAAGGATGGAGATCCAGTTGACTTACTAGAAAGATTTCGAGTAAACTGAAATGCAAGTAATGAAAAGAGTTCAAAGAGATACAACCACAAAGATACCAATCACAGAATACACACGATGTATCCGGGTTCGGTCCTCCTGACCTACATCCAGTTCCCAAGCAACCCACTTGAGATTTTCCACTATTCTTGAAAATGTACAAGAATACCCTATGGTGTTAGACAACGACCTTGTCCAACCCTGTAGTCCTCTCTAACCACTAGAGAGAGCAAAACCACTCTTCTACCAAGAGTGAAAAACTGACTCTACACCCTAGAGTCCTACTCTCCAACCGAGAGAAACCACTCTCACAACCGAGAGTAAAAGAAAACAATAAGGATGTTTACAATCAACCTATAGCCTTGTAGTGTTTTTGGTTTTGCAAGTGGCTATTCGGTCAACTTCTGAATTCAGTCCAAAACGAATTCGATGTTATGCTGGACTGAAATCAGAGAACTTAGACTTAGAGATTAGAGTGCTTTGTATGAAAAACTTTTTCTCTTGAAAGCAAAAAATACCTTAAACTTTTCTCAAAAATTCTTGGAACTTTTTCATGGTGATTCTATGGCTCTATTTATAGAGTAGAATCCTTGGATGTTATAGAAACAGTTCCTACAACTGTTTAACAACGGATATAATTGTTTAAATTCAAAAATACAAGTTTTGAAATCAGTAAACTGTCGAAACGACTTGAACAGTCGACTGGATTGACGCCATGAGTCGACTAGCAAGAGTTTGAAGAAGATTAGACAGTTTTGTACAGATTCAGTTGACTGGTAATCAACAGCTGATCTAGTTCAAGCTGTTTCGACCTTTAGATTTTGTAAAACACACAGTTATAAAATTATGTGTGAGTGTATGTGTGTGACAAGGTTATACATCAATCTAAGACTCAACAAAGAGAAAAAATTACATTTGTTTTTACAAGACCCAAAAACAAAAGACTTTTAAGCTTTGGTCTTGACTTGAGTCTTGAGTCTTGAGTGAAGATTTAGCCATTGTCTTTGTATGAAGCTTTGCTTGATCATTTTTCAGCTTTTAGAACATTGTGACTTGCTTGATCAATTTGCTTTGAGGCCTTTGTGTATCATACATGATAAACTTTGATACAACCTGCAATATATGAGAAATAGCATAAACAAACTTTGCATTGTGTTGTATTCATCAAAATCAAGAATCAACATTCTCCCCCTTTTTTATGATGACAACACAATAGCTTAAAATAATGGAAATAGATATTACACATGCTCCCCCTTATCAAATGTACAACATGCATAGGTTTAACAAACATACACAAAGATCATGCACAAAGATATGCTGCACAAAGATATGCTACTCAAAACAAAACAACACATTACAAAGCAACACATACTAGCGCTTTTTCTCCTCCTTTGTCATCAACAATAACAACAAAAAATAGGAGGGAAAAAAAATATATAGCAGTGCAAGAGAACAAAAGAGAACAAACCAAGCCAAGTTTTTAGACATAGAATAAAACTAAACCAAGTTTATACATGGAAACTTAAAAGACAAAGTTCAAAAGATTACATAAAGGTAGAAAATACATTAAAATAGAAAAAAATAGCTCATCAATCTTCTTCATCTTCATCTTGGCCACCATGAGAGGGAGGAGGAAACTGAGTGGTGAACAGGTAGGTAAGATGAGAGACATTCGTCTCAATAACATCTTGACGATCTATGAGGTAATTAACAGCATGATAAATACTGCGAGGATCATCAAAATCTGCTCTAGGACGAGAGCAACTAGAGGCTGAAGACGGACGGGCTGAAGAAGCTAAAGGGACAGAAGGTGAATTCCTAGAAGGAGACCTAGGTGGAGAAGAGAGAAGCTTCATGCGTGCTAAACTTGCACGATCAAAAGACTCATAGTGCTTTACTACATTTGTCTCAACATCGAGATTAACGCCATAAGCACAAAAGATGCGAGTAAGAAGGGCACCAAAAGAAAGAAATGAAGTATGAGCCTTATGAAGCCTAGAGAAGATGACACGACCCCAATTGATATTAATTTTGCCAAATATTGCATAAACGGCTTGTTGCAACTCTATGGAATACTGATCATAACTCTCTATTTTGGGAATAATATTATATGATAGTATGCGTGCAACGAGCTTAGCAACAAGGGTAATAGATCTATTGGACATAGGAGACCCATGATTCGGCAAATAAATTTTAGATAAAGTGGGGGCATCATCCATCTCAATTTTTCCTAAATCAAGCCCTTCATCATTCAAACCCAAAATGAGATTGATTCTTTTGTGAGGTGAGTTTCATCTTTTTATTTTTTACAGAAGTATGGACAAAAATCTCACTACCATCATCCGATTGAACAACTTTCATATTTGTATAAAACAAATAGATGAGTTGAGGGTAGTAGTACGGTTGATTTACTAAGGACAAAAACTCATATAATCCACATTGTTGAAACAATGGGATGAGTGTAAACCTATCAAGATCGGAAAAATTGACAAAACGATCCGAAAAAATCATAATGGAACACATAATGTACCATTTTTCAACAAGTTCAGGACTTCTAAGATATTGGAGATAGTCTCGGGAAGATTGCTCACCCTCTACATGAGAGGTTTTAGACCTCTTTGGAGCCATGAATAAAAGCTACACAAACAAAAAGAGGGAAGGAAGTATACCAACAAAGAGACTCTAGAAGAATCAAAAGAGCTTCAAGTGGACTTGAACACCACAAGAAATCAGAGGAGTTGGAGCTTCAAATGATTGGAAATCGACAACAGCAGCAGCACCAGTCGACTTATCTTCTTTATATCTGGGAGACAAGGATAAAGTAAAAGTGAAAGAAAGGGGGTAGGTTTAGGGTTTTTACACAGGAATGTATGGCTGAGATCAAGGAGAGGGATAGCAACGGCTCAGATATGGTCAAAGAATAGTAAAAAAGTGAACAGTTGCCTCAAATGATGTGCCAAAATTCGAATTTGAAGAAAATTGATTTGCGACAGTCGACTGGTCTTAGAGGGCAGTCGACTTAGTCAAGAGCAAAATAAAAAAAACGAACATAGCACTAATACAACTGGTCAGTCGACTGGGTACTTTGCACAATCGACTGTCCAGAGCATAAAACTCAGACAAAAACTTAGAAAAATAAAGATACTTGGCAGTCGACTGAAAAATACTTGTAAGTTGACTTACCAGAGAAAAATTCAAGAAACATCATGAAAACTACAAATCCCTAGTTCTCTCCCTAAGGTGATAAATGTGTCTTCCTTAAGTGGTTTAGTAAAGATGTCAGCAGTCTGTTTATCAGTATAAATAAAGTCTAAAAAAATATCTCCCTTTAAAACATGATCACGTAGAAAATGATGTGGAATATCAATATGTTTCGTACGTGAGTGTTGAACCAGATTTTTAGATAAGTTAATGGCACTGGTATTATCACTCATTATTGAAGGTTTTTCAAATGTAATACCATAGTCTAACAGGGTTTGTTTCAACCACAAAATTTGGGCACAAGCCAAATTTGCAGCAATATATTCAGCTTCTGTAGTAGATAGGGATACCGAATTTTTCTTCTTACTGCACCAAGATACTAGTGAATGTCCCAAAAAGTGGACATGTCCCACTAGTTCTCTTGTGGTCAGTTTTACTACTTGCAAAATCCGCATCGCTATAAGACCAAAGTTGAAAATTATCAGTGCGTGGATAAAATAGACCATATTCAGATGTGACATTAATATATCTTAAAATCTGTTTCACAACTTTTAAGTGAGACTCTTTAGGACTTGACTGATATCTAGCACACAAACATACACTAAATATAATGTCCAGTCTATTAGCTGTTATATATAAGAGTGAGACAATCATACCTCGATAGAGTTTTTGATCGACACTCTTACCTAATTCATCTTTGTCAAGGGTAGTGGTAGTAGCCATAGGTGTGGTCTTACTACTCGTGCCATCCATGTTAAACCGTTTGAGTAATTCCTTAGCATATTTTTCTTGATTAATAAATATGCCATTTGGTGACTGTATAATTTGCAGTCCAAGAAAATAGTTGAGTTCACCCATGTGACACATCTCAAACTCATTTTTCATGGTGTTAGCAAACTCTTGACGGAGATTACTATTAGTAAAACCAAAGATTATGTCATCTACATATATTTGTATGATTAAGATATCTGTCTCTATTTTCCTAATAAATAGGGTAGTGTCTAATTTACCTATTTCAAAACCCGTTTCTAAAAGAAAAGTCTTCAATCGATCATACCAAGCACGTTGTTCTTGTTTAAGACCATATAAAGCCTTTTTCAATTTAAAAACGTGGTTTAGGAATTGTTCATGTTCGAAACTTGGCGGTTGCTTAATATAAACATCTTCCTTTATAAACCCATTAAGAAAAATACTTTTAACATCCATTTGGAAGAGTGTAAAATTCACAAAACATGTAAAAGATAATAAGATACGGATTGATTCTAATCTAGCAACAGGAGCATATGTTTCATCAAAATCTATGCCTTCTTCTTAATTATACCCTTGAGCAACTAGTCTAGCTTTGTTCCTAACAACTTGTCCTGATTCATCTAACTTATTCTTGAATACCCATTTGGTACCAATTATAGTATGATCAGGAGGTCGTGGAACTAAATCCCATGCATTGTTCCTTATAAATTGGTTTAACTCATCTTGCATGGCATTTATCCAAAACTCATTCTCACAAGCTTCTTGTATATTCTTTGGCTCAAAATCCGATAAGAAAGCTGTGTGAAAAAACATGTTAACATGTGATCTTGTCTGAATACCATGTGAAATGTCACCAATTATTATGTCATGAGAATGATCTCTAACTTCAACAAAATATTTTGGTAAAGTTGGAGATATCACAACAGGATCAGTCGACTTGACCAATCCATCAGTCGACCGATTTACAGTAGTCGACTTGACTTCCTTATCGGTCAACTTATCTGCAAGGATAGTTTGCTCTAAAGATGTAATTACTTTATTTAATGGTGATGAATCAGTTTCATTATCTTCAATTAAAGTTGATGAAGATAGAGATTCATCAAATGCAACATGCATGGATTCTTCAATAGTCATTGTTGACTTGTTGAAGATCCTATATGCCTTACTCCTATTTTGAGTATCCTATAAAGATACCCTCATTAGATCTAGGATCAAACTTATCTAAATTATTCTTAGTGTTCAGAATAAAACACTTACATCCAAATATTTTAAAGTAAGAGACCTTAGGAATTCTATCAAAAAATAGCTCATAACATATTTTCTTTAGCTTAGGCCTAATCAAAATTCTATTTAAAACATAACAAGCTGTAGCAACGACTTCAGCCCAAAAATACTTAGGTAAATTGCTTTCAACAAGCATGGTACGTGCACATTCTTGCAAAGTTCTATTCTTCCTTTCAACCACTCTATTTTGTGGTGAACCTCTAGGAAATGCAAACGAATGAGTTATACCATTCTTGTTGCAATATTCTGTAAACATTTTATTTTCAAATTCTCCACCATGATCACTTCTGATAGTGACTATGGTTAGAGACTTTTAATTTTGAATTCGTTTATAAAAATTATCAAATTCTACAAAAGCATCATTCTTATGTTTTAAAAAGAAAGTCCAAGTGAATCGTGAAAAATCGTCTACTAAAACAAATACATACCTACTTTTATTTAAAGAAGCAACTCTAGTAGGGATAAATAAATCCATGTGGATTAATTCGAGCAGCCTACTAGTAGAAATTACTTCTTTTGTTTTAAAAGTAGATTTAATTTGTTTACCTAGTTGACATGCATCACATAACTTATCATTTTTCAAGGATAGTCTTGGCAGCCCTTTAACTAGGTTGTACTTAGACAATTTAGAGAGATTTTTCATATTCACATGGTCAAAATATTTATGCCATAGCCAAGAATCATTATTAGAAGCTACTAAGTAAAAATCATTCGAAAAATCATATGCCTTTAAACATAGTTCATAAATGTTATTTTTCCTAAATCCTTGAAAAATTATATTTTGTATGGTAGAATCATAAATTAAGCATGCATCTTTTTCAAACATGATTTTATAACCCTTATCACATAGTTGGCTAATACTCAACAAGTTATGCTTAAGTCCACTAACTAATAAAACATTTTCTATAGAAGGATTAGTGTACTTACCGACCATACCAATTCCAATGACTTTTCCTTTGTTGTTGTCACCAAAAGTGATTGTTCCTCCATCAAAGTCTTGAATGGAAGATAGGAGGTTGGCATGACCAGTCATGTGCTTTGAGCATCCGTTGTCAAGTATCCAACGATCTCTCTTAGGTACCTATAAAATATTCAATGTGAATATGGTACCCTTTTCATTGGGTCCAAAATAGAATAGTTTTTGGAAAATCAAACCCAAGAAGAATTTGATTTTCCACCATATGCAGAAAATATAATTAGCGGAATTACATACAGTAAGCATATATGAATTAATATAGGCAATTCTATCTTTCGAACTCAGGTTGACTGAAACTCATACATTTTTGCTCTGTCCAGTCGACTTTATTATACCTTTCAGTCGACTGTGACTGATATGCAGTCGACTGTGAGGTAGTATAGGTCCACTTATCTGAGGTGTTTGTCTCGTTGAATGAGACTCAATACCTCTAGACAGGCGACTTATGGTTGGGTTCAGTCGACTGGTCTGAACTATAGATTTGCCTTTACCATGAAAACTGACAGTTTTAGGCTTTTCAAAAAACTCATACAATTTATGCTTAACACTGGAAATAGATACAGTTTTATTTACACTAGTGTTCTTAGAAGCATGAGATTTTTCGAGAGATTTTTGAAAACCAAGTCCAAACCTTTTATTGGATTGAACTTGATTTTGAAGAACATCATTTAAATTCTCCTTTCCTTTATTAAATTTAAATACGTTCTTGGATATCTCTTCATAATCTTTCTTTAGAGACACAAGATCTATATCTAAACTAGAAAGACGAGAATTTAAATATTTACTTCTTTATCAAGGTTAAGATTCTCTTGAGAAAGTATTTGATTAACTTTCTCCAAGTTCTTAACTCTAATTTTTTCCTTTTTTAGTTCCTGAAAAATCACGTTGAAAGCATCAAGTAAATCATTAGAGTCATAGTCATTACTTACTTGATTTTGAGACACCATAAAATGCACATTAGCAACCTCGTTTGTCTCTTCATTTTCTTCTTCTGATGTAGAGTCGCTATTATCCCAAGTTGCTTGGTATGCCTTTTTGTTCTTTATGGACTTATTCTTTGTGTACTTGTCCTTCTTGAAGTTGGGCGCCTTTTCTTTAGATTTCACATTCTCTAGTGGGTAATCCTTCTTCATATGTCATATTTTGTTACACCTAAAACAAGTTGGAGTTTCATTAGATTTCTTAGAATTTGAATTAAACTTACCTTTCCTTAGGAACTTTTTGAACTTTCTCGTGAACATTGCAATCTCTTCCTCATCCTCAGAGTCCGACATGGCCTTGAATGCTAGTGTCTTCTTCTTACATTGTTGAGGTTCTTGATCCTTCTCACGCTTTTCAAGTTGTACCTTATATGCCATAAGATTTTCCACAAGATTGTCAAAAGAAAGTTGTGTTAAATCATTGGCCTCTTCTATGGCGGTGGTCTTCTTCTCCCATTCGGGGGTTAGTGCACGAAGTACCTTTCTCACCATCTCGGCTTGAGTGTACATCTTTCCAAGTGCCACAAGTGAATTGGTAATGTCAGTGAACCTTGTAATCATCTCAGATACATTCTCATTCTTCTTCATACGGAACATTTCAAACCTGTGAACAAGAATAGATATTTTAGATTCTTTTACTTTATTTGTTCCTTCATGAGCTACCTCGAGTGTGTGCCAAATTTGATGTGCGGTTGTTGCATTCGACACACGGTTGAACTCCTCCTTTGTAAGAGCACAAAATAGTGCGTTCATCGCCTTTGCATTATTCATTGTTTGGTTCTTCATGTCATCGTTCCATTGTGCATATGGAATAGTAGGAGCTGTGTACTCGATCTCCGTCATGTTCCATATCTCATAGTTGATGGATTGAAGGTAGATCTTCATTCTAAACTTCCAATAGTTGTAATTGGTTCCATCGAATAGGGGTGGCCTTTGTGTAGATTGGCCTTTATGGTATTGATTTGCATTAGAAGTAGTTGCCATTGCACTTAGCCAGGCTCTGATTCCAAGTGTTGGATTATGTAGGCAAGACAAGAAACACTATATGGGGGGGGGGGGAGGTGAATAGTGTTGTATAAATTGAATGTTTTTTCTGTTCGTTGACTGTAAAAGAGATATTAGTCGACTGGAGCGTCAGAGTAGAAGAGTATTTTTGAGACTAGTCTGATAAGTCGACTTAAACAGGAGAGACAGTCGACTTGCCAGAAGAGTTTTTAAGACGATTGTTATACCGGTCTGATCAGTCGACTTAGGATGGAGATCCAGTCGACTTACCAGAAAGATTTCAAGTAAACTGAAATGCAAGTAATGAAAAGAGTTCAAAGAGATACAACCACAGAGATACCAATCACAGAGTTCACACGATGTATCCTAGTTCGGTCCTCCCGACCTACATCCAGTCCCCAAGCAACTCACTTGAGATTTTTCACTATTCTTGAAAATGTACAAGAATACCCTACGGCGTTAGACAATAACCTTGTCCAACCCATAGTCCTCTCTCACCACTAGAGCGAGCAAACCCACTCTTTCACCAAGAGTGAATAACTGACTCTACACCCTAGAGTCCTAATCTCCAACCGAGAGGAACCACTCTCCCAACCGAGAGTAAAAGAAAACAATAAAGATGTTTACAATCAACCTATAGCCTTGTAGTGTTTGTGATTTTGCAAGTGGCTATTCGGTCAACTTTTGAATTCAGTCCAAAACGAATTCGATGTTATGCTGGACTGAAATCACAGAACCAAGACTTAGAGATTAGAGTGCTTTGTATGAAAAACTTTTTCTCTTGAAAGCAAAAAATACTTTAACTTTTCTAAAAAATTCTTGGAACTTTTTTATGGTGATTCTAAGGCTCTGTCTATTGAGTAGAATCCCTAGACGTTGTAGAAACAGTTCCTACAACTATTTAACAACGGATATGATTGTTTAAATTCGAAAATACAAGTTTTGAAATCAGTAAACTGTCGAAACGACTTGAACAGTCAACTGGGATGCCGTTATGAGTTGACTGGCCAGAGTTTTAAGAAGATTAGACAGTTTTGTATAGATTTAGTCGACTGGTCCTTAACGGTTGTCGACTGGTACTTAACAGCTGATCTAGTTCAAGCTGTTTCGACCTTTAGATTTTTTAAAACACACAGTTATAAAATTATGTGTGAGTGTGTGTGTGTGACAAGGCTGTACATCAATCTAAGACTCAACAAAGAGAAAAAATTACATTTGTTTTTACAAGACACAAAAATAAAAGACTTTTAAGCTTTGGTCTTGACTTGAGTCTTGAGTCTTGAGTGAAGCTTTAGCCATTGTCTTTGTATGAAGCTTTGCTTGATCATTTTTCAGCTTTTAGAATATTGTGACTTGCTTGATCAATTTGCTTTGAGGCCTTTGTGTATCATACATGATAAACTTTGATACAACCTGCAATATATAAGAAATAGCACAAACAAACTTTGCATTGTGTTGTAATCATCAAAATCAAGAATCAACATGCTTATCCTCCAGCAACTTTTGATCGAGTCGTTGCATGCTTCAAGGGAACGTTCTTTTACAAGCATAACATAATGAAGCTTAGCAGCTGCTTCCATAAAGCCCATACTTCATAGGGCTCAACCCCGCCCAATTCAGAACCTCCTTGAAGAACGAGTGCAAAGGAAGACATAAGCCTGAAGAGAATGCGTTAGGCAGAAACATTTTGAACCACTTCGAGAAGTTACCAGTTGGCCGAACTCCAGCATCAGAAGAAACAACACGTACTTTCGGGGGATATGGGATGCCTCCTGGAGCATTTCGAGGTCACCTCCCCCCAAAATGTTCTAGGTTTGGTCTGCCTCTTTGTTTGGTTTGTTCGGAGTCGACGGTTGCACACCGAAATAGACTACATCCTTCAGACCTTCCGAATATATCCCGACATACTTGTGAAGTGTCAGTTGGAACACGCCATCCTCAGGGCTCATAATCCATCGGCTCATATTCCGGATCGGGGGAAAGTATCCTCCTCTTCTTCCTTGTTGGATGACGAACACGAGGAGGAGCGATGACTACTACGCTGCCAAGGGACGAGGAAACTGCTTCCCGGACCTTGGGACTTCATTTTGCTTCTTCCTCCCTCATCCCCCAGCGACTCTCCTCCCCTTCTTCCTCTTCCATCGCCTCAATGCTCTCCTCCTCGTCAGCTTCAGGATCTCCTCTCTCCTCTTCATCAATCTCTGTCACACCCTCAGGGCCAAAATGCTCTGCTCCCTTTAAATCCGAGCGCTTCAATCTCCACGTCCTCATCCTCTTTCAAAGAAGGAATTTGAACGTTTCAGGCTCACCCCCCACCGAAGGGGCACGAGCAATCCCCGACCTCTCGGGCCTGCCCCTTGACGAGGGTGGACAAAAGGAACCCGAAGATGATCCGCTTTCACCAGAAGACGAAGCAGAACCACTCAACTCGCTACTACACATGGCAAATATTATGTGACTATCAACTTGAAGAAAAGAATCTCATTCGAAGATAGAGAATCTCTGACTGTAGAAAGAGAAAGTAAGCCTGGAAAATGAGACGGGGAAGGGAACATATATAGAGGAATGCGACTTCTTGAAGACCACGGTCATGTGACACCTCCTCGATAACTAAATATCATCCAAGGGTTACTCCAGGATCACACAAAGTCATGTGAACAATAGGGCTGACATCACTAACCCATCTCGCAACTCTCAAACATCTCCATGACGCCCCTTGACCCTCGGCATGGCAGCATTCCGACTCCGAGCTTCGTGCGAACCTCTCCGCTTAAAGTGCTTATCTTCGTGTCACACTCCGACTCCGCACCTTGTGTGGATTTCTCTACGTAAAGTGCTCCTCCTAGTGCCACACTCCTCGGTGGCACTCCGTCTCCAAGCCCCGCGAGGATTTCTCTGTGTAAAGTGCTCCTCCTCGTGCAACACTCTGCGGCGTGGTGCTTCGACTCCAAGCCTCGCACAGATTTCTCGGTTTAAAGTGCTCCTCCCTGTGTCATACTCCTCGGTGCGGTGCTTCGACTCCGAACCTTGCACGGATTTCTTTGCGTAAAGTGCCCTTTCTCGAGCCACGCTCCTTGATGTGGCACTCCGACTCCGAGCCTCACGCAAATTTCTCTGCGTAAAGTGCTCCTCCTCATGCCAAACTCCTAGGCGTGGCACTCCGACTCTGAGCCTCACTAGGACTTCTCCGAGTAAAGTGGTCATTCTTGTTCGACACTCCTTAGTGTGGCACTTCGAATCCAAGCCTCACGTGGACTTCTCCGAGTAAAGTGCTCCCCCTCGTGCCATACTCCTCGGCATGGCACTCCGACTCCGACCTAGTAAACAATAGCCTCGCTCCTCTTCCTCGCCCCTTGTGCCTCAGATCTCGCTCCTCAAAGCTCCAGTTTCGTCCTCGGCTGCCTACCCTCTAAAATATTCTTGGGAAAAGAGATTCAACTACCATCGCAGATTTTTCCTATAGGGTTGCCTACTCCTCGAAAGCGACCATAAACTAACATTCGAGAGTGGTAGGCTTATGATGAAGGGAAAATCGCAGCTAATCAGGACCGCACGATCCTTGCACGGATCTTGATGTTCCTAGGGTCAGGAGAGCAAGCCCACGAGTACTTGTGGGCCAAGGACAAACTCATGGGCCGACTACAATCCTGCCAAAAAACAGTTGACAAGTCAGTTATGGCTAATGATCATCCTTCAAATCAGGAGATCAGTTACACAATTATATCCCCAATCCAGGGGATTTAATTAAGCAGGTTAAGAATCTTTCCTTAACTAACTCCTTACTGGCCTATAAATACATGCCACCCTCTTCAGTTGTCAAGTAATCAACGTTTTATCACCTAATCCCATTGTAAAGTTTTGGTTGCTAACTTGATCGTCGGAGGGCCTGACACCGGGAATACTCTTGGAGTTTCAGGATTTTTGCAGGTGTTCGGCTGCTATCAAACCTCCAGATCTGCATATTCCAATCACTTATCAACCTGTCATAACGGTCAAATCTTTGGCTAAGATCTGATTTTCCTTTTCAACAAAAGAACTCATCAGCTGTTGCTCCCACACCAGAAAACAGCAGTATCATCCACCTCTGGTTAGGGTTAGATTAGGAAACAACTTGGATCTGGAATTAGGGTTTTGTTTGAAGTTGGAGCGATGGAAGAATGATTTGGGTTTGCGAAGGAAATGATGATGTAGAGATTGGTGAGGGATGTGAAAGGGCTTTAGAGTGGCAGGCTAGGGGACTAGGGGACTAGAGTGCCTCTATGTAAGATGCATGATGGCATGTAAGATGCATGATGGCACTTCTCCCAAGTTGCCCAGAATCTCTATACTCTCTCTCTCTCTCTCTCTCTCTCTCTCTCTCTCTCTCTCTCTTCCCCCTCATTTTGCTCGATGATTTTGTATTTTTTTGTTTTAGTTAGTAACAATTGCAATTGAAATTGTATTGCCATAAAAAGGTTGAATTACTAGTAACATTATCATTCATATTACACTTGCGCAATTTGTGGGTACATGATCGAGTTTGAAGAGATTCCTTTATTTGTAACTAAGGTTGCAACTTACTTCAAAGTTTCAATCTTAACTTTTTCCTGACCAAAGAACAACAATTGGATACTGGGTTTCAATTTGCAACTCATTTTTATTTTAAGTCCGGTTGCGAACGATTTAGATGTGGCCCAACAATCAAATATTAGTGAATTCTTATCGAGGGTCGATCAGGATTGTCACAAAAAACTTCTCAGCAAATAACCTATAGAATGACTCACTGATTTGAATCATAATTTGTTCTATATTTTTATTTATCTTTTCTTATATTCCATAGACAATATTGTTCTCTAGTTACCAATCCACAATCCTCCCAAACGCATGGCACAATTTTGTTTTAGCTAATTTCATGATTCACGCAAGCTTAAATTAGGGATCAATTTTGCCGGCACTACAAAAGATACTCGATTTACCGGCGAATATTCCCCTGGCGTTTTACTAGTAGCGCCGGGGCAGGGAGCGAATAGGAATGGGGCACCAGATGAGAAGGTTATACACCGGCGGTCGCTTTAAACCGCCGTGTAATCTTCGTATTCACCGGCGTTTTATTTAAAAATGCCGGTGAAGTGTATTATTCACCAGCATTTTAATAATAAACGTCGGTGAATATACCGATACATTCACCGGCATGTCTAACTGAAACGCCGGTGAATAAGCTGCGATAAATCCCGCGAACCCTAATCTTTCGCTCGCCATTTTTACAAACCCCAAAAAGGGGGGGGGGGGGGGGGGGCGCCTTCATTTTCCCTCCTTCCTCGCTCTACTTCCCGCGCGTTTGCCTCCGCCGCTTCGTCCTCTTCGACAGCCTTCAACCTTTCGTCATCGTCCCTTCTTCCCTTCGTCATTTTCGATTTCCCTCCTCCCTCTCTCTATTTGGAGGTGAATCGGCGATCGGAAACCACCGTCTCGCCCCGCTCTCTCTCTATCTCCTACGCCCCCGCGCTCGTCGTCCCGCTCTCTCTCTCTCTCTCTCTTCGGTATCATCTCTTGATTTTCCTTATTTTTCAAACTTAGCATGTTTTTTCAGATTATGCATCTTGATTTCCTTAACATGAATGGTTTAGTTGGGATGAAGAATTAATAGAAAAATATATGCTTAGATACTGGAAATTTTCATCTTCTTTTACTGTTAATGAAGCTTATTTCATGTATCTGATTGTCATCTTGGCATGTTTTTTTGACCAAAATGGGTTCACTGTGAACTGAGGATGGTATAGCTGTATGCCAAAATCCTCCGGATATGTACAACAATTGGGTTTTAGATTTAGTTGGGCTAAAGAATTAGTAGAGCAACATATATGCTCAGATAATGGAAATTTTCATTTTCAGATACTGTTAATGAAGCTGATTGCCATCTTTGGCATGATTTTTTAACATAAATGGGTACACTTCCAAACTAAGTATGTTGCTAGCATCCTCATTTTCTTTTACTGTTAATGAAGCTTATTTCATGCATCTGATTGTCATCTTGGCATGTTTTTTTGACCAAAATGGGTTCACTATGAACTGAGGATGCTATAGGTACGTATGCCAAAATCCTCCGGATATGTACAACAATTGGGTTTTAGATTTAGTTAGGCTAAAGAATTAGTAGAGCAACATATATGCTCAGATAATGGATATTTTCATTTTCAGATACTGTTAGAGAAGCTAATTGCCATCTTAGGCATGATTTTTTAACATAAAATGGGTTCACTTCCAAACTAAGTATGCTGCTAGCATCCTCATCTTCTTTTATTGTTAATGAAGCTTATTTCATGCATCTGATTGTCATCTTGGCATGTTTTTTTGACCAAAATGGGTTCACTGTGAACTGAGGATACTATAGGTACGTATACCAAAATCCTCCGGATATGTACAATAATTGGGTTTTAGATTTAGTTGGGCTAAAGAATTAATAGAGCAACATATATGCTCAGATAATGGAAATTTTCATTTTCAGATACTGTTAATGAAGCTGATTGCCATCTTTGGCATGATTTTTTAACATAAAATGGGTACACTTCCAAACTAATTATGCTGCTAGCATCCTCATTTTCTTTTACTGTTAATGAAGCTTATCACATGCATCTGATTGTCATCTTGGCATGTTTTTTTGACCAAAATGGGTTCATTGTGAACTGAGGATGCTATAGGTACGTATGCCAAAATCCTCCGGATATGTACAACAATTGGGTTTTAGATTTAGTTGGGCTAAAGAATTAGTAGAGCAACATATATGCTCAGATAATGGAAATTTTCATTTTCAGATACTGTTAATGAAGCTGATCGCCATCTTTGGCATGATTTTTTAACAATAAATGGGTACACTTCCAAACTAAGTATGCTGCTAGCATCCTCATTTTCTTTTACTGTTAATAAAGCTTATTTCATGCATCTGAATGTCGGCTTGGCATGTTTTTTTGACCAAAATGGGTTCACTGTGAACTGAGGATGCTATAGGTACATATGCCAAAATCCTTTGGATATGTACAACAATTGGGTTTTAGATTTAGTTGGGCTAAAGAATTAGTAGAGCAACATATATGCTCAGATAATAGAAATTTTCATTTTCTGATACTGTTAGAGAACCTGATTGCCATCCTAGGCATGATTTTTTAACAAAAAATGGGTACACTTCCATACTAAGTATGCTGCTAGCATCCTCATTTTCTTTTACTGTTAATGAAGCTTATCCCATGTATCTGATTGTCATCTTGGCATGTTTTTTTGACCAAAATGGGTTCACTGTGAACTGAGGATGCTATAGCTGTATGCCAAAATCCTCCAGATATGTACAATAATGGGTTCACTGTGAAAAATATATGCTTACATACTGGACATTATCATTTTTCTTTTACTGTTAATGAAGCTGATTTCATGCATCTGATTGGCATCTTGGCATATTTTTTACCAAAATCCTCCAAATCTGTACAAGAATTGGGCTGAACAAACCTTGTGCAGGTTTCTTTTGGCGCAACAAACATCAATGATTTAGTTGGGATGAAGAATTATTTTAGAAAAACTTATTAGTAGCCATATTAGTTTCTTTTGTTTATTATTATTATTATTATTATTATTATTATTATTATTATTATTATGAGATAAGTAAGTGATTATTAGTAGCCATGAACAGAATAGTTCATGAGTCATCAGATCTTCTTGTTACCGTAGTTACAGCACGACGCGCTCATTATTCGGCCGATTCCTCTTCCTCAGCAAAATACCCTTTACCATCATCATCTCCTTGAACGGAAAGCCAAATACAGGGGAGACTATAGTCAAATTGATATTACACTCGAACACAGAGTGTGCGATAAAATACCACTAAGGTGGTGTGATAATTTCCACAAAAGGTAGTTTAGGGTTATGTGAATAGAGTAGATTGTGTTAAGATTTAATTTTTTTTGTACATTTTTTGGAACCACAATTTCTTTATTTTACAGTTAAAGATTATATCGGTTATTTATTTACAGCTAGGGATGGTTTTCAAAAAGGTGAAATTTAATATACAAAATGCCTTTTACTGTTATTACTATTTAATATATCAAATTTTAATTTCAGATTGTGTGCTATTGTTATAATGGATAGAAGTTGGATTAGTAAACCACGATTATCCAAGGAGTATCGTGATGGTATTAAAGATTTTATTATCTTTGCCAAACGACATTCCCGTGATCCTAACCTAATCCTTTATCCATGCCTCCGGTGTACAAATTGTAATTTGTGGACATGTGACGTAGTATATACACACTTGGTTGTCAACGGTTTTCTTCAAGGGTACACAAAGTGGTTTTTTCATGGAGAGGATCATACGTCAGCTCCTGTTCGTCCGGTTGTATTAGAAAATGAAGATGAGCCCTTAGTGAACGAAGACTTAAGTGTTTCCGATGAGATGCATGCTTTGTTGCTAGATTCCATGGGGATTCATAATGTTCCTTTTCACACCAATAACCCAACAACCCAAGTTCACAATGAGTCAACAGAAACATCATACATTGGTGGTGGGGTGGACGAGGAATGCCTGGCCCCGCCCCTGAAAATAATAAGCAGCAAGAATCCTTAGCTAAGTTACTTGACGATGCTAGTACTCCGTTGTACCGCGATTGCACTAAATTCTCTAAATTCTCATTCATTGTCAGACTATTTCAGATGAAATGTTTAAACGGGTGGTCTGCTAAGTCCTTCACTATGCTACTTGAATTGTTGAATGAAGTATTTCCTGAAATCTGTATTCCAAACTCAGCCTATAAAATCAAAAAATTCCTAAGTTCTTTCGATCTAGGGTATGAGAAGATAGCAGCATGTCCAAATGACTGTATGCTTTTCACGAGTGGTAAGGAAAGTCTGGAGAATTGCGAAGTGTGTGGTTCTTCGAAATGGATAGAATGACCAAATCAAGACGATGGAGCTAGTGGATCTACTAAGCGAAGTAGGAAAAAGAAGCCTGCCAAAATACTGTATTACTTTCCTCTGATTCCTAGGCTACAAAGGTTGTTTATGTCTACGGAAACTTCTTCTGATATGAAATGGCATGCTGAAGGTCGCACTAATGATGGGATTCTTAGACATCATGCTGATTCTCAATCTTTGAAAAAATTTGATGAAAGATATCCTGATTTTGCAGAAGATCCTTAGAATGTGAGACTTGGACTAGCTAGTGATGGTTTCAACCCTTTCAGGCAAATGAGTAGTACATACAACATATGGCCAGTTATGTTAATACCAAACAATTTGCCACCTTGGAAATGCATGAAGCAGTCCTCATTTATTTTGTCCATGATAGTTCCTGAACCGAAAGGTCCTGGAAATGATATAGATGTGTACCTACAACCGTTAATAGATAAACTTCAGAAATTGTGGGTGGGTGTTCCAACCTATGATGTTGTGGCTAAAGAAACATTTTCTCTTCGGGCCGTGTTGTCTTGGACAATCAATGATTTTCCAGCATATGCAAATTTATCTGGATATAGTACTAAAGGACGTTATGCATGTCCATGTTGTGCTGACCAAACTAGTTCAAGGTGGTTGTACAATGGCAGAAAGTTTTGCTATATGGGTCATAGGAGATGGTTGCCTGCCACACATATTTCGGGCAGAGACAGCGACATTTGATGGTACCGACGAGTGGGAACATGCTCCTGGATCTTCTTCTGGTTCAGATATTTTGAGCGGGTAGATGGTCATCAATTCAAATATGGAAAAGAACCAGAAGTCAGGACAAAGGGCAAGGCCGGAGCAAGGTGAGGAGACCGATCTATGTGGCGAAGATGAGGATCAAAACATGACGAGTTTAGGTGCATGGAAGAAGAAGAGTATTTTCTTCAAGTTGCCGTATTGAGAATTCAACTTATTGCGACATAATTTAGATGTGATGCATATCGGAAAAAATATTGGTGAAAATTGTATAGGAACAATTATGGGAGATGACCGGAAGACAAAGGACAATCTCAAGAGACAACTTGATTTGAAGTCAATGGGCATCCGACATGAGTTGCACCAAGAAGAATTACCAAACGGGAAAGTACTCCTACCTCCTGCAATCTATTCAATGTCAAAATCGGAGTTGGAATTGTTTTGCAAAGTACTACTGGAACTTAAAGTTCCTGATCGCTATTCTTCTAACATAGCAAGATGTGTCAACTTTAAAGAGAAGAGGCTTCAGGGTCTAAAGTCACACGACTACCACATCATAATGCAGGATCTCCTTCCTGTGGCCCTAAGGTCTTCAATGTGTGAGCAAGTCACTACTGTCCTGAAAGATCTTTGTAGCATATATAAAGGTATTTGCTCAAGAATGCTTCGTGTTGAAGATATTTACCAATTGGAGCAGCAGGCGGCATTGACACTTAGTAAAATGAAGATGATATTTCCTCCATCGTTCTTCACTATAATGATTCAGTTGATAATCCACCTTGCTGGTGAAGCCAGAATCGGCGGTCCTGTTCACTATCGGTGGATGTACCCCACTGAGAGTGATGTGTCGAATTTATATGCAAATATTTGTACTCATTTACCTATTAAAATGACTTGTTTTCGCTGATATTGTCTATAATTCATCTTATTCTATACAATTTCATTTAATTAATTATTTTTGAAGAAATAATATTTTTGATGCAACAAGTAAAGAATTGTGGAAATAATCAACAAACAAAGTAAAATAATTGATTTATCATTTTTTATTGTTTTGTTGAGTTGAAGTTGCGACAAATAATTTGTAAAAGAATTTTTATACGCGAATATGATTTATAGTTAGTTTAATTAATTTTAAACTAATTAAATTTATTTTATTTAAAAATCCTAATTTCAGGTATTAATTTGTATATGCAGAAGCACGTGGTTGGCAGAAAAGGCAGAAAAGAAGGAAAGAGAAACAAATAAAATTCTGCATTAAAAAGGAAGGAAATAAAGGAACAAGAAGGACTATTTTGTAAAAAATACAACCCTAATTCTCTTTCCCGTTCTCTATAAAAAGAAGCAAAGAAGAGAGAAGAAGGGGAAGAGGTGACGGCTAATCATTATTAATAAAAAAATTAAAAAAAAAAAAAAAAAAAGAGAGAGAGAGAGAGAACTACTGTGCACGACATCCAAGGGGAACAAGGAGAACACTGTGCGGGCAGTAGGTTTTCGAAGTGCACACGACAGCTTCGACGTGGACCCTGGCAGACGCGGCACGTGCGCTACAGTACCCAGACGGCGACAGCTTCGACGTGGACCTAGTGCTGATCTGACTGGGCGACTGCTTCTTCTTTTGTTTTTGCGTGAGAGATGGAAACGAAGGAGAAGACGTGGACCTGGCCCTGACTGTGCTCTGGGCCCCACGCGCTCAACTGCCTCTGACGCAGACAGGCGAAGTGACAGCACCTGGACGCTGATGTGGCGAATTTTTTGGGTTCGGTATTTTTGATACAGTGTGGATATGCATATGTTTTATTATATCTTTTGTGTACTTCTTCTTTGAATATTTTTAGATGCAATCCAAACAATTCTATTAATTGCAAATTTGAGCATGAACTGAATTTAAATGTTCTAGAGGCTAAGATGTAGCCGAGTTTTGAACACAAATTTTAATTCTTTCTTATTTCTCTATTTTTTCCTGATTGTGTTTTAATTTTTATTATTTATGCGTACAACATGGTGGATAGACATTTGTATGATTTTTCAAATCATAAAGAGACCGAACAGGTAATTTGTGATTAATAAAAATTAAGACCGTATATTGGAGGACGTGACCGTTAAGAAATCCAATTTCTCAATTAATAATTTGGTGGATAGACGAATGATTAATTGAGAATAACTTTTAGACTACGTTGATAGAGTGGTTGATATTTTTAGGATTTTGGTCGACAATTTGGAAAAATAATATCTTTAATTTATAAGGAATTAAAATTTGTGTGTATGATAAACGAGGTGAACCAAGAGCCCTAGAACTAATTTTACTATTAAACACAGTACAAGTGCTTCATCGTTTCACAGCCCTCTCCCTCTTCACCAATTTAGTTAGATAATTAGATTAAGGTAATTTAGTTGTTTATCATTAATAAAATTCGACCTTCCAAATAGTGATTCATCTAGCGATATCGGTACTCAGTAAAATATCTAGTCCCTGTGGGTTCGACACTCTACTCATCTATCTATATTACTTGTGCGATTTTGTACACTTGCAAATTCAACATCAAGTTTTTGGCGCCGTTGCCGGGGACTAGTTATTCTTTAATTGATATTGAAAATTGCTAGATTATTACTAGTTTGGATTTTTTGTAATTATTTTTATTTTATTATTATTTTACATCTTTATTTTCTTTTGACTAACTTTTATTTATTTTTATTTTTCTTATTTTAGTTTTTTTTAGTTTTTCTATTTTTTTCTTCTTCTTTTTTGATACTTACATTTCAGGACATACAGTGCATTATCATGGCGAACGATGAGAATAGGCCTTTGAGAGACTATGCTATGCCCTCAATTTATGAGTCAAGCATAAAGAAGCCGGTTATTGAAGCTAACGATTTTGAAATTAAACCGGCGATGATTCTAATGATTCAACAGACTGTTCAATTTTGGGGACTACCACACGAGGATCCTTACACTCACATTGCAGATTTTTTAGAAATTTGTGATACTTTCAAGCACAACGGTGTATCAGACGATGCAATTAGACTGAGACTCTTTTCTTTTTCCCTACGAGATAAGGCTAAGGCTTGGCTACATTATCTACCACCAGGTAGTATTACTACTTGGGAGGAACTTGCACAAAAGTTTCTAGCCAAGTATTTTTCACCTGCAAAGACCGCAAGGCTAAGAAATGACATTTGCACATTTACTCAATTTGAGACTGAGTCTTTGTATGATGCATGGGAAAGGTATAAAGAGTTATTAAGAAAGTGTCCTAATCATGAACTACCAAAATGGCTGCAAATGCAAACATTTTATAATGGTTTGGGAGTTACACATAGATCTATGGTTGACGCAGCAGCTGGTGGTGCACTAATGAGCAAAACTTACACAGCAGCCTATGATATTTTAGAGGAGATGGCATCAAATCATTACCAGTGGACTTCAGAGAGAACGATGCCAAGAAAAGTGGCTGGAGTTTTTGAACTTGATCATTTTTCTACTTTAAATGCAAAAAATGATATTTTATCTAAACAAGTAGAAAATATGAATTTTAATGTTAATCAATCTAATATTATTTGTAATCTTTGTGCAGGAAATCATTCAAGTTCAAATTGTCAAGTGGGGAATCCTTTTGCTCCATCAAATGTTGAACATAAAAATTTTGTGTCAAACTTTCAAATGCAAAACAATCATTATGCAAACACATACAATCAAGAATGGAGAAACACCCCCAATTTTCTATGGAACAACAATCAAGGAGCAGTTATACCACCTCAAAATTTTCCACAGCAAGAAAAGAAGTCGACGCTTGAAGATATGTTTGAGCATTACATGCAAAGGGCAGAACAATACATTCAAAAGACAGATTTGGCAATTCAAAATGTTGCAAATTCAACTTCGGCTTCCATTCACAATCTTGAGGTACAAATTAGTCAATTTTTAAATATTATTAATGACAAAACTGCAGGAACATTGCAAAGCAACACAGTTGTCAATCCCAAGGAGCATGTCGAGGCTATAACACTAGGAAGTGGGAGGACAATTGAGCAACCACAAGAAGAAAATGAAGAACATAATGTGGTTGAAAAGCAAAGTGAGATAGAACAATTTGTGGAGGAACAAATTCAGCATGAGCAAGTAATGTATGATGTTTTTAATTCTATAAATTTTCCTCCTGAAAAACAGTCATCTTTCCAAGTAAGTAAAATTGATTTAATTGTGGGCGAGAAATATAAGGCTAAATTTGAAAAATCATCAATCGAAGAATGTCCAACAAATTCAACAAATTTTGAACCTGAAAAAGAAAATATTTTTGAACATGTTATGTATTTGGATGCTGAACCTTCTATTTATTCATTTTTTCAGCATAAATTCATAGAGGTGGGGGAATCAAAGACATCATCATCACGAAGGAAACGCCTCAAACTTGAACTTGAACCTGATCCACATCTGAAGAGAAAAATTAGAAAGGATGTGCTAATGTTGTTGGATCTTGGCGTTACTTAACCATCTCACCCCCATGTCTGGCTGAAGACTTAAAACTTAGCGCTTCTTGGGAGGCAACCCATGTTTTATTTTATTGCATTCAGTTTTTATTATCTTTTAGTTTATTTTATTTTAATTTTTGATTTTATTTTGTAGGATTGCATCAATTTTGAAAGTCGCCAAACGGAGCTGTTTGGAACACCTGCATTGATGGCTGTTTTCGAGCAGTTTGGAGTCAAAATCTGGAAAACTGATTCAAAGAGAAGTTGTAGACAATTGTCTTAGCTTTCCAGCAAAAAAAAATCAGCCCATTTCGACATCTACAGCTCCAGATATCGCCAAAATACTGAACGCTGCGCGTGCAGAAATTTAAAGACGAATCAGGGGAGATATTCTAAACTTTTTGCATTCTTTTTGTTTTTCTTTTTCTTTCCCATTGAGGACAATGTGATATTTAAGTTTGGGGGGAAGGTTTACAAATTTATTTTTTATTTTTAAAGAAAAACAAAATTTTAAAAAGGATTTCAATTAGGCTCACCATTACACTTTTGAGTTCTTTATTGTGATGAGCATTGAAACAATTTTTTTGGGATAAACAATTTTTTTATAAAGCAATATTAAGCATACTTATTTACTTTAGGATTATTGAGTTTCATAATTCCTTACAAAATTGTGTGGGTCATGCTATTATACATAAAAGACAAATGTGATGCTTTTTCTTGTGATTATCCCCTTTAATCTAATCCTCAACAGAGTTTAAGTAAATAGAGTAATAATAAAAAAATTAAAAAAAAAAAAAAAATTGAATAAAGTCAATCTACTCCAATGTTTTGAGTTGCTCAGTAACTAGGGGTATTCATCACAAATGTCTACACTTACGTAGAACAGCAACTTGAAATATGAGTATGCAAAGCACTTTAAGTTTGTGACTTGTTGAGTAACCGGGTGAATTCATCACAAATGTTTTGCATTCGCGTCAAAAGGCAAGTGACAACTTAGAGAAGAGACTGGAAAAAAAAAAAAAAAAAAAAAACTCTAGTTTGCTACTCGGTTTGTAGTAGAGAGAAGGGATAATCACAGATTGAGTTGTTGCATACTATAATTACATTAATTGCATGACAAATGCGATTTTTTTTTGAGAATTATGAATAAATAATTGCACTGGAGAAAGTGGGTATGCTTAGTTTTACTTTATTTGCAATTGTTTATATTTTTAATTGTAATTTTGATGCTTGCATGATAAGATTTCTTGGTGTGATGGGTTGAGCCTACTATTATTATTCCCTTGTTTATTAATCTACTTTTTGCTCGAGGACAAGCAAAATCTTAAGTTTGGGGGTATTTGATGTGTCGAATTTATATGCAAATATTTGTACTCATTTACCTATTAAAATGACTTGTTTTCGCTGATATTGTCTATAATTCATCTTATTCTATACAATTTCATTTAATTAATTATTTTTGAAGAAATAATATTTTTGATGCAAAAAGTAAAGAATTGTGGAAATAATCAACAAACAAAGTAAAATAATTGATTTATCATTTTTTATTGTTTTGTTGAGTTGAAGTTGCGACAAATAATTTGTAAAAGGATTTTTATACGCGAATATGATTTATAGTTAGTTTAATTAATTTTAAACTAATTAAATTTATTTTATTTAAAAATCCTAATTTCAGGTATTAATTTGTATATGCAGAAGCACGTGGTTGGCAGAAAAGGCAGAAAAGAAGGAAAGAGAAACAAATAAAATTCTGCATTAAAAAGGAAGGAAATAAAGGAACAAGAAGGACTATTTTGTAAAAAATACAACCCTAATTCTCTTTCCCGTTCTCTATAAAAAGAAGCAAAGAAGAGAGAAGAAGGGGAAGAGGTGACGGCTAATCATTATTAATAAAAAAAATTAAAAATAAAAAAAAAAAAAGAGAGAGAGAGAGAGAACTACTGTGCACGACATCCAAGGGGAACAAGGAGAACACTGTGCGGGCAGTAGGTTTTCGAAGTGCACCCGACAGCTTCGACGTGGACCCTGGCAGACGCGGCACGTGCGCTACAGTACCCAGACGGCGACAGCTTCGACGTGGACCTAGTGCTGATCTGACTGGGCGACTGCTTCTTCTTTTGTTTTTGCGTGAGAGATGGAAACGAAGGAGAAGACGTGGACCTGGCGCTGACTGTGCTCTGGGCCCCACGCGCTCAACTGCCTCTGACGCAGACAGGCGAAGTGACAGCACCTGGACGCTGACGTGGCGAATTTTTTGGGTTCGGTATTTTTGATACAGTGTGGATATGCATATGTTTTATTATATCTTTTGTGTACTTCTTCTTTGAATATTTTTAGATGCAATCCAAACAATTCTATTAATTGCAAATTTGAGCATGAACTGAATTTAAATGTTCTAGAGGCTAAGATGTAGCCGAGTTTTGAACACAAATTTTAATTCTTTCTTATTTCTCTATTTTTTCCTGATTGTGTTTTAATTTTTATTATTTATGCGTACAACATGGTGGATAGACATTTGTAAGATTTTTCAAATCATAAAGAGACCGAACAGGTAATTTGTGATTAATAAAAATTAAGACCGTATATTGGAGGACGTGACCGTTAAGAAATCCAATTTCTCAATTAATAATTTGGTGGATAGACGAATGATTAATTGAGAATAACTTTTAGACTACGTTGATAGAGTGGTTGATATTTTTAGGATTTTGGTCGACAATTTGGAAAAATAATATCTTTAATTTATAAGGAATTAAAATTTGTGTGTATGATAAACGAGGTGAACCAAGAGCCCTAGAACTAATTTTACTATTAAACACAGTACAAGTGCTTCATCGTTTCACAGCCCTCTCCCTCTTCACCAATTTAGTTAGATAATTAGATTAAGGTAATTTAGTTGTTTATCATTAATAAAATTCGACCTTCCAAATAGTGATTCATCTAGCGATATCGGTACTCAGTAAAATATCTAGTCCCTGTGGGTTCGACACTCTACTCATCTATCTATATTACTTGTGCGATTTTGTACACTTGCAAATTCAACATCAAGTTTTTGCAAAAATATTATTTCTTCAAAAATAATTAATTAAATGAAATTGTATAGAAATAAGATGAATTATAGACAATATCAGCGAAAACAAGTCATTTTAATAGGTAAATGAGTACAAATATTTGCATATAAATTCGACACATCAAATACCCCCAAACTTAAGATTTTGCTTGTCCTCGAGCAAAAAGTAGAATAATAAACAAGGGAATAATAATAGTAGGCTCAACCCATCACCCCAAGAAATCTTATCATGCAAGCATCAAAACTACAATTAAAAATATAAACAATTGCAAATAAAGTAAAACTAAGCATACCCACTTTCTCCAGTGCAATTATTTATTCATAATTCCCAAAAAAAAATCGCATTTGTCATGCAATTAATGTAATTATAGTATGCAACAACTCAATCTGTGATTATCCCTTCTCTCTACTACAAACCGAGTAGCAAACTAGAGTTTTTTTTTTTTTTTTTTTTTTTTTTTTTTTTTTTTTTTTTATTATTAATAATGATTAGCCGTCACCTCTTCCCCTTCTTCTCTCTTCTTTGCTTCTTTTTATAGAGAACGGGAAAGAGAATTAGGGTTGTATTTTTTACAAAATAGTCCTTCTTGTTCCTTTATTTCCTTCCTTTTTAATGCAGAATTTTATTTGTTTCTCTTTCCTTCTTTTCTGCCTTTTCTGCCAACCACGTGCTTCTGCATATACAAATTAATACCTGAAATTAGGATTTTTAAATAAAATAAATTTAATTAGTTTAAAATTAATTAAACTAACTATAAATCATATTCGCGTATAAAAATCCTTTTACAAATTATTTGTCGCAACTTCAACTCAACAAAACAATAAAAAATGATAAATCAATTAATTTACTTTGTTTGTTGATTATTTCCACAATTCTTTACTTTTTGCATCAAAAATATTATTTCTTCAAAAATAATTAATTAAATGAAATTGTATAGAAATAAGATGAATTATAGACAATATCAGCGAAAACAAGTCATTTTAATAGGTAAATGAGTACAAATATTTGCATATAAATTCGACACATCAGAGAGGTAAAAGAATTCATTCATCTTACAAAATTGAATTTTCAAAAGCTCATTTCTTTTAATCTCCTAGTCCGCTCTAATTCATTAATTGTACATGTTCAGGTACCTATACCGGCTAAATGGTTATGTTAAAAATAGAGCATATCTTGAAGGGTCAATAGCTCAGGGATATCTATCAGAGGAGTGTTCACATTTTTTTTCCAGGTATTTGCCGGGTGTGGAGACATCTTCGAGTAGACCACGTAGAAATCCAGACATTTCCAACCTTGATGGTGCTCAATATCTTTTTGATACCGCTGACACTACTGTTGGTAAAGTTGATGCATTTGAGCTAGATAACTTAGCGTGGGAACAGGCACATCGATATGTGCTAGACTACCATGCATCAATGGAACCATTTCGGGCGAAAGTTGCTTTTGAATTTAAATCGAATACAGTGAAAACCGCGGAGTTCGATATTAACTTACTTTTGTTATTCCTTATATCAATTGCTTGTTTTTTAGCGAATTTTCAGGGACATCAAACGAAGGGCTAGACCAAGAAGACTACCACCACGTGAACAAAACAAGTTGATGAATGAAAAATTTCATAAGTGGTTTGAATCTCATGTAGGTGAATTACAGTTATGCAAGTTAATCTTCATTATATCTACATTTTCTATGGTGCTGATACGATTTGCGCAAAATTAATAGGTACATTCTTTGGGTCCTAAAGGTGTGTCCTCTGAAATACAAGTACTTGCCAAAGGTCCCTATAAGATGGTCAAAAGATACGGATGATACATATTCAATGGTTTTAGATTTCGTACTAAGGATCGTGAATGTAATTTGAAGTCTCAAAATAGTGGAATGGTAGTGACGTCTAAGACTAGAAGTTATGCTTCCAAATCGGATACGAGGCCTGTAGATGGAGATCTCGACTACTATGGAGTGCTCACGGATATCATTGAGTTGAATTATTTGGTCATTTCCGTGTTGTCTTATTTCGTAGGGATTGGGCTGAGTTTGATAGGAATTTTGCTAACAACAAGGATAAGTTTGGCTTCACAGTTGTAAACTTCTCAAAATTGATTCACATCGGTACACACATTAGCCATGAGCCATTTGTGTTTCCATCCCAAGTGCAACAAGTGTTCTACATTGAAGATCCAACCCTGCCAAAATCGTATGTGGCTCTCGCTATGCAACCAAGAGATGTATTCCAACTGGGCGATACTTCAGAAGATGAAGACGGTGAAGTCATGAACAGTTACATTGCTTCTGATTTTCCTGTGTTTGATGTAAACACAACCGACGGTGGAATTTGCGGAACTTGGCTCCGCAAGGATGGAGAAGAGGGCGATGTATTGGAAGATGTCGTATTGTAGTTTACTTGATTTTCAATCTCAATATTATATGTCTGTAATTTTCGTGTCTTAAATCTTGTTGTAATATTATATCTTTAATTCCGAACATGTTCATTGTGAATTTAATACACCGGTTTAATTATCTTTCTATTTTCTACTGCTTGGTGTTATTTACATTAAACTATGCTTAGTGTCATTTGAACCAAACTATCATTGTAATTTAATTTATTACAAATCTCATTTAATTAATTTTTTTATAATTATGTTGGTTTGTTAATCCTACTAAAGTACAAATTTTATGATAGTTATTATAAACATGTTATTAATTAAATTTGCATCTCTAAGAAAGTTATTGAATCCTTGACAGGTACAACATGCCGAGGTGTGGAAAGAGGGTAAATATAAATGATGGCAATGAGAGCAATGGGGATGAGCAGCCACTACATAATAGTGGCAGTCAAACAGATGAGGGTGAGGGTAGCACGCCGCCCACTGTCAAAAAATATCGTGGGCGAACTAAGATGACGAATATTTGGAGGCTAAAGAATGACGAAAGGATTGTGGTGGAGGTAAACGGGGTCGGGCAACCGGTTGGCGATAACGCCAGCAAATTTTCTTCCTTTATTGGGGTTATAGCAAGGAACCCCCGGATAATTCCTTTGTCATACGAGAGTTGGCCGAAGGTGCCAACCACGACAAAGGCCACTGCTATTACGACAATCAAGGTATTTTCCATCTAAAATAAATAATTGGTAGGTGCAAATATATTATTGAAATATGTATTTTTAGTGATGGGTAATAAATTTTGCAGCAATACTTCTCGTTCGCCGACTCCCTTACGCCTTGGGTTGAAAAGTCACTCTCCAAAAAGTGGAGGGACTACAAGAGTGACTTGAAGGCGAGGTATTTTGACAAAGACCTTTCAGAGGCGGAGAATGCAAGGGATGTGCCAGAAAATGTGGAGCCTTCAGATTGGCAATTCCTTGTGCACTACTGGAGTTCGGCGATCGGTCAGGTATTTACATTAAAGGCACAAAAATCTAATGAGTATGTGGTTGTATGGCTACTCTAATAAATTTTTCTGCTAACTTCATTGTGGCATGTACAGAAAATGGTGGAGGTGAGTGTTGCCAGTCGGTCAAAGCAGCTAGTGTTGCACACCGTTGGTACACAGAGCTTTGCTCTGGTTCGGGAAGAATTGGTAGGCACAATCGTATTGAACATTTTTTACTTACAGTTATTTGTTTATAACCATTTCATCTTACTAATATATAGGAAGAAGATTTGGGGGGTCCTACGGAGTTTGGCGACATTGACTTTTTCGATGCCACCCACAAATCGAAGGATGGGACGTATGCGAGCCCTGAGGCAGCACGGATTCTGGTAATTTGCGAACTAATATCTAATGAGTAGTCGAAATCTCATCTGCTTTTAACTCTGATTGTTATGTCCTTTTACAGACTAACGCTCGGAGAAGGTATGATGAAATCTCTTCCGCTTCAGATTCTGACCCTACGGCGGCACCCACAGATTGGCGTACCCGGCAGAGAGTTGCCTTGACCGAGGTTAGGGGAAAGGAGAGGCATGGACGTGTCCGTGGTATGGGGCTAGGACCAACCCCCTCGCGGCTATTCGGACGGAGTGAATCTAGTTCAAGTGCCAATCGGGACGAGGAGATGACTTCATTAAAGGCACAGGTTGCACTTCTACAAGAACAAATGGCCCATTTAATAGGGCAGCAATCCCAAGTCCCACCCTCGGTAAGTCTTTAAATTGGTATTTTTAAAGAGATTATGGTCTTGAATGATGAAAGACACGTACTAGTGTTTGTGAGTCTGCATTGTGGCTGTCGTCTATAAGCATTTCGTCTATGTTTCTTAAGTGGGCTGTGATTAGAAACAAAGGGCTGGATTGGAGATCTGGAAATCCAAATAGAGACATCTCATTTATTATAATCTATACTTATTGTTGGACCAACCCCCTCTTGCTGTTGTTGCTGATGTCTCTTTGTGTGCGTGTGTTGAAGAGAATGAAGGGATGAGAGAGAGTTGAGGAAAATGCCGCTATGTTAGTCTAGTGTATCCTCATTCTCTACCATCCCTCTTTCTGGCTCCATATATGGCTTCTATATTAAATTGGTTTCCTTCCACGATGACAGTCCGTAATACTACACTTGATATGAGCCCTGTTCATAGCTGCACCCTATTGCATACTCACAAACAACTAATACGTGTCGTTCATGCATTGTATGACCAACCCCACTTTGGCACATAACATGCTTAGATGACATTGTATGACCTGCAAACAAGATTTGTTCAATCGTGTTGTTGTACTGATTTGGAGGATTTTGGTATGCTAGCAGCATACTGAGTTTGGAAGTGAACCCATTTTTGTTAAAAAATCATTCCAAAGATGGCAATCAGGTTCTCTAACAGTATCTGAAAATGAAAATATCCATAATCTGAGCATATATGTTGCTCTACTAATTCTTTAGTCCAACTAAATCTAAAACCCAATTGTTGTACATATCCGGAGTATTTTGGCATACAGCTATAGCATCCTCAGTTCACAGTGAACCCATTTTGGTTAAAAAATCATGCCAAAGATGGCAATCAGATGCATGAAATCAGCTTCTTTAACAGTATCTGAAAATGAAAATTTCCATTATCTGAGCATATATGTTTCTTTAACAGGGACTGTGAACAATTGTTCTTAATTGGGCTGTGATTAGAAAGAGACGAGTTGGAGTGGAGATCTGGAAACCCATATAGAGACATCTTGTTCATAATAATTTATTATTATTGTGTTTCTTGTCGCTCCTGCTGTTGTTGCTGATGTCTCTATGTGTTCGTGTGCTGAAGGGAAAGAAGGGATGAGAGAGAAATGAGAAAAAAGCCGCTATGTTAGTCTGGTGTATCCTCATTCTCTACCATTCCTCTTTCTGGCTTCTATATTTGGTTTCCTTCCACGATGACAATTCCTTAAAACTACACTTGATATGAGCCCTATTCGCATTTTTCTTCAATGAAGAATTGATCTATGACTACAATCTCCATTCAAAGCCCAATCAAAATTTGTTTTGGAGCCACAGACATCAATGAAGAATTAATAGAGAAACATAAATGATTATATGCTGGAAATTTTCATTTTCTTTTACTGTTCATCGAAGCTTATTTCATGCATCCGATTGTCTTCTTGGCACATTTTTTTGACCAAAATGGGTTAACTGAATTAGTAAAGCAACATATATGCTCAGATAATGGAAATTTCCATTTTCAGATACTGTTAATGAAGCTGATTGCCATCTTTGGCATGATTTTTTAACAAAAAATGGGTTCACTTCCAAACTAAGTATGCTGCTAGCATCCTCATCTTCTTTTACTGTTAATGAAGCTTATTTCATGCATCTGATTGTCATCTGGGCATGTTTTTCTACCGAAATGGGTTCACTGTGAACTGAGGATGCTATAGGTACGTATGCCAAAATCCTCCGGATATGTACAACAATTGGGTTTTAGATTTAGTTGGGCTAAAGAATTAGTAGAGCAACATATATGCTCAGATAATGGATATTTTCATTTTCAGAGACTGTTAGAGAAGCTGATTGCCATCTTAGGCATGATTTTTTAACATAAAATGGGTTCACTTCCAAACTAAGTATGCTGCTAGCATCCTCATCTTCTTTTACTGTTAATGAAGCTTATTTCATGCATCTGATTGTCATCTTGGCATGTTTTTTGACCAAAATGGGTTCACTGTGAACTGAGGATGCTATAGGTACGTATGCCAAAATCCTCCGGATATGTACAATAATTGGGTTTTAGATTTAGTTGGGCTAAAGAATTAATAGAGCAACATATATGCTCAGATAATGGAAATTTTCATTTTCAGATACTGTTAATGAAGCTGATTGCCATCTTTGGCATGATTTTTTAACATAAAATGGGTACACTTCCAAACTAAGTATGCTGCTAGCATCCTCATTTTCTTTTACGGTTAATGAAGCTTATCTCATGCATCTGATTGTCATCTTGGCATGTTTTTTTGACCAAAATGGGTTCACTGTGAACTGAGGATGCTATAGGTACGTATGCCAAAATCCTCCGGATATGTAGTGGGTTTTAGATTTAGTTGGGCTAAAGAATTAGTAGAGCAACATATATGCTCAGATAATGGATATTTTCATTTTCAGATACTGTTAGAGAACCTGATTGCCATCTTAGGCATGATTTTTTAACATAAAATGGGTTCACTTCCAAACTAAGTATGCTGCTAGCATCCTCATCTTCTTTTACTGTTAATGAAGCTTATTTCATGCATCTGATTGTCATCTTGGCATGTTTTTTGACCAAAATGGGTTCACTGTGAACTGAGGATGCTATAGGTACGTATGCCAAAATCCTCCGGATATGTACAATAATTGGGTTTTAGATTTAGTTGGGCTAAAGAATTAATAGAGCAACATATATGCTCAGATAATGGAAATTTTCATTTTCAGACACTGTTAATGAAGCTGATTGCCATCTTTGGCATGATTTTTAAACAAAAAATGGGTTCACTTCCAAACTAAGTATGCTGCTAGCATCCTCATCTTCTTTTACTGTTAATGAAGCTTATTTCATGCATCTGATTGTCAGCTTGGCATGTTTTTTTGACCAAAATGGGTTCACTGTGAACTGAGGATGGTATAGCTGTATGCCAAAATCCTCCGGATATGTACAACAATTGGGTTTTAGATTTAGTTGGGCAGTCGAATTAATAGAGCAACATATATGCTCAGATAATGGAAATTTTCATTTTCAGATACTGTTAATGAAGCTGATTGCCATCTTTGGCATGATTTTTTAACAAAAAATGGGTTCACTTCCAAACTAAGTATGCTGCTAGCATCCTCATCTTCTTTTACTGTTAATGTAGCTGATTTCATGCATCTGATTTTCAGCTTGGCATGTTTTTTTAACCAAAATGGGTTCACTGTGAACTGAGGATGCTATAGCTGTATGCCAAAATCCTCCGGATATGCACAACAATTGGGTTTTAGATTTAGTTGGGCTAAAGAATTAGTAGAGCAACATATATGCTTATATAATGGATATTTTCATTTTTAGATACTGTTAATGAAGCTGATTGCCATCTTTGGCAAATTTTGATTAGGCTGTGATTGGATTGTTTAGTGCCTGTTGTCTATGTTCTTAATTGGGCTGTGATTAGAAAGATAGGGCTCGAGTGGAGATCTGGAAACCCATGTAGAGACATCTTGTTCATAATAATTTATTATTATTGTTGTTCTTGTCGCTCTTGCTGTTGTTGCTGATGTCTCTTTGTGTTCGTGTGCTGAAGGGAAACAAGGGATGAGAGAGAGATGAGGAAAATGCCGCTATGTTATCCTGGTGTATCCAAAGTCTCTACCATTCTTCTTTCTGTTTCCATTTCTGGCTTCTATATTTGGTTTCCTTCCACGATGACAGTTCCCTAAGAATACACTTGATATGAGCCCTATCTTGTTTTTCTTATTTTTCTTATATTTGGTTTTTTTCCACGATGACAGTTTCATGGATTGTCTGAACAATCCATGAAAGGCATGCTTATATACTGAATTTTCATTTGTTTTACTGTTTTAGATAGTGGATATTCCCAATCAGAGGAGAATATTAAGGTTTCAAGTTAGATACTAAATTTTCATTTGTTTTGTTGTTTTAGATATATTTAAAAACAAAATTAAGTACTAGATTTTTAGCATTGCAATGTAACTATTTTAGCTCTCTATATATCATTAACAATTCTATTTGCAATTGGCACTTTGATCTTATAATTTAAGATACAGGTAGATCTTTTTGTAAGTTCAAAAAATATGTATATTCTGTATTGTGGTCTACTGTTGAATTAAACTATTGTTTTTTTTTCACAGAGCGGTCGCCCAGATGAAGGAAATTCTGATGATCAGAACTGAAGCTACTCGAGGGGTATGAATCTGCGGTCCTCCTTGCTGTTCTTATGTCCTCCTTGCTGTATGGTTGTTGTTCTTATGTCCTCCTTGCTGTTGTTATGTCAGACTGTTAATTTGGGATATTTGGGATATTTGTCAGACTGGTTTGTTTGGATATTTGGGGTGTTGGTCACTATATTAATTTGTTAATTATGACACTGTTAATTTTGCGGTGAAATTGGATGTTGATATGACACGTGTGAAACTTTATTATCTTTAATTATTCTTGTGTTTGGTTGTGATTTGCGCAGTAATATGCAACGAAATTGGTTGAATCAGTTGTGAATTAGTTTACAGGTTTTGTAAATGAAACTGTGAATTGAAATCGAACGGAAAACCGGAGCATGAAAAACAAATGGGCATAGCTAGATCGGCGTTTTATAAAACGCCAGTCTATCTAATGAATTAGATGCAGTGTGCGATATACCGGCGTTCCCACACACGCCGGTGTATGTCGCTAGCTGTAACGACACCAAGAAACACCGGCATTTTATAAAACGCCGGTGAACCTAACTACACCGGCATTTTTTGGTCACGCCGGTGCTTGTAAGTAGGAAAAACCGGGCACTCATAAACGCACATACACCGGCGGTCTATGACCACCGGTATACTATCATTCTACACCGGTGTTTATAGAAACGCCGGTGAATGGATAAATACCGGCGGTTGATGGCCGCCGGTGAATGGATAAATACCGGCGGTTGATGGCCGCCGGTGAATGTATATTGGGGGTAAAAGAACGGCACTCAGAGACCCCCATACACCGGCGTTTCCTGACCGCCGGTGTAGTTGTAATATTTACCGGCGTCCAGTAAAATAGCCGGTGTAGACCCCTTCCTTTCCGCGACGCTCGCTTCGGCGGCATTTGGACCGGCGCTATTATAAACGCCGGCGTAAAAAAATGCCGGCAAAGACGCAAAAAAAGCCGGTAAATCGGTATCTTTTGTAGTGGCCATTAAATGCTTGGTGGATTCATTCACTGTAATGCATCAACTAATGAAACAGGGTGACCATACTGTTGGGATTGGGGCGTCAACAAATGCCATCTGGTCGTAGCGGAACTAATTAGAGCAATGAGGAAGTCGAAGTAGACAAGGCGAATAAATTGAGCAAGCAAGTAGATCCACCAAACTAACACAAACACAACAACGATGACTTATCCCGGTTAGCTTTTGCTTAATCCGGAGGGAAATATAGGGAGATCTAATATTCAATTAGAAGAGATTACAAGGAGTTACTAATTCACTTGACACAAGGAATTAAACTCACCCACCAAGAACTATCTCTCTCTCGAGCCTCTCTTTGCAATGGAGAAAAGAATCTATGAAGTACTCCCTCTCATATTGGAGGAGTTTACAATATATAGAAGAATAGAGAGAAACCCTAGGTCTAATCTTGATCCTCAGTCGTCCGATATAACTTGGAAAAGAAGTAATTGAATAGGAACCGTACGATCTAACTTGGAGTTGAAGATTGGGCTGAAACGACCTAACAAATCGAGGCCCAAAACTGAACACAGCGGCGCGGGCGGTCGACCGTCCACCAAGACCGGTCGACCGTACCGCTCTCTGACTTCCCAGTAAAAATAGAGGTCGGGGGGTGCGGTCGACTGTCACCCAGACTAGTCGACCGCAACTAGCTGCACCTACTGCTGCTGTTGTTCTCCTTCTACTCGCTTCGACGCTTCGACCTCCGTGCTTCATATTACATTCTTTTAATCTGAATAACGAGTATACAAGACACAATTCTAACAAAATCCACTTTGGATTGCATACGAGTGCTATCACATGATGTATTACTCATCTCCAAACTCTAACAAATTCCACATGCAAAGAAAACTTTGAACAATAGCTTCTTCTTCTAGTTGAAATGATCTCTACCCAATCTCACCGAATCCAGTGCAGCCGCTCAAAGGCCCACCTCCCTAGATGTACTCACAAAGTTACCAAACTCCGTATGAACTCCACCTACCCTTAGGCTTTCTCCACCTCTTGACGATATTCGAATGTCGTGGTCTCGTCTCGATGAATCTAGTTGCGGCAAACTAGCTAAGCTTGCGAGAATACCGGGAAAAGGAGCAACACTTGCGCAAGTATTTCGAATTCTTCGAAGCTTGTAGAGACTATTTTGGCTTGGCCCAACCATTCTCATACCTCTAATCACCTTACGACGATCCTGAAAAACAGACAGAACTCCACCTCGAGCTGTGTACCTACAGCCCCGTGCATCAAGAGTTCACAAGAAAATCAGATTCCGTTTCAGCAGAGGAATATGAAAAACATCCCTTAAAGTAAACATATGTAGACCTAGCATCTTCAACTCAACTGTCCTCTCACCCACTACTTCACAAATCTCTCCAGTTCTCATTGTCACACAACGTCCCGTAGTAGACTTATAAGTAGAAAGCAATTCCCTCTCGGAACAAATATGAGAAGAACTCCCTGAGTCAAGAAACCAATTAGAATCCACTTCTAAAGAATTTGAAACAAGAAGACACGAATCGCCTGAATCAAATGCATTAACCACATTGGCTGAACTACCGTTCTTTGCACTCTCCTGATTCTGCAATTTCCTACAGTCTTTCTTGATATGCCCTGGCCTCTTGGAATATCGGCAATGGATCGAATCCTTTTGCAAAGCACTTTGTCTTCCTCCGAAGGACCATCCACTGATAGACAACTTGTAGGAATAGACAATGCAGATTTATGGGTCACCTTCCTAAGTTGATTTTTCTTCAATGCTTTAATTACACCATCTATCGAGATACTCTCCTTGGCAGATCTACCGTGTAGCATGGTCGTGATCAAAGGCTCGTACGAATCCGAAAGTGAATATATCAGGTTGAAAGCTTTATCTTCCTCACACACATCTGCATTGATCGCCCTAAGTTCAGATAATACCTTATTGAACTCTGTAATGTAGTGTTGGAGATCGGTACCTTCCTTCGTAGATAAACGGAATAACATCCTCTTCCAATGCATCTGATCTAATAACGACGAACCAGAGTAGTCAGTTATGAGTCTTTCCCACAGACTCGCCAGGTCAGTTTTTTCAAGAAATCTACACTTGACCTCGTCCGCCAAGGATAGTCGGATTAGACTTATGGCTCTTTCACGAATATCTTCCCAAACGTCATTCTTCATATCAGTTGGCTTTTTCTTCTTCTTTACTGCTGACTGCAACTGTTCTTAAACAAGAACATCATACATGTCAGTCTTCTAAAGATTGAAATTGATCGTACCATCAAACTGCTTGATCTTCAAAATACTGTGGCCTGTCATCTTAACCAAGGAACTCGGTAACCTGAAGCTCTTATACCAGTTGTTGGGATTAGGACGTCAACAAACGCCCTTTGGTCGCAGCGGAACTAATTAGAGCAATGAGGAAGTCGAAGTAAACGAGGCGAATAAATTGAGCAAGCAAGTAGATCCACCAAACTAACACAAACACAACAACAATGACTTATCCCGGTTTGCTTTTGCTTAATTCGGGGGGAAATATAGGGAGATCTCATATTCAACTAGAAGCGATTACAAGGAGTTAATGATTCACTTGACACAAGAAATTAAACTCACTCACCAAGAACTATCTCTCTCTCGAGTCTCTCTTTGCAATGGAAAAAAGAATCTATGAAGTACTCCCTCTTATATTGGAGGAGTTTACAATATATATAGAAGAATAGAGAGAAATCCTACGTCTAATCTTGATCCTCAGTCGTCCGATATAACCTGGAAAAAAAGTAACTGAATAGAAATCGTACGATCTAACTTGGAGTTGAAGATTGGGCTGAAACGACCTAACAAATCGAGGTCCAAAACTGAACACAGCGGTGCGGACGGTCTGGTCGACCGTCCACCAAGACCAGTCGACCGTACCGCTCTCTGACTTTCTAGTATAAATAGCGGTCGGGGGGTGTGGTCGACTGTCACCCAGACCGGTCGACCGCAACTAGCTGCACCTGTTGCTGCTGCTGTTCTCCTTCTACTCGCTTCGACGCTTCGACCTCCGTACTTCATATTACCTTCTTTTAATCTGAACAACGAGTATACAAGACATAATTCTAACACATACTCCATTTTTTTCTACAGGAACAAAAAAAAAAAAAAAACAACGTACTATTTTGCTTATCACAAGAGTTATGAATCTTGTGTTGTACTCCGAGTTCTTAACTTAAAAACTCGTCAGAGCATCCACAGTCGTTTGCTATAAATGCCAATTTGCCTTTTTTTAGCAAACGAATGGCTGCAATTGTTTCTCATTTTGCCATTTTATAGCAAAGTTTCTATTCTTGTTTCTCAAATATGAGAAACGAAAATGAGAATTCTCAAATTATAAAGGACAGAGAATGATTCCCCGGACGGGGAATGATTCCCCGTCTCTCAAATTTTAATATATTTTATTATCAACAGACGGGGTATCTTATACCGTCTGTTAAATTTTATTTATTTATTTATTTTTTTAAAAGGGTCAGATGGGATATCATATCCCGTTGTTCACCTTTATTTTTTTTTATTTTTTTTATTTTTTTAAATGAACGGCCATGATTGGCCGATTAGAAAAAAAAAAATTCCAAATGGTGGGATGGGGAATGATTCCCCATCCATGGAATGATTCCCCGTCCTAGGAATCCGGATGAAAAAGTGGGTAGGTTTAGGTAGTTAATTAGGTTTAGATAGTTGTTTAATTAGGTTTAGTTATTATTGTATTATTTAATTTATTTAATTAATATAGTTTAATAGTTAATAAGTAATTAACTATTTTAATTTAATTTTAAAAGTTGAGACGGTATATGATATACCGTCCCACTCAATTTTTGGCGAACAATATAGCAAACGACCACTGCAGCGATCGATCCTATTTGCTATTACTGTTGCAGTCTTTTTTGGCCTAAATAAGAAATACCACTGTGGATGCTCTCACAAACTTAAGTTGTCTTTTTTTCTCCTGTACTTTTTGTACCTGATCGTACATCTCCAACAACTGTTGGTTTCTCTTCAAACAAATCAAACTTTTAAATTGATCAATGTATAACAACTCTTTTGTTTCTCGTAAGACATTGACACTAAAAACAGCATGATAGTTGTTGACTACACCCAAGTTGTAATTTCATTATTGGTTAATAATGAGACGTAGCATCGAAGAAGCTTATTCAACTTGCATAATGTACTGATTTTTGTAGAAGACTAGTAGACTAAACGTAATCGTAAGGAAAGTTTACACATATGATAATGATGTACAAAGATTCCCTTAATTACGTAATGGTCATTAAATTGACGACGGTTTATTTAGTTAAAACTATACATTATCTTTTAAAGAATGGATAGTCAAAATCTTACATCTAATTAACAAAGCTAAAATCAAGTCGAAAGCAAAGTCAAAAGAACTAACTTTACAGAAAGCTTAAGGTGCGTTTTGAGCTTAAGGTGCGTTTTGTTTATTGTTTTGAACATAGTTTTCTGAAAAGAGTTTTCTTAAAACAGTTTTCTGAAAATGAGAATTTAAATGCTATTTGATAATAATTTTTTATAAAAATAGTTTTTAGAAAATAAAAGTATAATGTATGTATAGGTTTGGTTGTATGTATATACTGTATACAGTATATATACTTTGATACATACATGTTGTATACATATACATACATACTGATATATAACAATATAAAATATTTTATTATAATAAATATATTCAATAATATACATATATATAATAGTATATAATAATTATAATAATATATATGTAATAATAATATATTCAAATTATATATTAAACAATTTATTATAACAATAATAAATTATATAATAATATATAATAATAATAACATATAATATATATATATATATAATAATATAATATAATAATAGTATATATAATAATAATATAAGATAATAACAGGGTATATAAAACAATATATATAAAATAGTATATATAAAATAATATATATATAATAATAATATAATATAATAATAGTATATAGAAAATAATAATATATCATAATAATTATATATTATATAATAATATGAAATAATTTATTATAATAAACATATTTAATTATATAAATATATATAATAACATATCATAATTATAATAATACTAGATTTGCCCATGGGCACATGCCTACGGCACATCTTCGAAACGATACAACACACGAAAAGCCCTGTAAACAGTAAAAAACCAATTATGTAGTTCAAGTTTGAATAGTATGGCAATAATTAGCTGTAAATAAAAGTCCAAGTTTCTTTTAGTATATGTTGAAAGATACTTATAAATGAGGGTATAAAATCCAACTTCTTAGAACTTTAAGGATGGAAAATGATGAAATTTAACTGTTGAGCTGATATTTGCTATTTTTATTATAACATGTGCAATAAAAAAAACATAAAAATTCTGAAAATTTTACAAACCTGAAATCTTAAAATCTAAATTTTTAAGTAAATAAGGAAAGAATGAGAGAGAGAGAGAGGGAGAGAGAGAAAGAGAAAAATATGAAAAAGTGAAGAGTGAAGAGAGAGATAGTAATGAAGTAATGAGTCTTTTAGTTTTGAGGGGAAAAATTTAATTTTGGGATTTGAAATTTTAGGCGGAAAAATATGTTTTTGGAGAATCAATCTAGGCCATTGGTTTTAGGGGAGATTGAATAAGAGCCACTTGCTAGCTTTCTTTGTAATTTATTATATAGATATATACATTAAAATTTTTATTAAAATAGTAATAAATTATATAATAATATTTATAATAATATATAATAGTAACATGTAATAATAATAATAATAATAATTAATAATATATATATATATATATATATATATATATATATATATATATATATATATAATAATAATAATAATAATAATAATAATAATAATAATAATAATAATAATAATAATATATATATATATAAAGGGAAAAAGGGATATGAGTAATTTGCTCATTTAGTACATAAGCAAGTGATGAGGTGGCATGCATGTGATTGGAAAATCCTAAATGTGGTTAGATACTCAATGTATCACATGCATACCACCTCATCAATTGCTCATTTATTAAATGAGCAAGTTGCTCATATCCCTTTTACCCATATATAAATATATTTAGAGAGAGGATGTGAAGAATCAGAAAATAATTGAAGTGGAGTTTTGTGAAAACTGTTTTCACAGAACAACCTAACCAAACGGGTTTTGGGGTTTTGGAAAACAAAAAAAAAAGAAAAAAAAGAAACCAAGCATACCCTTATTGATTGGTTCATAGAAAGTGGGCAAAAACTACAGGTCAAGATAAGTAGATTATTAAATTCATTTGTTCGATTAACCTATCAACTCCACTTTTATTTATACATTGATATATATAACCCACTGTAACACCCGCAAAATAGCATATAGCTTTTTTGCATCATAATTCGTGCACAGTTGAGAATTGCACGCGATTATATATTTTTCTAATAATAATTGACTTTAATTAACGAAATTTCAGATATATTAGTTATTTTGAACTCGATGAGATGTACTCGGGATATCTTATAAATTAAATTATGGTTTTGCCTCGATTATTTTAACAAGACAATCTTCGAAAAATAATATTTTTTATAAACATATATTTTTATAAATTCAAATTATATTATTTTAAGTACATAGATAGATATCTATATATTTGTTTGGATCGTTTTGAATCGTATATGATATATGATCTATAATTGTTTTGAATATGAGTATGTCCGTATATATTCTATAAATATTTGAATATATTTTGTTATGGATATCAAAATATTAATTTGAATTTTAATTAACCATACATTGTTTTTCATTGGGTTATAGTTTGTTTAATCTAGGGTTAGGAAATCAACCCCCCCATCCCCATTCTTTCCATTTCTGTAAAAAACTAACACTTTCTTTCTTCTCCATTTGTTCTTCATCTTCTAGTTCAAAAAATAAAAATAAAAGAAAGTGAGAAGAAAAGAAAGAGTGTGAGAAAGGGAAAAAATTTCATTTTTTTGTAGGTTCATGCTTGGAGTTCTTGGAGGTGAAGAAGAGGTAAGCTAGGAAGGAGATGTGGAACTTGAAGATGAAAACTCATTTCAACTCAATTTGGTGGGTGTTCTCTCAACTCTAAAATTAGTATTTTTTTGGTATGTGATATGGTTTGTAGGAGTAGATGAAATGCTTGAATACCATGTATGATTAGTTGATAAGTTATGAGATTGAGTTTTTATGTTAAGTGCAACCTCATACCATGATTTCTTGATAAGAGCACATATGTGGTGTGTTGACTTAGGAATTTCTACCGTGCAAATGGCTCAGGATCTGGACACAAAATTTTTACGGCATGTTCTAGGATGAGTTTAGAGAATCCTTAAATTTTTTCATATTTTTCTAGGTTCATTTAGTAGCTCAACAAAATTATTCTTTTCGGAACACAGAGTAGCAGAAAAACTACTGTGTATGTTAAAAATTTGTGTATTTTCCGAAAATCATAACTTGGAATTCGCAAGGTAGCTTGAGCTAAAATTGGTACTGGGACTACTTGGATATGTTAACAACAATCATTTCAAATTGCAGATTTTTCTGAATTTATTTTCTATATTTAAGAATTATGTTTTGTCAACTGGTCTGGCTCTATTTTGTTTCAAAGATAAATTTTAATAAATCATAACTAATTTATGGTGTATAATCTTATAGTGAAATTTATATTTTAGCATCTACTATATATGTAGATCATGTAACTAAAATTTTAGATAATTTCGAAAAAATTTGATGGGGTTTAAAATTAGTTTGTAACCAGAGGTTTTACATACTGCTGAGAATAGAAGAAATGTTTCTACTATATTCAAAAGGCTATAACTCTGTATATTTTGAAACCTTATGCACTTTTTAGATATGTTAGACTTGTATATGTGTAGTTACTTAATCCCAAATTTTATAAGTATTATATTTATGGTTGAATTGATATTGAATTTTGAATAGAACATGTTCAGTTAAGTGCAGATTTAGCTAGTCTGTGAACTTGAGCTTTTCTGGAATTGTATGTTGAGAATCTGGAAGAATGACCAACTAGAGACTTGTAGTAGAGAGTCTTAGCTTTCCAAAACATTTTGAATCATGCAATTTCAGTAGAAGACATTGTTTTAAACCTTGTTTTGTTAAGTAAGTTAATTTTCCTGTGCACACTTGATGACAATAGGGGTTTTAGAGTTCTTTATTGGATTAATTTGATGATGAGGTCAACTAGAGAGTTGTAGTAGACACACATAGCTTTCCATAAAACCGATGATCATGTAATTCCGATAAGCGAGCAAGTTATTATGACATTGGCAAGATGCAGCAACTGTGAGTTCAGACATAGCATACTTGAGAATTTTTGGTTTTCTAGCCCTGTGTGGTTAGAATCTGAGGAACTGGATAACTAGATAATTGTAGTAGACCATCTTAGCTTTTCACAGAGTGTTTATTCATGGAATTCCAGTGTGTAGATTAAAAGTTATGGATGTTTCAATAACTTGGTAGATTCATGTTAGTAGTAGTTATGTTTTTGCTCTCCACCCAAGCCTTGGACTTGTATATTAGTAGCATTTATATGTTGAAATACTTGATTCTATCATAATTTGAGTTTGTCTAAATGTGTGTGACTGTTTGCTTGATTTGAGTTGTTTTAGGGGATCGTCTAGGGTAAGCTATTACCCTACGACTAACAACCCTTAGGCTAAATTGATTTCTTCCTCCTCGAGAACTGGATAGTCATCACTCGTGCACCGAAGAATTCTTACCCAATGGGTAATTGATCATGGGTTGAGATACTGGATGCAATCCAAGTCTGAGATGGTGGCAAACGATGGGAGATCGGCTTGCGAGTGTTTGGGATTGATAGGCTGGGTCTAATATGACTGAATGTTTGACCTACTTGTAGTCAGTGAATGATCTGATTTATTATCTACCTTGTCTAGAATGTGTTCATGCCCTAGGTCTGTCAACGATTAGATATTTTTAAATTGTGGGTATTTCACCTCATTTGTCGGGTATGAGATACCCTCCCTTTTGGCGCCGTGTACTGCTCGCTGAGAGTCACAAGCTAGGGACATTAGTCAAGGACCTACAGAGGTGTTGGCAATCGATGAATGTCAATTTGCCGTGATTAGTTACTATTTTGATAGACCGATCAGGCTCAATCATTGTTTTAAAATACTGTGCATATTTTGAATATACATCATTTCTCGGTAACAATAATAATTAAGTATTTTTCCTTTCCGCTTGGGGATCGAGTTGGTATTAGGAGTGATACCCTATAATCCGATTTGTTCTAAGGGCCAGACTAGGCGGTGATAACCAGGATTGTCTCTTCCTGACATAGGGATACGTGCTAAGCTTGTTTATCTCGCTCTGTTAATTACCAAAATACTAGTGGTAAGAATGGAATGTTTCTTGTTCTATCTTGGTGACAGACGGGCCATGAGTAAGGTCCCCCATAAGTCTCAGGTGCCAACTTGGTACGTGGTGTACCTTGTAGTTCGTCACGGCTTTTGGTGAGATGATCACTACTACTTATTCACAGTAACGGGATTGGACCCAAACTGTATGCCTCACCTGCCACGTTATGAGGGGAACAGGAAGTGTACAATAGTAGAATGCAATGCATGACGAGGGTTTGAAACCATGAAACTAGAGAAGACGGCTTGATTTGGAGCGTATGTAGTATAGGATGCATGCGTGTCCAAAGTTTTACTGACATTAGACTCAGTGCATATGTTTTCTGTACATTGTGTATTGTGCATTAGACTTAAGGTCATGGCATACACTAACACTAAGAAATTAGGATGCATGTTTCTATTTTCATTAAAGGCTGGCTGTGATTGCTAGTTGGGGATCGCTGTTTTCTTATCAGCATTGCGTCAGTATATGTACTGACGTGCCCACTCAATTAGGTGCTGGATACCGGGTCGCGATTGCTGGAGGACTCAAGACAAGCAGGGCATCCAAGTGGAGTAGTTTTGTACCTATCTACCATTCGAGCAGGTGCAGGAATATCAGAGTAGCGCAGCAAAAGATTCGATCTACAAGGCGTATCGCATGAAGTTTGTCCTGATATGTTCTATAGACACCTAAAGCGGATACGCAATCATGGAGTTTGTCCTAATATGTTCGATAGACTCATGATATATCTGAACACTTTCTTTAACAACTAGAAACTTGATGTCTATGTGCTTCGACTTCGTAGAGCATATTTTGTTATTGGAATAAAGCACACCGAATTATTGTCATAACATATCTTTAACGGTCTTTTAATACCATCCACAATTTGCAGCCCACTGAGAAAATTTTGCAGCCATATCCTATGATTGGATGCCTAATAACAAGCCATATATTCAGCTGTCATAGTGGAAGAAGCTATGAGTGTCTACTTTGCACTCTTCCAGGAAATAACTCCCTCACCTAACAAGTAAATATAGCCCGACGTGGATCTTTTACTGTCTTGGCATCCAGCAAAATCAGAATCAGAATATCCAATGACCTCTAAAGTATCTGATTTTCGATAAGTGAGCATGTGATTTTTTGTTCTTTTCAAATAACGCATAACCCATTTGGCTGTGTAGAGCCCCAGATTTTCAATAAATAAAATTAGAAATACGTGGCATAATTTTCAGAATCAACTTCAATGTAATCATAAACATGGCAACCAAATACAGGAAATTTAAAACTTTTTTATTACATCAATTGTTTACAAAGCACAACGGAAAATTAAATACCTTGAATTATATTTTCTTTCTTTTACAATTTGCCTAAGTCATATTATCATTCTACCACTTGCATCCAATCCCAAGCTAATGGTACATACATGCAAAACATGTGGCTAGAGATAACCCTAACCTCCTAAAACTACGAGATCAGCCATAACGGTGTGAGTGACATCCGAAGAATACAATATGAATAAAACATGAAGGATAAAGTCACAAACAACACATACCAACAGTAGTAACAGATGGAATATGAAACGACAGTAAATAAAACATGAAAACATCAAGTGAAACTAAGACTCAGTGTCTAGTGTAGGAAAACAGAAAAACATCATGCATAAAACCATGTCAAGAAAACACAAATGCAATATGATGACTCTCTAATGCATACTTGTCGGATTCTATGCATTCCATACTATATAGGTCCGGTGCAAGCCCTTATCGTTCTCCACTTTATAGGGTTAAGTCTCTCAATATGCAACTAATCCTACTACGGTGATAGAAACAAGATCCAGAATACTTCGCGAATAGGCATCACAACCCTCGACGCGCAAGCATCATGTAAGAATACCTCTAATTCCCAGGAAGAATCACCTCCCTGATGTGTACCCCATGAATAGGTTTGCGAAACCCTCGATGTGCAGATACACTAATACATCTCGTGAATAGGCCCGCCAACCCTCGACACGCGAATGCACTTGTATGCCCCGTGAATAGTCCTGTAGACCCTTGACACACGAACACACCAAATGTCCTTTCGAGACAGAACAACACACAGTCTTGGAACACATCTGTTGGACTAGATCCCTAAAGCATATACTTACGTTTTCCAAGTTCTATCACATCTCCATTAGTGCATGTCTTTAGGTTGATTATTATTAAAACACAAATTCCCCCTCTCTAGAGTTAGTGTATCCTGCTGGACTTAATTCCACAACAACAACCCCAAGACCCAACTGGTCATAATCCACAAAATTTCATCTGCCGGTTCACAGGAATCTTACTCAACTCCTAGAGACTTACAAAACAAATATCAACACAAAAACTTTCAATAAAACTCTTAATTTCATCATCAAAACATTTATATCACGAAAACTCTTTTAATCCACAAAACCCAAATTCATTCAAGATACTCATGAATTTCCAGAATTGAAATAAAATATTAAATTCATTAAATAACTGAGAATCATATTTTGAAGTTATAGAATATCACAAAATATTAATTTCTTCAAAAACCATATATGTTTCACTTTATAAAGTTATAGAAATATAATCTAAATTCTATTAAAATCAAAATATAACTTTCTGTAAAATACTGTAATCTGTAGCAAAAATATCATCTAAAACAGTAAATCAATAATCCATAATATCGAATAAATAATCGTTCAAGAAAAATGACGGAAGGACTCACAAAGCAACCATAAACAATGATGTCGGTCGACCTTCAAAAGTCACAGTCGACTGACATGACTGTTGACCTTCATTTTAGTTCAAAAAATGGACAGTCGACATTCATGTCAAAAACAACCCATACAACAGTTTTAAATTTTGTGCACTTCTTAACTGATATTTAATTTAAACTTCTTAATAGCGTGAATTTAAAATATTAAAACCCTGAGATGATCAAATACAACTTTTCTAACATATTGGAGTTCGTAAATCAAATCAAAATCTCATCAAGTTCATAAAAGAGCAATTTTTCATAAAATCTTCCAAACAGTAAAACATAGATATATAAGTGTGTATGTGTGTGGGTTTTCATCAGTAAGAGCATCAAGAAAACATCGTATATAGGTAATATATTGTTCAAATCAATCTCAGTATCAAAACAATCAAGATCCAACTGAAAACTTCGCAAAAACTCACAAAAACACAATTTCGGCTGAAAGCATCAGACTCGAAAATTCAACCCCTTTTTTCACTTCAAGAATTGATCTTTTTGATCCAAAATTCCTTCCACAACTTGATTAAACACAAACCCCACTGATTACATCAATTTACTCATGAATATATGCACTTACAATTTGTATATAATCAAGTTATACCTCATCAAAATACCAAAACAGTACATATATATATATACACACAATGAAGCATAGTTTTTTATTCAATTTTTGCAATAATCATCATACAACTCAATATATATGTTCAAATAAACAAGTATATGAAAGCAAACAACCTACTCATAATTTCTATTAGGTTCCTTAACAATCTCAAGTCATCTATATGTAATTTCAATCATCTATAACATAGTTCTCGTGAAAAGATTCAATTTTTATTTATCCATCTATCAAAATTGATTATATCAACATACAATCCTCTAGCATGCTTTCTAATAAATAAATTATCACATACATGCATAAAACAATAAGAAATCAAACATATGTCACTCACCTTATTGAAGAATCTACCGAAATAACAAAGAGAATAAGAAAAATCCTTCCTTTCGCAAGAAATCCAAGATCCTTACTTCGAAACTTCAAGAAAACCAATAGTAAAATAATATTTTGTTTTTTTTGAAGAGGAGGGGGATAGCTGTAGTGGCTCTTTAATAGGCCGAAATCTAGGTTTTTAGGGTTTTACAAGTTATATGGAAACATCTCTTAACAAATTATTACTTTACATATATAAATCTTTCTTTAATAAAGTAGTCAAATAAGTTAAATAAATTAAAATAAAACTAAATTCCTTTACTATTGAGTTATCCAACTATCAAGTATAGACAAGAAATTTATAAAAAAAACGGATTTGTACTCCAAGTGGTAATTTTGCATCAAAGTCCATCTCTTTGTAATATTTGCAAATATGTCAAATAAATATCATAAAAATCCAGAAAATTGATAAATAGTACCTACTAATAAATATTAGATTTTTTAAACAAAAGTTTTGAAGTTTAGTTTCCAAGAAAAATATTTGCACACGGTTCAACTTAAATTCCATATTTGCAAAAATACCATATTTGTTTAAATCTTTACCAAATCAACTCTAACTAAATTTTAAATAAATATAATCTTTAATAATGATCTTGGCCAGCCCAAAAAGCAGCAAAAACAAATTTTCATTATTTGTTTGAGATCCAATCAGTTTCTTACATAAAAGCCCATCTCTTTCGAAGTATTTATAAAAATAGTTTCTTTTTTCAGAAAAGTCCCAAAATTTAAGATATACTTAATTATTTTTTTGATGATACGGATAGAGTCAAAAGACTCCAGCCATGCATTAATAACAAGAAAATACAATAGAAAGGTCTTACAAGACGTAAAACAAACAACCCAAAGCCACTACTCCTAATTACCAACTGAAACAAAATTACAATCCAAGAAGCTACAGCCAAAAAACGAATGCTGATAGCGTCAGCAGACTGCGCCAAATCCAACGAGCAGATCAAGAACCGCTCCGATCGGAGAGACCAGGAAAGATGTCTGCTCCTCCGTATCCTACACCCTGCCAATGATGATGCAGGGAAGAAGAAACCAGCCTACAAAGAATAAGATACTGAGCAACTCGGAAACCCCGCATCAGTGCACAGAGATCACGAGACCACAACCCAGACAACAGCAGAGGACACCGATAATTGCAGATCAGATAAAAGCAAAACATAGCCCAATAAACTTAGCCTGCAAACGGAGAAGAACAAAAAGGTCGATGAAGTAAAAAAATGATCAGTAGAAAAGAACTCCCAAACACAAAAAAACAGCCATACTGAGAAACATATACTAGAGCTAAAGATACTAGCCAGATGCCATATACAGTTTCAAAAAGAAACAACTTCACAGCACTCCCCCATACAAAATGCACAATCTAACAGATACCACGATAGCTTCCCTCTTTCAAGAAAATACATCAAAGCAAACAAACTTAAGATGAACTCTTTGAACTAAGACAAAACGATCTTAACACATAAGATCAGAAAAAGGAAGTATCAGTCCACACTGGCGCAACACAAGAGTGAAAGAACGAGATAAACTGGAGTACCAACTGGAAGGAAAGAATGAAGATGCCAGTCCCTTAGACAATCCGACATCCATCTAACAGTTCCAAAAGCAGACAAGCCCAAAAATAAACAGCTACCAAAAGCATTATACGGGTAGGCCTTCCTACCCTTTAATCCTGCAATCAACAACACCAAGGGAAATAGCATTAAACCACACCTCTATACTCCATACAGCATCAATAAAATCGAGAGAACGAGCTGCCATATTATAAATAGGAGAAATTATTCAGAAATTTAAAATTGGAGATTTGCACCAAAAAAATTATTTGCACATGTAAACTTGATAAAGTCATAAAATACTCAAATTAATTTAAATAAATCTTAAAAAGTAGAATATCATAAATAAATGAGGAAAATAAATCATTAACCATAAAATTTTAAGAATTCAAAATTTTCTAGCTTTGCACGTGTGTTGCATGTGCAAAATTGCAATTTCACGAAAATAGTCAAAATAGTTAACTTTACCAATTTAATATTATTTAATAATGCAAAATAAATTATTTTATTTTGTGGGGTGTTACAGGCTGCTTTCCAATGATCCATCATAGGGTTACTTAAATATATGCCTACCATTCCCACTATGAACGCAATATCCGGATGCCTCCATACTAGAGCATACATAAGACTTCCTACAGCTCACTCATACAAAATCTTTGCATTTCTTTTCGTTCCAAATCATTCTTGTGGCACTGATTGAGACTGAACTGGTCTCCCTTAGCCACAGGGGTATCTCTTGGTGCACAACCTTTCATTCCAAATCTATCAAGGATTCTTTCAATATAGCTCTTTTTTGATAACCCAAGGATATCTCGAATGCGATCTCTTGTATGACTAACTCAAAAGAGGAGTCCCCAAGATTTTTCTTCTCAAAATTCTTGGCCATAAATCACTTGGATTCATGCAATAAGCCTATCTCACTGCTAGCAAGCAGTATGTTATCGATATATAACACCAAAAATATGTACTTACTCCCACTGAACTTATGATATACACATTCATCAACTTTATTTACTTTAAATCCATATTTATTTACCTTAAATCCATATGAGATAATGACATGATGAAATTTGTGATACCATTAATAGGAAGCCTGTTTGAGACCATGAATGGATTTCTTCAGTTTGCATGTCATTTTCTTTCGGTCACCAGATACAAAATATTCTGGTTGCATCATATATATCATTTCGTCAATGTCACCATTGAGAAACACATTATTTACATCCATCTAATGTAGCTCTAAATCAAAATAAGCCATAAGTGCCATTATGATCCTAAAAGAGTCTTTCGTTGAAATCGAAGAGAAAGTTTCTGTGTAATCAATGCCTTTCTTCTGAGTGAAACCCTTGACAACTGGACTAGCCTTATATTTCTCAGTATTTCTTATTGAATAACTTTTGGTCTTAAATATCCATTTGCAACCAATAGGTTTTGGACCTTCAGGCAATTCGACGAGATTCCAGAGTCATTGTCATTCATGGATTCCATCTCATCATTCATGACATCAATCTACTTTTGAGAATTATAACTTTTTTTGGCTTGATAGAAGTTGATTGGATCATCCACTCTTATATCAACCTCACGTTCTTGGAGAAAAACCATAGTCTTCCGGAACCACACTTCTCATTTCTCTAGTGGATCTTCTCAATGGCATATCATATTGAGGTTGTTGAGTTTGTACTTCAGGTCTACTTTTCTTATTTTGCAAAGTGAGTTCTTCTCCATTGTCTTGATTTTTTGAATTTGCATTTGGAACCATTTCAGGAATAAGAGTTTGATCATTATCAATAGCAACATTAGGAAGAGAAACGAATTCTTCTTGAAAGACAATCTCTCTAACCTTATCACCCTTCACAAACTCAATTTCCTCAAGAAATCTCGCATTTCCGGTCTCGAAAAAAGTTCGAGTAGTGGGACTATAAAACTTGAAACCCCTTGACCTTCAAAGTACCCAATAAAGTAGCATTTTACAATTCTTGAGTCCAGTTTCTTTTCATATGGCCTATATGGCCTTGCCTCAGCCACACAACCCCAAATGTGTAGGCGCTTAATACTAGGCTTACTGCCTATCCATAGTTCATGAGGTGTTTTGGCTATTGCTTTCCCTCGCATTGTGTATTGCGCGAAAATACCGCATTCCTCTACAAAATTTTGCAAAAGGTCCTGGACGTTAATCACCGAATCCATCATATTTTTCATAGTATTCACCACCACAGTTAGATTTGATAGCTTTAATACTCTTGCCAAGTTCGTTTTCAACCTCAGCTTTGAAGGCCTTAAAAACTTCCAGAGACTAAGACTTCTTATGAATAAAATATAGGTACCCAAATCTTGAGTAGTCTTCTATGAACATAATAAAATATTATTGACCATTGATGTGTCAAATTTGTATACAAATATTTGTACTCATTTACCAATTAAAATTGCTTGTTTTCGTTGATATTGTTTATAATTCATCTTATTTCTATAAGATTTCAATTAATTAATTATTTTTGAAGAAATAATATTTTTGATGCAAAAAGTAAAGATTTGTGGAAAAAAATCAACAAACAAAGTAAAACTATGGATTTATCAATTTTTATTGTCTTGTTGAGTAAAAGTGCGATAAATAATTCTAGAAGGATTTTAATGAGCTATTATGATTTTTAGTTAGTTTAATTAATTTTGAACTAATTAATTTTATTTTATTTAAATCCTAAATTTTGGTCTTATTTTGTGTATGCAGCAGCACGTGGTCGCAAGAAAAGGAAAGAAAAGAAGAAAAGAGAAAGAAATAAAATTCAGGTCAAAGAAAGAAGGAAATAAATAAAAGAAGAAGGATTTTTCAGCAAAAAGAGGAAACCCTAAATTTTCTTCCCGTTGGTTGGTTCGAGACAGCACGTGTGGCAGCAGCAGACTTCTACTTGTGAAGTGGGCTGTTTCCTTTTCGACGTTGTAGGATCGAGACACAGAGACGAGAGTGGGACCCACGTGAAGCGACAGTGGCTCAGAGGCGGGTTCCTTTCTCTTGGCGCTGTCTTCTTTGACGTAGCGACCCAATAGCTGACGTGGCGATCAGAAGGTGTGGTTCAGATTTCGACAGCAACAGGAACATGACAGGTCCTGTGTGCTAATCTGACCGGTGCTGAGTTCGAGGTTGACTTCGGCTGACGTGACAGCCGAGTTGACAGCTTTTGGGCGCAGTTTTTGAGACATAAGAGAGAGAACGGCTTGGACTCGGTTCTAAGAGTTCGATTTGCATTATTTTTATTTCTTTTTGTATCTCTTCTTCTCTATAACTTTTTTATGCAATCCCAAACAATTTTTGTTAGTTATAAATTGAACATGAATTAAATTTATTGTTCTAGAGGCTAAGATGTAGCCAAGTTTTGTAGAACACAAATTTTAAATTCTTATTATTATTTTATTTTTCCTGGTTGTGTTTTAATTTTTATTATTTATGCGTACAAAATGGTGGATAGACATTTGTATGATCTTTTAAATCATGATGAGACCGAACTGATAATTTGTATTAATAAAAATTAAATATCGTTATTGGAGGACGTGGCCGTTAAGAAATCCAAATTTTCAATTAATAATTTGATGGATAGGCAAATAATTAGTTGATAATAATTTTTAGACTACGTGAATAGAGTGGTTAATATTTTTAGGATTTTGGTCTACAACTTGGAAAGATAATATCTTTATTCATATGGAGCTATAATTTGTGTGTGTGATAAACGAGGTGAACCAAGAGCCCTAGAACTAATTTTACCCTTAACAAATTTCAAGAGCTTCATAGTTTCACAGCCCTCTCCCTCTTCACAAATTTAGTTAGCTTTAATTAGATTAATTTAATTTAGTTGTTTTATCCTTCATAAATTTCGATCTTCCAAATAGTGATTAATCTAGTGATATCGGTACTCACTAAAATATCTTGTCCCTGTGGGTTCGACACTCTATTCACTTACTATATTACTTGTTGCGATTTTGTACACTTGCAAATATTAACATCAAGTTTTTGGCGCCATTGCCGGGGACTAGTTATTCTTTTATTGATATTGAAAATTGCTAGATTATTACTAGTTTGGATTTTGTAATTATTTTTATTTTATTATTATTTTACATCTTTATTTTCTTTTGACTAACTTTTACTTTTATTTATTTTTCTTATTTTATTTTTTTTATTTTTTTATTTTTTTTCTTTTTCGATACTTATATTTCAGGACATACACGTACATTATCATGGGGAACGATGAAAATATGCCTTTGAGAGACTATGCTATGCCCTCAATTTATGAATCAAGCATAAAGAAGCCGATTATTGAAGCTACGATTTTGATATTAAACCGGCAATGATTCTAATGATTCATCAGACTGTTCAATTCTGGGGACTATCACACGAGGATCCTTATGCTCACATCGCAAACTTTCTAGAAATTTGTGACACTTTCAAGCACAATGGAGTATCAGATGATGCAATTAGATTGAGACTCTTTCCTTTTTCATTACGAGATAAAGCGAAGGCTTGGCTACATTATCTACCACCCGGTAGTATTACTACTTGGGAGGGACTTGCACAAAAATTTCTAGCCAAGTATTTTCCTCCAGCAAAGGCAGCAAAACTAAGGAAATGATATTGTCACATTTATGCAATTTGAGACTGAGTCTTTGTATGATGCATGGGAAAGGTACAAAGAGTTATTAAGAAAGTGTCCTAATCATGAACTACCGAAATGGCTGCAAATGCAAACATTCTATAATGGTTTAGGGTTACACATAGATCTATCGTTGATGCAGCAGCCGGTAGTGCACTTATGAGCAAAACTTACAAAGCAGCTTATGATCTTTTAGAGGAGATGGCATCAAATAATTACCAGTGGTCTTCAGAGAAAACAATGCCAAGAAAAGTGGCTGGAGTTTTTGAACTTGATCCTTTTTCTTCTTTAAATTCAAAAAATGATATTTTATCTAAACAAGTAGAAAATATGAATTTTAATGCTATTCAATCTAATATGATTTGTGATCTTTGTGCAGGAAATCATTCAAGTTCAGATTGTCAAGTGGGAAACCCTTTTGCTCCATCAAATGCCGAACATGAGAATTTTGTGTCAAACTTTCAAATGCAAAATAATCATTATGCAAACACATACTATCAAGAATGGAGAAACACCCCCAATTTTTCATGGAACAACAATCAAGGAGCAGGTGTACCACCTCAAAATTTTTCACAGCAAGAAAAGAAGTCGACACTTGAAGACATGTTTATGCACTACATGGAAAAGGCAGAACAATACATACAAAAGACAGATTTGGCAATCCAAAATGTTGCAAATTCAACTTCGGCTTCCATTCACAATCTTGAGGTACAAAGTAGTCAATTTTCAAATATTATTAACGAAAAAACTGTAGGAACAATACCAAGCAACACAGTTGTTAATCCCGAGGAGCATGTCATAGAAATAACACATAGAAGCAGCGGGAAGATAATTGAGCAACAACAAGAAGAAAATGAAGAATAGAATGTGGTTGAAAAGCAAAGTGAGATTGAACAAATTGTGGAGGAAAAAATTCAGCGTGAACAAGTAAGTGAAGAACAGTCATCTATTCAAGTAAGTGAAAATGATTTAATTATGGGCGAGAAACATAAGGCTAATTTTCAAAAATCACCAATCGAAGTATGTCCAACAAATTCAGAAACTTTTGAAACTAAAAAAGAAAATATTTTTGAACATGTCATGTACTTGGATGCTGCACCTTCTATTTATTCATTTTTGCAGCAGAAATTCAAAGAGGTGGGGAAATCAAGGACATCATCATCACGAAGGAAACGCCTCAAATTGGAGCTTGAACCTGATCCACACAAGAAGAGAAAAATTAGAAAAGATGTTTTAATGTTGTTGGATCTTGGCGTTACTTAACCATCTCACCCCCATGTCTGGCTGAAGAGTAAAACTTAGCGCTTCTTGGGAGGCAACCCATGTTTTCTTTTATTGCATTTAGGTTTGGTTTATCTTTTAGTTTATTTTATTTTAATTTTTGATTTTATCTTGTAGGATTGCATAAATTTTAAAAGTCGCCAGGCAGAGCTGTTTTGAACACCTTCATTGATGGTTGTTTTTGAGCAGTATGGAGTCAGAATCTGGAAACCTGATTCAAAGAGAAATTGTAGACAATTGTCTTAGCTTTTCAGCGAAAAGAAATCAGCTCATTTGGACACCTATAGCTCCAGATATTGCAAAAATACTGAACACTGCGCGTGTAGAAATTTAAAGACGAATCAGGGGAGAAATTCTAAACTTTTTGCATTCTTTTTGTTTTTCTTTTTCTTTCCCATTGAGGACAATGTGATATTCAAGTTTGGGGGGAAGGTTTACAAATTTATTTTTATTTTTATTATTTTTGAAAAGAAAAACAAAACAAAAAGGATTTCAATTAGGCTTACTATTACACTTTTGAGTTCTTTATTGTGATGAGCATTGAAATAAAATTTTTTTGAGATAGAAAATTTCTTATAAAGCAAGAGTAAAGCATACTTATTTACTTTAGGATTATGGAATTTCACAATTCCTTACAAAGTTGTGTGAGTCATGCTATTATACATAAAAGACAAATGTGATGCTTTTTCTTGTGATTATCCCCTTTGATCTAGTCCTAAACAGAGTTTAAGTAAATAAAGTAATAATAATAAAAAAAATGAATAAAGTCATTCTACTCCAATGTTTTGAGTTGCTTAGTAACTAAGGGTATTCATCACAAATGTTTACACTTACGTAAAACGGCAACTTGAAATATAAGTATGCAACACACTTTAAGTTTGTGACCTGTTGAGTAACCGGGTGAATTCATTACAAATGTTTTGCATTCGCGTCAAAAGGCAAGTGACAACTTAGAGAAGATACTGGAAAAAAAATAATTATTTTTCTATATATAAAAAAAAACTCTAGTTTGCTACTCGGTTTGTAGTAGAGAAAAGAGACAATCACACATTAAGTTGTTACATACTACAATTATATTAATTGCATGAAAAATACGATTGGGTTGGGAATTATGAATAAATAATTGCACTGGAAAAAGTGGGTATGCTTGATTTTACTTTATTTGCTATTGTTTATATTTTTAATTGACATTTTGATGCTTGCATGATAAGATCTCTTAGTGTGATGGGTTGAGTTTACTATTATTATTCCCTTGTTCATGATTCTACTTTTTGCTCGAGGACAAGCAAAATCTTAAGTTTGGGGGTATTTGATGTGCCTAATTTTTATACAAATATTTGTACTCATTTACCAATTAAAATTGCTTGTTTTCGTTGATATTGTTTATAATTCATCTTATTTCTATAAGATTTCAATTTATTAATTATTCTTGAAGAAATAATATTTTTGATGCAAAAAGTAAAGATTTTTGGAAAAAAATCAACAAACAAAGTAAAACTATGGATTTATCAATTTTTATTGTCTTGTTGAGTAAAAGTGCGATAAATAATTCTAGAAGGATTTTAATGAGCTATTATGATTTTTAGTTAGTTTAATTAATTTTGAACTAATTAATTTTATTTTATTTAAATTCTAAATTTTGGTCTTATTTTGTGTATGCAACAGCACGTGGTCGCAAGAAAATGAAAGAAAAGAAGAAAAGAGAAAGAAATAAAATTCAGGTCAAAGAAAGAAGGAAATAAATAAAAGAAGAAGGATTTTTCTGCAAAAAGAGCAAACCCTAAACTTTCTTCCCGTTGGTCTATAAATACATGAAGAGATGCACAAGAAGAACTGAAGAGGTGACGGCTAATCTTTAAAACAAATAATTAAAATTTAAAAAAAAAGTAAGAGAGAGAGAGAGAGACTTCTCTCTCTGTCTCGCTTACGTGCGGGGGAAATCAAACAGGAGACAGAAGTAGCAGGGACGGAGACAGCTGTGTGCACGCACGTGTGACAGACGACGTGTCCTGTCGTCTGACCTGGCGGCTCAGAACCCGACGAGACAGCGACCCTCCTCTGACGCGACAGGGACACAGACGCCTGCTGCCTCTTCGACGTGACAGGTCGTCTGAGGCAGGGACAGATTCGACGCAACGGGGCTGACGTGGCGGCAACTCACTGTTACTGACGTGTTGACGTGACACTGCTGTCTCTGACCGGCACGATTTTCGAGGTGACGTGGCGACAGTTTGGGGTTCGGTTATTTGAGACAGAAGAGAGAGAAAGGACTTGTTTGCATTAAATTTTTGTATTCTTTTTGTATCTCTTCTTCTCCAATTTTTAGATGCAATCCCAAACATTTTTATTAATTGCAATTTGAACATGAACTGAATTTATTGTTCTAGAGACTAAGATGTAGCTTAGTTTTGTACAACACAAATTTTAATTCCTTATTTTTATTCTATTTTTCCTGGTTGTGTTTTAATTTTTATTATTTATGCGTACAAAATGGTGGATAGACATTTGTATGATCATTTAAATCATGATGAGACCGAACTGGTGATTTGTGATTAATAAAAATTAAATACTGTTATTGGAGGACGTGACCTTAAGAAATCCAAATTTTCAATTAATAATTTGATGGATAGACAAATAATTAGTTGAGAATAATTTTTGGACTACGTGGATAGAGTGGTTAATATTTTTAGAATTTTGGTCTATAACTTGAAAAGATAATTTCTTTATTCATAAGGTGTTTTAATTTGTGTGTGTGATAAACGAGGTGAACCAAGAGCCCTAGAACTAATTTTACCCTTAACAAATTTCAATAGCTTCATAGTTTCACAGCCCTCTCCCTCTTCACAAATTTAGTTAGCTTTAATTAGATTAATTTAATTTAGTTGTTTTATCCTTCATAAATTTCAATCTTCCAAATAGTGATTAATCTAGTAATATCGGTACTCAATAAAATATCTAGTTCCTGTGGGTTCGACACTCTATTTACTTACTATATTACTTGTTGCGATTTTGTACACTTGCAAATATTCACTTCAACCATTCCATGAAGCTGTAGGGAATGGTCTACAAATATCTGTATGAATTAGTTCTAAGACGTCAGAACATTTGTTGGCACCAAATTTCCTAATGTTTGTATGTTTCCCCTTTATACACTCAATACAGACTTGGAAATATATCAAATTAAGGGGATCAAGAATTCTGTTAAACACAAGTCTTTGATTTCTCTATTTAGAGAAATGACCTAAATGCTTCTGCCATAGATTGGCTGAATATCAGTCAGTTAATTTTCGTTTTGTACCACTTGAGCTTGTATGCAAGATTTCATTAAATGATGCAACTGTATTAAAAAAATATAGGTTATCATGCAAAGATAAACTAGTACCAATAACATTCAAATCTTGAAAAAAGACTAAATTTATTATTTCCAAATGATCAAGAATAACCAAATTTCTCTAATACAGAAACTAAAACCAAATTCTATCTAAATGACGGTACTATACAAGTCTCTTCCAAATCTAAAAATTGATTAGTCTTCAATAATAATCTAAATTTTCGTATAGCCTCAACTGCAACTGAATTTTCTTCGCCCATATAGATGAATCTTTCAGCATCACTTGGCTTTCGGCTGCACATGCAACCCTGCATAGACAAACTCATGTGAGTAATAGCACCAGAATCTATCCACCAAGTGTATCTATTACAGAAGCTAAATTAACTTTAGAAAAACCAAAGTGAGAAGCATACATTTCTTAACATGCCAAGCGGTGTAGTTGGGACATTCCTTTTTCGTGTGTCCACCTTTCTTGCAAAAAGAAATAGGTAAATTCATGATCCTGTTTCTTTTGCACTCTCTGTGGTGCCCCAACTGCAACTTTCTTTCCTCTTTTCCTTTTCTTTTCATGGGGAGTGGTTGCTAAGTGAGCACTTTCAGCCTTTTTTCACTTAATTCTCTCTTCTTCTTGAACACAATGAGATATTAGCTCATTTAAAGTCCATGTTTCCTTTTGAGTGTTATGAACTCACATGAAATTGACTGTATTGTGCAAGAAGTGAGATAAGAACCAGATGCACAAGAAAGTCATCAGACAGCTCTAACTTTAGTGCATTTAGTTTGGAAGCGAGATTAGACATCTCTATGATGTACTCTCTTATGTTCCATTTTCCTTTCTACCTCATTGAAACAAAATTACTCAAAAGAACACTTATTTCAGACTTTTCGTTTTTAGCAAAACACTTTTCATTTTCTTCAAGGAACTTAGTAACATTTTTCTCCTCAGACATAGTGCCCCTGAAGGTTTCTAGAATGGAACGCTTAATTATCATTAGACTCATGCGAATAGAATGATCTCACTTCTCCATGTTCCATTTATCCTTAGAGGAACTATCATTAGTGAGATCAGTGTGTTGTTCTTTCTAAAGTGCAAAATCAAGATCCATGCAACAGAGAACAATCTTAACGTTTTCTTTCCAATTCAGGAAGTTTGTGCCATTAAGTACATGAATGGAATTGATGTTTGTAGATATTGCAGAAGCAGTTTCTGAATTAGAACAAAATAAAAGAATAAGCCTATAACTATTATTCATGTCAAAATACTAGTCCATTCCTTTCCTACCCATGTTCTCTTTGATTCTGGTGATATTCATTCTTTTATTTCTTCCTGTTTAGTCGATCAGCATCACTTGCTCTGCAGCAAAATGTCAGTGGCTTAGAATATCACTACCGGAGCAGATGTTAAGTGCAAGCAGAGTTTCTTATTGATTTGTGGCATGGATTATAAGGCATACTCCATTGTCATCAACAACTTAGGGTTTGATATTGTATTTGAAATTGATAAGGGCTGAAGTATAAAATAGGTTGATTGTAGGGGGAGGTCAGTAATGAAGAAAAAGACAATAAGAAGAGGAAATAAATGAAAGAAAAAGATAGAGAGAGAGAGAGAGAGAGAGAGAGAGAGTGAGAGAGAGAGTGTGTGTGTGTAACGCCCCGAATTTCCTATATGGAGAATTCGTGACACGAGCCAAGACTTTTACTTTCAATTATTCGCAATACAAAGAAAAGCAGGAAAATTTATAACTTTTTGTTCAACATATTATCTTACAAGCCGAGTGTCACAATAATTCCAATAATACATCAGAGTATACATGAAAAATAGATGAACACTGGGCTCTTTACTTGGACTCTATGCCTTGCCTAGAGTTCTCTCGGATCAGTGGTCCTGCATCCATGACCTAATTGAATGGGGACGTCAGTACATATACTGACGCTTAAAGGCTGATTACTAGCAGCGGAATCTCAACTTTAAACAAACATGTTTAAGCATGGTAAAATGTGCCAGTGTAGTTTAAGTGTTCGTGGGTGTTATGACTTAGAATCTAAAGTAAGGTCAACTAAGACTAGAATGCATTTATTCTAATGCAAGCGAGACTCTGAAACCGTATGAATCCCATATCAACATACGTCCGTATCAAGCTATTCTCCATATTTAGGGATTTGAACCCGTGTTATGAATTCTACTTTTGTACTAAACCTGCTCATGACAGATACAATGTGACTGATGAGGTTGCAGTCGTAGTCAAGTCTCACAAATGCAGTACGCTCATGGTGTCTATGTTTGCAACTACTACCCAGCTTACCGGACCACTCTCAAAAGCCAGACGAACACAGGGTATCCGCAGCACAGGATAGCATGAAGCCTACCCTATGGCACCCATAACTCATAGAACAGTAGTCTATGACCCATTCGCTTCCCCGACATAGAACGTGACGGAATTCAAGGGTCCATATCCTAGTTCCGACAGGAGAACCTCCCATTCTTATCATGACATTTCAGGAATTAACAGAGCGAGATACGTAATCTATAACCCCTGTATCCCATATATATATTTTCTGTGTATTTTCTACATTTAAAATTTTTGTAAATTATTTTTTTTCGTTTTTAAATTCTTTTTCTAAAAATGTATAATTGGATATTCTATTAAAACCTATTTTCGATTTATAATTTTATTTGTAACTATTTCCATGATTTTTATACTGTAACACAATTTTTATTTTTAATATTATTACTCATATTATTATTGTTATTATCATTTTTATTATGGTTATTACTTTAACTGGTTATTAAAAATTCACTTCTATGTACAAACTGTATTTGTACTTATTTTAAATAAATTCCATATTGTAAAGTAAACTACATTATTTCATAGATTATGTTTTATTGGTTATTTTATATTTTTCTATTGCATTTTAAAACCCAATATGCATTAAACCCATTTTTATCTACTGACTGTATTGTAGTATTTTAAAAAAAAAATTATTTTTTGGATTACAAATTACATTTTATTGTAAACAATAGTTATTTATTAATTTATTGTAATTTAAAACCCTATTTTTATTATTGGGTATTTTGCTTAAACCCTAAAACCCATTACCTTAATTAAACCCAAATCCTATCTCATTACCCACCTAACTACCCAATACACCTAATATCAATCCCAACCCACATCAGATCCTAATATAAATCCCCTAACATTAATTCCTCCCCCAGATCCATATTAACCATTATTACCCACTCATTACTTTCCTAATTATATACCCCCCCTACCCTAAATTCCTACCTGATCATCTACCGAATCCAAATGCCAGACTCCCCAAACCCGTTAGCTAATTTCCCTTACCCGGTTCTATGCTGTGCTCCCCCTTGCAACCAAACCCTAATCTCCTCATATATAATTAACTACACCCTCATGCAGTGTATATTTCCCTAGTCGCCACCAGAGTAGATTGCCCTCTGTTCTCTCCTGGCCTCTCCTGACCCCGCCGTCTGCCGTTCCCTCTCCCTTCCTTCCTCGTACTCTCGGGATTGAGTGTGTGTGCGTGGTTATTCGTTCGTAGGTTGTGTGTTGGATCTCGGGTGATTGTAGTGTGTTCTCTTTGGTTCGTGTTGCGGGACATTCTTGCTTGTGGATTTTTGTCCGTTCGTTCTTGGAGTACTTCGTTCGTAGTTGTGTTCATGGGTTTTGGTGTGTTCGCGTTCTGGTTCGTTCGCGTTCGTCGCTGGGAATCCGTTTCTGTTATTCTTATTGTTCTTCGTTTTCGTCATCGGTTAAGACAAGTAACTTGTACTCAAATTCCTTTATATGATACAAGTCATAAATACCACTTGTAGTGTAGTAGGGTTCTAGAGACAACTCGTGTGTGATGTATGGTTGATGAGTACTGTCTCTATAGTGTTTTGACCATAGTTGCCTCACGACACATATGACATGAATTAACCTAGGTTTGCCCGTTCTTGATGTGATGCATATGTGAAACAATTATGAGAACTCGTGTGATTGTGAGACCCATGTGAGATACTTGTTGTGGACATGTTGTGTCACGCCCCGCTTCCCGGAATACGGGAATACGAGCCCGTAACTGAGGCCCAGCGAATGGTATAAGTATGCCAACTCATACCATCCATAAGCTGTACCAGTATTAACTCAACAATATAAGAAAAATTAATCACAACCACGCAGGAAACATAATAATCACATAAACGAGAATGAAATTCAATAACCAATTCTGGAATATAAGAACTTACCAAAATAACTCGATAGACTTCTGCTCCAATTGTAGAAGATCTGCTTATCAATGTCTCCTAGAAATTCTCTTTGTGCACAAGTACTTGATTATCTAAAGAGAAATAATAAATTGTCCTTAGAGCAAGTACGGACAGCAAGTAGTGAAAGCAGAGAGTAAAGAAACAGGTTACTTGAAGGAATATGAATCAAGATCAAATATACGATGACAATAATGGCAGTAATAACAATGGTCTTAATAAAATATACATATATGTCAATTTATGTTCACTAGAGTGTCATTTCTCCTATCTAGTGCACGTACTACTGCATCCCATACTACAGATTCGGTGCACGCACAACAGTGTTCGTTTGAGACATAGTGGTGGGGTCTACAGAGCGTGTACTCGGTTTCAATAACAATCATTTACCATTTTCATTCATTCATTCACATTCATTACTTCTCCTTCCATTTCAATACCATTTCAATATAGGCCCTCGAGTACATTTTCTGAGATTTCCCACTACTAGGTCAACCCTTATAAACCCCGGCTTGTTTAGTATCTTATTAAATCATTCATGTCCATGTAAATGTGTATATAATAATGTCAAGGAGACGATAATAATGCAGCAACATGATGCATTGCTAAATAATAAACATGAAGTAATAAATTTAAAACAACAATTCTCTTTGTATTATTTAAACCGATTCCAATTATAACTGGGTCGAAACCTCAGTACAATGCAAACAATGCAGCAGTAACTTATAAAAAGCCATCACACATACGTTCATTAAAATGCCAATTAATGTGCTACTACAAATTATGGAACCCATTACAATGTCATATAACGATTAGAATGTCATTTTCTGTGTACAATCCACTTTATAAAGTCATTAATCCAATCACGATTGTCTCATTCAATCAATGTATACAATTACCATTCATTTCCTTTGTACACAATTCTATTCATTTTATTCATTTCGATTATATCTATATGGGCTTAGGTTTGAGTCAATGGACAATTTTAGGAGGTTAAGAGTATGTCGGGTTAGCTCGTGTAAACCCTCAATACACCTAACGAGACGGGACACAAGGCAATTTAAGATGATTAAAAATGGAACTACTTGCAGGAGATCAATAAGCTTGAACTAGAATAAATAAGAGAGTTCAAGTGGACTTGCCTGTTAGTTGACGCCGATGAAATTGAACACTAGAATAACGGGATCAGTATCCCGGGCAGTCGAACATGTGCGAAATATGTATGGCAGCCACGCCAAGTCAGCAACTCCAAATAGCAAGCTGATAACTCCAATCCAATCCCACTACAAACAGCAACTTACTAACACACAACAGTAACCCAACTTCACTTCACAAACTCCGAGACAGCAAATTCTCCACAACACCAAACACCATACAATAATCCACACAACAACCCAAACACCAACAGGAACACAATTAAACAAACCCAACTTCACAACATCAACTCCCATAAACTTATCAAATCAACAACAGTAACTCAATAATACCCACACTGTCGTTCTCCTTCTTCTTCTTTTTCTTCTCCAACACAAACAGAGAGAGAGAGAGAGAGAGAGAGCGAGCTGCGAAGAGGCACAGATGCGGGGGCGATGGGGCTGGCAACGGCTTCGAGCTGGGCGATCGTCGCAGGGGGAGGAAGTCGCTGCACGGTGGAGCGGCTCGACGAGAGTGAAGACGATGGCGGAGGGCAGCGATGTGCTCGAGCGGGAGGCGCTCGGAGTCGGAGCGATCTCAAAGAGAGCGGGAAGGAGCAGCGACGGTGACGGAGGAGCGGCAGTGGACGAGCGGGAATGGCTTGCGGTCTTGATGGCGGCGATGTCGAGGTCGGGGTGAGGTGGTCGAGGCGGCAATGGTGGATGACTGCGGTGCTTGAAGGCGGCGACTGAGTTCGAATGTTGAAGACAATGCGGGAGGGGAATGCTGGCGAGCGGAGGGCGGCACTGTGGTGATGGGAACAGGCGAGCGATGGTGGAGGCGGTGGGGATCGGGGCGAGTTCAGCGAGAGGGAAGAGGAGAAGTCGAGGAGGAAACAGGGTTCTCTGGTGGTGATGGTGTCGACTGGCGGGGTCGCGCGACTGGGGCGACGACTGTGGAGCTGGACGAAGGAGAGGGAGAAGAGTTTGGGTTCTGTTTTGTTCGTTCCCTGTTTGTTAGAGAACAGAGAGAGGTGGGGAGAATGAACGGGAGAGAGAGAGGGTAACGGGGAAGGAATGAAACGGGGTTGTTAATAACGGGAAAGAGAGATAGTGGGGGAGTGGTTACGGGATTGTGGGAAGAGTGGGGGAAAAGTGAAGAAATTGTATAGGGCTGTGTGTATAGATTTGATTCTGTACAATATAGGGGTAATGGGTTCTGGGTTAGTGGGTTTGGTTCTTGGGCTCAAAAATTAATATAATAAACCCAATAGGAATTGTTGGGCTTCAAACTAATAAATATAACATGTATCAAGATCAATGGGCCTTAAGGAGTTAAATAAAAGAACAGAGACAAATTCTAGTTTGAAAAATAAATGTAGGTTCAATAGAAGATTCAAAGGATATAGATGCATCGAAAGAATTTATACAAAAATCGAAGTACAAGAATACATGGAGAAAGAGAAAGAAATAGGAATCGGTACAATCGAAAATAGGGGTTACAAATCCTACCCACCTTACAAGAAGAATTTCGTCCTCGAAATTCATTTTGGCAGGCGACAGGACAAAACGGAAGCAATTTAAGAAATAACAAGGCAAGAAATTTAGAAAAGAAAACTCAAGTGATGGGAGTACCAGAATAAGGAAAGGACATAGATAAGATCGATGTCGAACAATAAATCGACAAAAGATAACAAGAGAAAAGAACGAACAAGAATTGCATGATGCAAAGAAGAAGGAACAACAAGAGGATCTTGGGACCTGTGGGTTATGGGTACACCACGCTTCCGCTGCGCTACTCTGATGATGATGTCCCAAGCAAAATATCATGTCGATGTAGGCCGCATGATACCAATCGATGAACCGGGCAGGAAGGCAAGAATGAGGCATCAGGATCAGGGACAGTATGAGCTCAAGAAATATATAATTAAACAATGCAGAATGAATATAAAGTTTGTTTTCAATTTTTTTAAATGATCAAAAGATATGTTATAGATCAAGACTAATGGGTAGGAGAATTGGGTTATAAATCAAATAACAGGTTCAAATCCAATAAGGAAATATGCTATAGGATTTTGAAAATGTACATTAAATCAAATAGTGAAAAGTACATAAAATTGAGCATGTTCGGGCTCAAAACAAAATAATAGTAATAGTAGCGACAAGCATAATCATACCAATAACAATAATAATAACAAAATATCAACACCGCTAACAATAAAATAACAATGATATGACAATGATAATAACAATAATATTAATAAGAATAAAAATAAGAATAAGAATAAGAATAATAACAATAACAATAAAAATAGTAATGATAATAATAATAATAGCATAAATGGATATAATAATAATATGCACATATGTGTCAGAATGGAAAAGTGAGTTTTAATAGATTTACTAAAATAATCCAAATAGTAGTAATATATGATATAAATATTCGATCACTTAAATGTAAAATAAAATTAAAATACACCGTTGTTTGAAATAAATAAAATTTTCAGATAGTCAGATGAAATAACAAGTTTCTTAGAAACCAGAATAATATTTTGTTAAAATCCGATCAATTGAAAATGTAACTTGCTGAAAAGAATTTGAAAGCGAAAGGAAGCTATAAAAGTCTTAAATACAGAAAGTACACGGAAAGATACATATGTGCAGGAACAAGGGTTTAGGCTCAAGTTAAATATTAATAAATAGTGCAATCAAGTGTATATAAAATTTAGGCTCCAACAAAAATACCAATAATAACATCAATAATAATAAAATATTAACGATACCAGTAAAAATAATAACGTAAGATAGAATATGATTTGGTTCAACAATTTTTTTTTGCACGAAAATAATTCATTATTAACAACAGTAATAATAAAATAATGCAAACAACAATATCAATAACAACGGCAATATCAATAATAATAATGATATCAATAATAATAACCAGAAACATAACAATAATAATAACATTATAAAACAATGTAAGAATTTGACTTATCACCTATTTAAATAAATCAAACATGAATTATATAGTCGATCAATTATAAATGGAAAGTGAAGGGATAAGACCCAATTACAAAAGTTGATAACTATACAAACAACGAAGAAATGCAACTATAGATGTTATATAAAAAGTAGTTTTGGAAAAATAACCAGTCAAGATATATAGAAATACGAACAAATTTAGCTAAGTAAAGAAAATATTGATAATAATGGATGTAAAAGACATATAATAATTAGTGAATGTTAACATTATAATCAATACTCAAAAAAAACACAATAAAGGGTAACGAGTAAAATAATCCAAAACAAATATATGCAAGAAGACTTAAAAGGAGTCCATTAAATATTACAAAAGGAAGCGTTAGATCATTAATTAGGACGTGGAAACAAAAGTAAGTAAGAAATCTATAATGTTAAAGAATTGGAAAACGTTAGGTATAAATAGTAATTCACAAAAGAATGAAAACTTAGACCATAGTTGATGTACTCAATCTTAACATAAATGTAAAAATAAGTTGTAAACACAAAATAGGGTCAAATCAATTATACTAGTTCAAATTGTATGAAAACATAAAGTGTAATTGTATAAACAAAATATCATAAGGAAAATATTTATTTACCAATAGCTTCATTATATGAGTAAAAATTGTCTTGAAATACAAATTAGCAAATACTTAGAAAATCTTGCATCCTTAACATCAAGTTGCATGTTTGCCTTCACGACATCAGGCTTCAAGTTGCCGTCCGGATATTCGGCTGCACATTTTGCCTCGCCAATATCCAGTTGCAATTTGCCTCCATTGACATCGTGTTGCATACTTGCCATCTCGACATTAGGTTGCACAGAAATGGTAAAATGGAAAATGTAACCTCCCATATACACAGGGGTAGGGGACATTTATTTTAAGTATGATGTTATATTTTGAAATTCGTGATATAAAAAATAGTAGAGAGTAAGAAGTGAGGTTAAAAGCCACACAATAAAATATCAAAATAAAAGTATAAATTATAAATATCAAACACAATAATACAAAATCGCAGTAGTGGAAATGATTTATAAAAGTAGGGAGAAAATGAAATAAAATACATGCATAAACACAATGCAGTGGAAATGAGAAAATAAATGTATAGTGTAGCAAATTTACACAATAATTATATCATAAAAATATACGGTAACGTAGGAATTAAACGAGCCTCTAACATATCCTTGAAGATCCACCGATGCCGATCGACGAACCAAGCGGGAAGAAAAGAATGGACAACTCCAGAATCAAATAAATATGGGCACAAAAGAATAAAATCTATACCCAATGAAGAATCATTGAAGATGAGGACTACAAGGGACGGAAAGAACAAAGGGTTGAAAGACTTGAATAAGAAGGGAGCAAAGAGGAACCCAAATGAGAGAGGTATCCAGATATATGTTGGTTATTCATGTTCATGTGATTAACGTGGTGTACATATTATTGAGTTAGACTGGCTAGATCCAAACTTGACTAACGTATGAGTCAAACATGACTAACACATTAGCCAAACCAGCTAAACTCCAACATAGTTAGAGCCTAACCTGAGCTCTGATACCACTAAAAACCTGTCACGCCCCGCTTTCCGGAATACGGGAATACGAGCCCGTAACTGAGGCCCAGCGAATGGTATAAGTATGCCAACTCATACTATCCATAAGTTGTACCAGTATTAACTCAACAATATAAGAAAAATTAATCACAACCACGCAGGAAACATAATAATCACATAAACGAGAATGAAATTCAATAACCAATTCTGGAATATAAGAACTTACCAAAATAACTCGATAGACTTCTGCTCCAATTGTAGAAGATCTGCTTATCAATGTCTCCTAGAAATTCTCTTTGTGCACAAGTACTTGATTATCTAAAGAGAAATAATAAATTGTCCTTAGAGCAAGTACGGACAGCAAGTAGTGAAAGCAGAGAGTAAAGGAACAGGTTACTTGAAGGAATATGAATCAAGATCAAATATACGATGACAATAATGGCAGTAATAACAATGGTCTTAATAAAATATACATATATGTCAATTTATGTTCACTAGAGTGTCATTTCTCCTATCTAGTGCACGTACTACTGCATCCCATACTACAGATTCGGTGCACGCACAATAGTGTTCGTTTGAGACATAGTGGTGGGGTCTACAGAGCGTGTACTCGGTTTCAATAACAATCATTTACCATTTTCATTCATTCATTCACATTCATTACTTCTCCTTCCATTTCAATACCATTTCAATATAGGCCCTCGAGTACATTTTCTGAGATTTCCCACTACTAGGTCAACCCTTATAAACCCCGGCTTGTTTAGTATCTTATTAAATCATTCATGTCCATGTAAATGTGTATATAATAATGTCAAGGAGACGATAATAATGCAGCAACATGATGCATTGCTAAATAATAAACATGAAGTAATAAATTTAAAACAACAATTCTCTTTTTATTATTTAAACCGATTCCAATTATAACTGGGTCGAAACCTCAGTACAATGCAAACAATGCAGCAGTAACTTATAAAAAGCCATCACACATACGTTCATTAAAATGCCAATTAATGTGCTACTACAAATTATGGAACCCATTACAATGTCATATAACGATTAGAATGTCATTTTCTGTGTACAATCCACTTTATGAAGTCATTAATCCAATCACGATTGTCTCATTCAATCCATGTATACAATTACCATTCATTTCCTTTGTACACAATTCTATTCATTTTATTCATTTCGATTATATCTATATGGGCTTAGGTTTGAGTCAATGGACAATTTTAGGAGGTTAAGAGTATGTCGGGTTAGCTCGTGTAAACCCTCAATACACCTAACGAGACGGGACACAAGGCAATTTAAGATGATTAAAAATGGAACTACTTGCAGGAGATCAATAAGCTTGAACTAGAATAAATAAGAGAGTTCAAGTGGACTTGCCTGTTAGTTGACGTCGATGAAATTGAACACTAGAATAACGGGATCAGTATCCCGGGCAGTCGAACATGTGCGAAATATGTATGGCAGCCACGCCAAGTCAGCAACTCCAAATAGCAAGCTGATAACTCCAATCCAATCCCACTACAAACAGCAACTTACTAACACACAACAGTAACCCAACTTCACTTCACAAACTCCGAGACAGCAAATTCTCCACAACACCAAACACCATACAATAATCCACACAACAACCCAAACACCAACAGGAACACAATTAAACAAACCCAACTTCACAACATCAACTCCCATAAACTTATCAAATCAACAACAGTAACTCAATAATACCCACACTGTCGTTCTCCTTCTTCTTCTTTTTCTTCTCCAACACAAACAGAGAGAGAGAGAGAGAGAGAGCGAGCTGCGAAGAGGCACAGATGCGGGGGCGATGGGGCTGGCAACGGCTTCGAGCTGGGCGATCGTCGCAGGGGGAGGAAGTCGCTGCACGGTGGAGCGGCTCGACGAGAGTGAAGACGATGGCGGAGGGCAGCGATGTGCTCGAGCGGGAGGCGCTCGGAGTCGGAGCGATCTCAAAGAGAGCGGGAAGGAGCAGCGACGGTGACGGAGGAGCGGCAGTGGACGAGCGGGAATGGCTCGCGGTCTTGATGGCGGCGATGTCGAGGTCGGGGTGAGGTGGTCGAGGCGGCAATGGTGGATGACTGCGGTGCTTGAAGGCGGCGACTGAGTTCGAATGTTGAAGACAATGCGGGAGGGGAATGCTGGCGAGCGGAGGGCGGCACTGTGGTGATGGGAACAGGCGAGCGATGGTGGAGGCGGTGGGGATCGGGGCGAGTTCAGCGAGAGGGAAGAGGAGAAGTCGAGAAGGAAACAGGGTTCTCTGGTGGTGATGGTGTCGACTGGCGGGGTCGCGCGACTGGGGCGACGACTGTGGAGCTGGACGAAGGAGAGGGAGAAGAGTTTGGGTTCTGTTTTGTTCGTTCCCTGTTTGTTAGAGAACAGAGAGAGGTGGGGAGAATGAACGGGAGAGAGAGAGGGTAACGGGGAAGGAATGGAACGGGGTTGTTAATAACGGGAAAGAGAGATAGTGGGGGAGTGGTTACGGGATTGTGGGAAGAGTGGGGGAAAAGTGAAGAAATTGTATAGGGCTGTGTGTATAGATTTGATTCTGTACAATATAGGGGTAATGGGTTCTGGGTTAGTGGGTTTGGTTCTTGGGCTCAAAAATTAATATAATAAACCCAATAGGAATTGTTGGGCTTCAAACTAATAAATATAACATGTATCAAGATCAATGGGCCTTAAGGAGTTAAATAAAAGAACAGAGACAAATTCTAGTTTGAAAAATAAATGTAGGTTCAATAGAAGATTCAAAGGATATAGATGCATCGAAAGAATTTATACAAAAATCGAAGTACAAGAATACATGGAGAAAGAGAAAGAAATAGGAATCGGTACAATCGAAAATAGGGGTTACAAATCCTACCCACCTTACAAGAAGAATTTCGTCCTCGAAATTCATTTTGGCAGGCGACAGGACAAAACGGAAGCAATTTAAGAAATAACAAGGCAAGAAATTTAGAAAAGAAAACTCAAGTGATGGGAGTACCAGAATAAGGAAAGGACATAGATAAGATCGATGTCGAACAATAAATCGACAAAAGATAACAAGAGAAAAGAACGAACAAGAATTGCATGATGCAAAGAAGAAGGAACAACAAGAGGATCTTGGGACCTGTGGGTTATGGGCACACCACGCTTCCGCTGCGCTACTCTGATGATGATGTCCCAAGCAAAATATCATGTCGATGTAGGCCGCATGATACCAATCGATGAACCGGGCAGGAAGGCAAGAATGAGGCATCAGGATCAGGGACAGTATGAGCTCAAGAAATATATAATTAAACAATGCAGAATGAATATAAAGTTTGTTTTCAATTTTTTTAAATGATCAAAAGATATGTTATAGATCAAGACTAATGGGTAGGAGAATTGGGTTATAAATCAAATAACAGGTTCAAATCCAATAAGGAAATATGCTATAGGATTTTGAAAATGTACATTAAATCAAATAGTGAAAAGTACATAAAATTGAGCATGTTCGGGCTCAAAACAAAATAATAGTAATAGTAGCGACAAGCATAATCATACCAATAACAATAATAATAACAAAATATCAACACCGCTAACAATAAAATAACAATGATATAACAATGATAATAACAATAATATTAATAAGAATAAAAATAAGAATAAGAATAAGAATAATAACAATAACAATAAAAATAATAATGATAATAATAATAATAGCATAAATGGATATAATAATAATATGCACATATGTGTCAGAATGGAAAAGTGAGTTTTAATAGATTTACTAAAATAATCCAAATAGTAGTAATATATGATATAAATATTCGATCACTTAAATGTAAAATAAAATTAAAATACACCGTTGTTTGAAATAAATAAAATTTTCAGATAGTCAGATGAAATAACAAGTTTCTTAGAAACCAGAATAATATTTTGTTAAAATCCGATCAATTGAAAATGTAACTTGCTGAAAAGAATTTGAAAGCGAAAGGAAGCTATAAAAGTCTTAAATACAGAAAGTACACGGAAAGATACATATGTGCAGGAACAAGGGTTTAGGCTCAAGTTAAATATTAATAAATAGTGCAATCAAGTGTATATAAAATTTAGGCTCCAACAAAAATACCAATAATAACATCAATAATAATAAAATATTAACGATACCAGTAAAAATAATAACGTAAGATAGAATATGATTTGGTTCAACAATTTTTTTTTGTACGAAAATAATTCATTATTAACAACAGTAATAATAAAATAATGCAAACAACAATATCAATAACAACGGCAATATCAATAATAATAATGATATCAATAATACTAACCAGAAACATAACAATAATAATAAAATTATAAAACAATGTAAGAATTTGACTTATCACCTATTTAAATAAATCAAACATGAATTATATAGTCGATCAATTATAAATGGAAAGTGAAGAGATAAGACCCAATTACAAAAGTTGATAACTATACAAACAACGAAGAAATGCAACTATAGATGTTATATAAAAAGTAGTTTTGGAAAAATAACCAGTCAAGATATATAGAAATACGAACAAATTTAGCTAAGTAAAGAAAATATTGATAATAATGGATGTAAAAGACATATAATAATTAGTGAATGTTAACATTATAATCAATACTAAAAAAAAACACAATAAAGGGTAACGAGTAAAATAATCCAAAACAAATATATGCAAGAAGACTTAAAAGGAGTCCATTACATATTACAAAAGGAAGCGTTAGATCATTAATTAGGACGTGGAAACAAAAGTAAGTAAGAAATCTATAATGTTAAAGAATTGGAAAACGTTAGGGATAAATAGTAATTCACAAAAGAATGAAAACTTAGACCATAGTTGATGTACTCAATCTTAACATAAATGTAAAAATAAGTTGTAAACACAAAATAGGGTCAAATCAATTATACTAGTTCAAATTGTATGAAAACATAAAGTGTAATTGTATAAACAAAATATCATAAGGAAAATATTTATTTACCAATAGCTTCATTATATGAGTAAAAATTGTCTTGAAATACAAATTAGCAAATACTTAGAAAATCTTGCATCCTTAACATCAAGTTGCATGTTTGCCTTCACGACATCAGGCTTCAAGTTGCCGTCCGGATATTCGGCTGTACATTTTGCCTCGCCGATATCCAGTTGCAATTTGCCTCCATTGACATCGTGTTGCATACTTGCCATCTCGACATTAGGTTGCACAGAAATGGTAAAATGGAAAATGTAACCTCCCATATACACAGGGGTAGGGGACATTTATTTTAAGTATGATGTTATATTTTGAAATTCGTGATATAAAAAATAGTAGAGAGTAAGAAGTGAGGTTAAAAGCCACACAATAAAATATCAAAATAAAAGTATAAATTATAAATATCAAACACAATAATACAAAATCGCAGTAGTGGAAATGATTTATAAAAGTAGGGAGAAAATGAAATAAAATACATGCATAAACACAATGCAGTGGAAATGAGAAAATAAATGTATAGTGTAGCAAATTTACACAATAATTATATCATAAAAATATACGGTAACGTAGGAATTAAACGAGCCTCTAACATATCCTTGAAGATCCACCGATGCCGATCGACGAACCAAGCGGGAAGAAAAGAATGGACAACTCCAGAATCAAATAAATATGGGCACAAAAGAATAAAATCTATACCCAATGAAGAATCAATGAAGATGAGGACTACAAGGGACGGAAAGAACAAAGGGTTGAAAGACTTGAATAAGAAGGGAGCAAAGAGGAACCCAAATGAGAGAGGTATCCAGATATATGTTGGTTATTCATGTTCATGTGATTAACGTGGTGTACATATTATTGAGTTAGACTGGCTAGATCCAAACTTGACTAACGTATGAGTCAAACATGACTAACACATTAGCCAAACCAGCTAAACTCCAACATAGTTAGAGCCTAACCTGGGCTCTGATACCACTAAAAACCTGTCACGCCCCGCTTCCCGGAATACGGGAATACGAGCCCGTAACTGAGGCCCAGCGAATGGTATAAGTATGCCAACTCATACCATCCATAAGCTGTACCAGTATTAACTCAACAATATAAGAAAAATTAATCACAACCACGCAGGAAACATAATAATCACATAAACGAGAATGAAATTCAATAACCAATTCTGGAATATAAGAACTTACCAAAATAACTCGATAGACTTCTGCTCCAATTGTAGAAGATCTGCTTATCAATGTCTCCTAGAAATTCTCTTTGTGCACAAGTACTTGATTATCTAAAGAGAAATAATAAATTGTCCTTAGAGCAAGTACGGACAGCAAGTAGTGAAAGCAGAGAGTAAAGGAACAGGTTACTTGAAGGAATATGAATCAAGATCAAATATACGATGACAATAATGGCAGTAATAACAATGGTCTTAATAAAATATACATATATGTCAATTTATGTTCACTAGAGTGTCATTTCTCCTATCTAGTGCACGTACTACTGCATCCCATACTACAGATTCGGTGCACGCACAATAGTGTTCGTTTGAGACATAGTGGTGGGGTCTACAGAGCGTGTACTCGGTTTCAATAACAATCATTTACCATTTTCATTCATTCATTCACATTCATTACTTCTCCTTCCATTTCAATACCATTTCAATATAGGCCCTCGAGTACATTTTCTGAGATTTCCCACTACTAGGTCAACCCTTATAAACCCCGGCTTGTTTAGTATCTTATTAAATCATTCATGTCCATGTAAATGTGTATATAATAATGTCAAGGAGACGATAATAATGCAGCAACATGATGCATTGCTAAATAATAAACATGAAGTAATAAATTTAAAACAACAATTCTCTTTTTATTATTTAAACCGATTCCAATTATAACTGGGTCGAAACCTCAGTACAATGCAAACAATGCAGCAGTAACTTATAAAAAGCCATCACACATACGTTCATTAAAATGCCAATTAATGTGCTACTACAAATTATGGAACCCATTACAATGTCATATAACGATTAGAATGTCATTTTCTGTGTACAATCCACTTTATGAAGTCATTAATCCAATCACGATTGTCTCATTCAATCCATGTATACAATTACCATTCATTTCCTTTGTACACAATTCTATTCATTTTATTCATTTCGATTATATCTATATGGGCTTAGGTTTGAGTCAATGGACAATTTTAGGAGGTTAAGAGTATGTCGGGTTAGCTCGTGTAAACCCTCAATACACCTAACGAGACGGGACACAAGGCAATTTAAGATGATTAAAAATGGAACTACTTGCAGGAGATCAATAAGCTTGAACTAGAATAAATAAGAGAGTTCAAGTGGACTTGCCTGTTAGTTGACGCCGATGAAATTGAACACTAGAATAACGGGATCAGTATCCCGGGCAGTCGAACATGTGCGAAATATGTATGGCAGCCACGCCAAGTCAGCAACTCCAAATAGCAAGCTGATAACTCCAATCCAATCCCACTACAAACAGCAACTTACTAACACACAACAGTAACCCAACTTCACTTCACAAACTCCGAGACAGCAAATTCTCCACAACACCAAACACCATACAATAATCCACACAACAACCCAAACACCAATAGGAACACAATTAAACAAACCCAACTTCACAACATCAACTCCCATAAACTTATCAAATCAACAACAGTAACTCAATAATACCCACACTGTCGTTCTCCTTCTTCTTCTTTTTCTTCTCCAACACAAACAGAGAGAGAGAGAGAGAGAGAGCGAGCTGCGAAGAGGCACAGATGCGGGGGCGATGGGGCTGGCAACGGCTTCGAGCTGGGCGATCGTCGCAGGGGGAGGAAGTCGCTGCACGGTGGAGCGGCTCGACGAGAGTGAAGACGATGGCGGAGGGCAGCGATGTGCTCGAGCGGGAGGCGCTCGGAGTCGGAGCGATCTCAAAGAGAGCGGGAAGGAGCAGCGACGGTGACGGAGGAGCGGCAGTGGACGAGCGGGAATGGCTCGCGGTCTTGATGGCGGTGATGTCGAGGTCGGGGTGAGGTGGTCGAGGCGGCAATGGTGGATGACTGCGGTGCTTGAAGGCGGCGACTGAGTTCGAATGTTGAAGACAATGCGGGAGGGGAATGCTGGCGAGCGGAGGGCGGCACTGTGGTGATGGGAACAGGCGAGCGATGGTGGAGGCGGTGGGGATCGGGGCGAGTTCAGCGAGAGGGAAGAGGAGAAGTCGAGGAGGAAACAGGGTTCTCTGGTGGTGATGGTGTCGACTGGCGGGGTCGCGCGACTGGGGCGACGACTGTGGAGCTGGACGAAGGAGAGGGAGAAGAGTTTGGGTTCTGTTTTGTTCGTTCCCTGTTTGTTAGAGAACAGAGAGAGGTGGGGAGAATGAACGGGAGAGAGAGAGGGTAATGGGGAAGGAATGAAACGGGGTTGTTAATAACGGGAAAGAGAGATAGTGGGGGAGTGGTTACGGGATTGTGGGAAGAGTGGGGGAAAAGTGAAGAAATTGTATAGGGCTGTGTGTATAGATTTGATTCTGTACAATATAGGGGTAATGGGTTCTGGGTTAGTGGGTTTGGTTCTTGGGCTCAAAAATTAATATAATAAACCCATTAGGAATTGTTGGGCTTCAAACTAATAAATATAACATGTATCAAGATCAATGGGCCTTTAGGAGTTAAATAAAAGAACAGAGACAAATTCTAGTTTGAAAAATAAATGTAGGTTCAATAGAAGATTCAAAGGATATAGATGCATCGAAAGAATTTATACAAAAATCGAAGTACAAGAATACATGGAGAAAGAGAAAGAAATAGGAATCGGTACAATCGAAAACAGGGGTTACATGTTGTATACCCTATCTCATGATGCTTGGACACTTGGTAGACTCGATTTCATGTTTGTTTGTGTTTGGATCAAGTTTCATTGGATTTATGTTGATTTTTGTTTTTGAGTAAAATCTGTGTTTTGCCGCTATTCTGCCTTGATCAGTAATTTAGACCATATTAAGGTCAGAATCTTAATTTCAGTATAAAACATGATTTGTAGAGAAATTTGTCTTATTTCCAATCCATCTGACCTTGACTAATTTTATTTTCGTATGAGTGAGATATAGTGGTTTTACTACAGAGGTGTATTTCATTTCCAAATTTCGTTTCTTGGTAATTTTGATGATTAAATTATTTTGATACTAGTTCTAAACATGTTATTGTGATCTGAAACTTTGGTCAGTTTTTCTATACTTATTTAGGGATTACCCAGAATTTTGGGGGATTTTATTGATGAGTTTCATATGCCGTTTCATGCTTGTTTATAAAACCTATACTTGTTGTACTTTGCTCGCTGTTCGGTAAAGATTTACATTTTCACTCTAATTCCTTTCACTGTATGGAAAATATTTATGAAATATGAAAGTTATATTATTGTGTCTATTTTCACCTCCTTTTAGAGGATTTGGATTTCGTTTCACGATTTGCGAGATATTACAGTTTCGTACAGCATTGTTGGAAATTCCAGATTTACTAAACTATCGTTTCTTGATATTTTCTGATTTTTGATGACTGACCTAATTTCATTGGAAAATTATGAAACTTTATATTTTGATACTAGACAGATAGGGGAATACCCCAGATTTTTCTTGGATTTATTTGAAGTATTTTGATGCTGTGTTTCTGACTTTGAATACGATTTTCTGATTTCTGCCTGAACGTATTTTCTGGATTCAAATCAGTTTTGAGACTTGATTTTGTTAAACACCATATGACTAATATGTATTCGTTGGATTCGGGTGGAAGTCTATTTTCTAGATTCTCTGACGGATTCAGATTTGAATTTCTGTAGTAACGAGAATCACTATTTTAGTACTGTACTGTCATGCTGTCCTGAATATGAACATGCACTGTTTTGCTCGTTTATGTGACTGTCTATCATCTATGCGTGCTTATTTGTTACCCTAGAACTGATACTGATTATACTATGTTAGTTTGACACTGTTTCATGCTTATACATCCCTGTTTGAGAACAATAATAAATAATCAAGCCAGGATTTCAATGGGAAAGTTCTAGTAGTGGACAGTGCAGAAACGTGTACTCGGAAGGAGACTTGTATTTCCTGTATGACATGTTACCGATCAAATTAATTTCAGTTACTGATCAAGTTAATTTCAGTTACCGATCAAGTTACCGATCAAGTTTACCGATCAAGTTTCTGATCAAGTTTACCGATCAAGTTAATATTCTGTTACTGATCATGTTTACGGACCAAGTTCTGTGATTCTGTGAATACCCAAGTACACTAACCTGTATGGTCCCCTTATGAAATCTAAAGCGAAACTGTTTGTTTTAGCAACCATGTGGTACAATATGGGGTGCATGAAGTGCTACCTAGATAGTAATAACTACAAGACTTGATACATGATACTTGAACATGATACATGCTTACTTGATACTTGACTACTTGATACTTGTTACTTGTTACCTGATTTTGTGATACTTGATTCGTGATACTTGTTACTTGTTTACATGATACCTGTTTACTTGATATTTTGTACATGCCACCTGTACTCGTTTACTTTACCACGCTAGTTGTTATGTTTTGTTATCATGCTTGTACCATTCTATTAGTTAGTTTTCCCCCATGTACTTGTATCCTGCATTACAAGCGGCCCGTAACTTACAATTAACGGGTACTTGTTTTCTCTTTTCCTCTTTCTTGCAATTGTTGAATTGCAGATTTTGGAGAATAGGTTCCAGATGGTATTGGTGACATGAAGTATTAGTGCTGGATCTTGTTATTATTATTTCTTGTAGCTTGCTTGAATAATATTGTATTTTGTACTTGGATTTATTCTTGTATTTGGGCAACGTAACCCATGATTTTGACTTATTCAGATCATGAATATTTGAGATTTATATATTTGGTTTCAAGTATTCTTGTTGGTATTTTGGTTCATATGTGCATATTGGTTGACACTTTTGCTTCCGACTCTGATTATTTCGTGAAATGTTGTAAAAATTCTTGAACAGCTTATGGATGACAGAAACCTGTTACGCCCCGAATCCCAAATACAACTGAATTCGAGAGTTCTACAGGATCTTTCCACTTCATTTAGTACAATTTTACAGGGAAATTTGAACTTTTCACTTTACATTAGAGTTTATTTAAAACTTTACACTTTACATTGCACAGCAGAAGTAAAATTTACAACAATTAAATAAATGTACAACAACATTGAATAATCTTTTAGCATCTGTTCCTCTTTAACCTTTAGCATGTCATTTATCCTGCATACAAAACTGTGGGTACGTCAGTTTATTCAACCGACGAACATTATACACGGCCATCCTCTCTATGCCGGAAATAGTATAACTCATTTTTCATATTTAACAAACACAAACTTGTCACATATCAAACTAAAGGGAATACCCTATTGATGTTGTGTTGTGATTGTGCACTTAGTCCTTAATGCAGTTGTTTATATTATATGACACTAATGCACACTTATTCGGATTCTATGCATCCCATACTACATAGGTCCGAGGGCAAGCTCTTAATCATTGTTCATCTTGTAGGGTTCAATCCCTCGTCATGACTTAATCTACTATTGTAACTACGGTAAGTATCCTAGATGTTTTCTGACAAACGAACTCATGTCTAGGCGCCCTGGAGGGAATCCCAATGCACTGACACATGACTCATCATGCAGGCATCCTGTGGTAATTCAGCTCCTACCATAGACATGACACTACCCGCAGTCTTCAAACACCCCACGAGCGTCGCCACTGGGATGGTACTCTGGAACAGTATCCACGCCCTATCATGACTCATCATGGGACATCCTGGGATACGCTTTCGCCGACAATCCAAAGGCCTTCATACTCAATATTTTTCTCTTACTTTCATCACCTCTTCACTATGTAACTAATCCTTAATTCTATAGAATCATGAACAAAATCAAAGCACTAGAGTTAGCCTCTCCACTAAACCGGACTTATTCATTCATTCAAACATGACCAGCCTTGGTCTTCCATTTCAAATTTCATTTTATTTCTTCCCAATTGCCGAGGGAGACTTAGCTACTCTTTTGTTTCAATTCCAATTCACAATTTTCAAAATTGAGCGTTTCCAGCTCATAAGTTCATTTTCATAATTATAACATATTTTCTTTTTCAAAAGCATGATCTCTAATTTATTCATAAGTCCATATCCATACATGGAATCATATACTTCATCAAATATCAATTTCACATTGAAATCACATCACTGAATGAATATTCACATTTCATATTTTTCACATTATTCTCCAATGATAATAATTCACATCCATCACATAATATAATTTCGATCTTTATTTCACTTCTTTCCTAACATTTTATTTCAAGTCCTTTTGCAAAGTGCAACTTTTATAACATACAAGTGTATAACTATAATTCTAAATTATACAATTTATTTTCAAAACATACATCATTTAATGCAAATAATCCTCAAATTATTTTTCACAAGACCCACAAAATTTTAGGATAATAACCATATTTTTTAATATTTTTTTAAATCATCAAAATCCTCAAAAAAATGTTTTTCCACCCAAATTAAATACCAACCGAAGCCACGGATCGAACCCGCAACCACAGGGAAAACAACCAAGGGCACCGACCACTAGGCCGAACGCTATACGCGTTAGAAGAAGGCGCTGAGAGCATCTAATGCTCTCGGCTGTAGTTCTTATATTTTGAAAAAAATGAAGCAAAAGTACGGTGACCAGGGGATTCGAACCAGCAACCTGAGACCCGAAAACCCACTGTAGCGAACTAGGGTCATCCCAACCACTTGAGCTATGCGCTCGGGTTGTCACTAGTGCAACTCGAAGTCTATTTAAAATAATTCTCTCCGTTATTTAAAACATTTCGATATTCAACAAGTCGTCATTTCATTTTGCTTTTATAAAAATTTCTGTAAATTTCCAGATTGACTAATACCATCATAAATTATACTCCAGTATATAGAAAATAATTTTTCTTAATAATTAATACATGTTTTTCATGCAATTAATTCGAATTCTAAATTATCACTACCATATTTCTTCTTTTTCGACATTTCTAAACAATTAATATCACTAATCTCTTTATTAGCAAACTTCATATTAATTTCCTGTTTTTAATCATTTACCAAACATACAAATCAATATTTTAATTCATTCATTTCAATAAAACACAAAGATTCATTTAAACACATAAAGTAGTATACTAACTTTTGTGTATAATTCTTGATGTAGATAATGAAATTTTCCGCAAGCAATCCATGGCCATATTCAACTCACACAAAATTTAGACTTTACTAATGGAACCACATACAATTTCATATCAACATTTCATCAAATCAATAGATCATTTTTCCAATTAAATGTGTACTAATTCTTAATCTTTTTCATGCATCATTATTTCCATTCAAATCTAGCATGCATTCCTAATTAGAAACATGGAAAATTTACCCACCTTAGTTGGAGAGAAATACAACTAGAAACCTCCTAAACGAATGTCCTTGCAAACGAACGATCCTCCTCCTAGAAGCGCGCACCCGAGCCTCAAGCACACCAAAAACCGAGCACTCCCCTTGATGAAAAAAAACCGGCCTCTCCTCTTGATTGATGCAAGCATAATTCTCCTACACACTCTCAATCTTTTACTCACTTACTAACTACTAGATAATTGTATTTTGAACTATAGGTTTGGAGGAATTAATTAGCACAAGAATACTAGCCAAAGGGGGGGGGGGGGTATTTATACTAAAAAAATAGGAGAATGGATGGCTAATATTGAAGTAGGAGTTAGGAACAAATGGCTAAGATTTAAGGAGGAGTTACACTAACCATCCATGATCAAGTAACCACCACCACCATGATCCCAATTGAAATTTTCATTTCCCTCCAAGATCACAACCGGCCTAGCATTGTGCATATTGCACGTGTACGTGTAGTGCACGTGTATGCAACTTGGTCTCCATTTTAAAATTTGTACAATATATATAAAAAAATCTTTAAATTGTATTCTACATTACAAGTTGTATTTAAAAAAAACAAAATAGCTCATGGGCTTTAGTTTATGGGCCAAAATAATAATTATAAAAAAGATAATAAATTGAATTAAATTTGGGCTTTTAAAAGAAAGGCTCATGTTTGTTTGAAAAAGGGCCTTTACTTAAAAATAATTAAAGAGCACATATATAAATATCTATACTCATCATAATGAAAATAATTACCAAAAATATTGCTCGTGCACACTACGTACAAAATAAAATAATTTTCATTAAATGAAAATCGGGGCATTACAACACTCCCTCCTTAGAATAGTTCCGTCCCTAGAACTACAGTCAAGAGCGAGAAAACAAACACTCACAACAAAAACAAAAAGATACAAAGATACAATCAAGCAAAAAGCTCAGGATAATCCTTCAGCATCCTCTCCTCAGACTCCCAAGTAGCCTCTTCAACCAAATGGTTTCTCCAGACTACCTTGACCATCGGTATCGTCTTATCCCTCAAGACTTTCTTTCGACGATCAACAATCTCTACAGGAGACTCGATGTAATTCAGATCCAACTGCAAACCTTCCGGCACTTCAGGCAAATGATGACTCGGATCTGGAATATAACCTCTCAGCATAGACACATGAAAGACATTGTGCACCTGAGACAACTCTTCCGCTAATTCAAGCCGGTAAGCAGTTTTCCCGATCCTTTTCAATATCTTGTACGAGCCTATAAACCTCGGGGCTAACTTCCCACCTTTGCCAAATCGAACCACACCTTTACTAGGCGATACTTTCAGAAAGACGAAGTCACCTTCCTCAAACTCAAGGTCCTTTCTCCGGTTGTCTGCATAGCTTTTCTGCCTGCTCTGAGCTTCTACCAACCTTTTCCTGATCAGAACAATCTTTTCAGATGTTTGCTGTACAAGCTCAGGACCAAACAACTGACGCTCCCCAACTTCAAACCAACAAACAGGTGTTCTGCACTTCCTGCCATACAGAGCTTCGTATAGCACCATCCCAATGCTAGCCTGAAAACTGTTGTTGTAGGTAAACTCTATCAAAGGTAAATGCCTTTTCCAACTGCCTCCAAAGTCTAGTACACAACACCGAAGCATATCCTCAAAAATACGGTTGACTCTCTCAGTCTGTCCATCGGTTTGCAGATAAAAAGCAGTGCTGAAATCTGTCTTGGTACCCAAGGCTGTCTGAAGACTCCTACAGAAATGCAAAGTAAACCGCGCATCTCGATCAAACACAATAATCGGCGGAACACCATGAAGCCGGACGATCTCGCCAACATACAACTCAGCTAATTTTTCCATCGAAGCAGTGAGTTTCATCACAAAAAAGTGAGCGGACTTGGTTAGTCGATCGACTATCACCCAAATCACATCATTGCCTTTAGGACTCTTAGGCAATCCCGTAATGAAATCCATCCTGATGTTATCCCACTTCCATTTCGGAATAGGTAACGGCTGTAATAGACCTCCGGGTCTCTGATTTTCGGCTTTAACTTGCTGACAAACCTCACACTTCGCCACAAATTCAGCCACATCCCATTTCAAACCTGACCACCAGAAATGTTTTTTGATGTCCTTGTACATCTTAGTACTCCCAGGATGTACCGAAAAAAGAGTAGCATGCGCCTCCTGAAGAATACTTTCTTTCAGGTCTGCCTGGTTCGGAACACATAGCCTTTCTCCAAACCACAGCACTCCATCCCTGATTTGAAATCCAGGCAACCTGCCAGCACCAACCTGCTCCTTCATCTCCAAAATATCAGCATCAACCTCCTGACTTGCAATAATCATTCCATTCAGTGTAGGCTGAAGCCTCAACTGAGCCAAAGATGCTCCCAATCCTTGCAAGACAACCTCAATACCGGCTCGGTCCAATTTCTCAATCAGATGCTTCTGAGTTGTAATCAAACTGGATAAACTGCTCTTGCGACTAAGTGCATCAGCAACAACATTAGCTTTCCCAGGATGATACTTGATCTCAGGTCGCATGTCCTCATGCACTTCCAACCACTCCGCTGCCTCAAATTCAGATCCTTCTGCTGATATATGTACTTCAAACTCTTGTGGTCCGTGTACATGTTCAATTTCTCACCGTACACGTAGTGCCTCCATTGCTTCAGGGCAAAGATAATCGCAGCCAACTCCAGATCATGAGTTGAGTAATTCTTCTCATGCGGTCGTAGTTGCCTAGACCCATAAGCGATTACTCTTCCTTCTTGCATTAAGACACAACCAAGCCCACGATGTAAAGCATCGCTATAAACTTCATACTCAACACCTGCTCTAGGCAAAGCCAAAATAGGTACAGTAGTCAGTTTCTCTTTCAACTCCTGAAAGCTCGCCTCACATTGCTCAGTCCACTTGAAGTTCACATTCTTCTTGGTCAGACCAGTAAGCGGTACGACTATCTGAGCATAACCTCGAATGAATCTCCTGTAGTATCCAGTCATTCCAAAAAAACGTCTGACTTCCTTTACTGTAGTAGGCCTAGCCCAATCTCTCACTGCCTCTATCTTCTGAGGGTCAGTTGCCACTTCCTCCTTAGAAAGGATGTGACCTAGGAATGCCACTTCAGATTTCCAGAAATCACACTTGGATAGCTTGGCATACAACTTCTGCTCTTCCAGGTTCTTCAAAATTGCTGCCAGATGCTCGGTGTGCTCCTCCTCTGACTTGGAGTACACGAGAATATCGTTGATAAACACCACGACGAAAGAATCAATGAACGGCCTTAGAACTCTGTTCATCAAATCCATGAAGATTGCGGGTGCATTCGTCACTTCAAATGGCATAACTAAGAATTCGTAATGCCCATGTCGAGTTTTAAATGCAGTTTTATGCACATCTTCAGCTTTCACTCGAACTTGATGATATCCTGATCGAAGATCTATTTTGGAGAAAATAGCTGCTCCTTGTAGACGATCGAACAAGTCATCAATTCGGGGAATAGGATACTTTTTGAACAGTGACCTTATTCAGCTCTCAGTAATCGATGCACATTCTCATCGATCCATCCTTCTTCTTTACCAAAAGCACTGGTGCTCCCCAAGGTGATGCACTAGGTTGAATAAAGCCTTTCTCCAACAGTTCCTCAATCTGCCATTTCACTTCATCCTGTTCCACTGGGGCCATCATATACAGTGCCTTAGAAATGGGTGCACTTCCCAGTTGAACAGTAATGCTGAACTCTACATCACGATGTTGGGGTAACCTAGGAAAATCATCCAAGAACACAGTCGGATAGTCCCGAACCACAGGAATCCCTTGCACATCCACATGAGTCTCTTCCTTGCAGATAGCTGCCACCAGCCTAGAACACTTCTTCTTCCCTTGGAAAGTGACTTCAGGTCCACCTGGACCCTTCACTGTTACCGTCTTGGTCTTACACTCGATGCTTGCACTGTACACCGACATCCAATCAATGCCAATGATAACATCGACTCCCAAGATAGTCAGCTCGATCAGATCAATCCCAAAGATTTTGTCCCCGATCACAATCTCGCAATCAGCATAATACCGATCAGTGGTTAAAGTTTTCCCCTGATGGAGTAGCTACTGCTAAGATCTTACCTGAAAAAATCTTCGGTTCAACTCTCAATACTTTAGCAAATTTAGGAGACACAAAAGTATGAGAGGATCCAGTATCGAACAACACAACAGCTTTCATTCCATTCAAATAAAGTTCGCCTGTTACATAATACACACCCATTACGTAACAGTTCACTAAATAGCGGGAAAAAGAAATGACATAAACCTCTAAATATATGTCCTCGTACCAGTGATGACATGATCTACTTCATCAGTATCAGCTTCCGTCAAGGCAAATACTCGCCCTGGTTGGTACGATCTCTTCCCAGTCTGCTGCATTGGTGCATTGCTATTACCATTTCGTGGCTTGGGACATTGGGATTTGTAATGTCCCGTCTCACCAAAGTTGAAGCAAGTTACCGCAGGAGGTCTCACCACATTATTCCCAGGTCCTCCAGCCATACTAATAGCGTTCGCCCCTGTCGGTTTGAACCTTTGTGCAGATGGTTGTCCCTTGAAATTCCCAGAATTGGCGGGCCTCTTTCCAGACTGCCAGTTGTTCCTCCGGTTCTGAACAACATGAAACTGCTCCATGTCTGCTTCCGTGGCTGCTGCACGCTTGACCAACTTGTCGAATCTTCTGATACCAAGAGGTATCATCCGGGATCTCATGCTTGGCCTCAATCCATGCTCGAACTTACGAGCCTTCTTAGCCTCATCCATCACTAATTCCGGAGCATACCTAGAGAGCTGAGTAAATTTGGTCTCGTACTCTCTAACTGACATGCCACCTTGCTGTAGTGATAGAAACTCCATAGCCTTCTTCTCTTGAACGTCGGAGGGGAAATAGTGACTACGGAATTCTTCTAAAAATTCCTCCCAGCCAAGAACTATACCTCCTATGGTCCTCTTCATCGACTGCCACCACACAGCTGCATCCTTCTCAAGTTGCAGAGTCGCCAACTTCACCTTGCTGCCCTCAGGGGTCTCCAGCACTTCAAAGATCGACTATACCTGACGAATCCAGTTGTCAGCCACATCAGGGTCTGACTTCCCTTCGAACACAGGTGGTTTCATCCGTTTGAACGATTCCACTAGTTTAATCGCTTCGAGTACCGGATTCGCAGGTCCCCTTCCTTGGTTCTGATCATGGCCACGGCGTTGAGCATCTGATAGACCATCACAAGTTCCGTTTTCAGATCCAGACCTTCCCTATTTCTAGCTCCTCTTCTAGACATATTCTGATGCAAAAGATACATTAAATTCGAAGTATAAGACATGAATTTTAAATCAACTTGCATTTCATTGAATTCTAAACTTTATACATTCGAATTGAAAAACATTTCTTGACATCAGAATGAAAATAGTAGAAGCTACAACAGTCTAACTCATACGGTTCGTCTTCGCTTCTCAAAGTTCTCCACGTAGTTGATCAACTTCATCCTTCAGTACATCGGTCAGATTCTTCCTCTTCTCAAGTTTCCATACACGATGAATGAGAACTGCAAAGTCGTCGTTACGCATTGCCAGTTGAGCCTCCAATAATCCGACTCTCTCTCGCAGTGTTTCTACCTGCCTCTGAAGAGATATCACAAGACTATTTGGAACTGGTTCTTCTTCTTCATCAGAAGAGTCATCAGATGAATCCGGAGGTGGGGTGATCTCTCGGGATTCAGGCCATTCTTCTCCGTCAGAATCTGCTTGCCCTTAATAGTACTCTTCCTCGGAATCTGCTTGTCCAGGATGGTACTCTTCCTCGATGATATACCAGTCGTCGTCTCCAGCAGGGTCGAAGTGATCAGCCATCTTAGAAATAGAGAGGAAGAAGCATAAGTCATAGAGCGACACAAATGTAAGTCACTTACATTTAAATCTCTAGACTTAAACACACACTATAATGTCCACTACTAGGGTGTCGTTCCTTATAAATTTGTACAAGTGTGAAGCGTGGCTCTGATACCACTCTGTAACGCCCCGAATCCCAAATACAACTGAATTCGAGAGTTCTACAGGATCTTTCCACTTCATTTAGTACAATTTTACAAGAAAATTTGAACTTTTCACTTTACATCAGAGTTTATATAAAACTTTACACTTTACATTGCACAGCGGAAGTAAAATTTACAACAATTAAATAAATGTACAACAACATTGAATAATATTTAAGCATCTGTTCCTCTTTAACCTTTAGCATGTCATTTATCCTGCATACAAAACTGTGGGTACGTCAGTTTATTCAACCGACGAACATTATACACGGCCATCCTCTCTATGCCGGAAATAGTATAACTCATTTTTCATATTTAACAAACACAAACTTGTCACATATCAAACTAAAGGGAATACCCTATTGATGTTGTGTTGTGATTGTGCACTTAGTCCTTAATGCAGTTGTTTATATTATATGACACTAATGCACACTTGTTCGGATTCTATGCATCCCATACTACATAGGTCCGAGGGCAAGCCCTTAATCGATCTTCATCTTGTAGGGTTCAATCCCTCGTCATGACTTAATCTACTACTGTAACTATGGTAAGTATCCTAGATGTTTTCTGACATACGAACTCATGTCTAGGCGCCCTGGAGGGAATCCCAACGCACTGACACATGACTCATCATGCAGGCATCCTGTGGTAATTCAGCTCCTACCATAGACATGACACCACCCACAGTCTTCAAACACCCCACGAGCGTCGCCACCGGGACGGTACTCTGGAGCAGTATCCATGCCCTATCATGACTCATCATGGGACATCCTGGGATACGCTCTCGCCGACAATCCAAAGGCCTTCATACTCAATATTTTTCTCTTACTTTCATCACTTCTTCACTATGTAACTAATCCTTAATTCTATAGAATCATGAACAAAATCAAAGCACTAGAGTTAGCCTCTCTACTAAACCGAACTTATTCATTCATTCAAACATGACCAGTCTTGGTCTTCTATTTCAAATTTCATTTCATTTCTTCCCAATTGCCGGGGGAGACTTAGCTACTCTTTTGTTTCAATTCCAATTCACAATTTTCAAAATTGAGCATTTCCAGCTCATAAGTTCATTTTCATAATCATAACAGATTTTCTTTTTCAAAAGCATGATCTCTAATTTATACATAAGTTCATAGCCATACATGGAATCATATACGTCATCAAATATCAATTTCACATTGAAATCACATCACTAAATGAATATTCACATTTCATATTTTTCACACTATTCTCCAATGAGAATAATTCACATCCATCACATAATATAATTTCTATCTTTATTTTACTTCTTTCCTAACATTTTATTTCAAGTCCTTTTGCAAAGTGCAACTTTTATAACATACAAGTTTATAACTATAATTCTAAATTATACATTTTATTTTCAAAACATACTTCATTTAATGCAAATAATCCTCAAATTATTTTTCACAAGACCCACAAAATTTTAGGATAATAACCATATTTTTTTTATATTTTTTTAAATCATCAAAATCCTAAAAAAAATGTTTTTCCGCCCAAATTGAATACCAACCGAAGCCACGCATCGAACCCACAACCACATGGAAAACAAACAAGGGCACCGACCACTAGGCCAAACGTTGTACGCGTTAGAAGAAGGCGCTGAGAGCATCTAATGCTTTCGGCTGTAGTTCTCATATTTTAAAAAAATGAAACAAAAGTATGGTGACCAGGGGATTTGAACCAGCAACCTGAGACCCGAAAACCCACTGTAGTGAACTAGGGTCATCCCAACCACTTGAGCTATGCGCTCTGGTTGTCACTAGTGCAACTCGAAGTCTATTTAAAATAATTCTCTCTGTTATTTAAAACATTTCGATATTCAACAAGTCCTCATTTCATTTTGTTTTTATAAAAATTTCTGTAAATTTCTAGATTGACTAATACCATCATAAATTATACTTCAGTATATAGAAAATAATTTTTCTCAATAATTAATGCATGTTTTTCATGCAATTAATTCGAATTCTAAATTATCACTACCACATTTCTTCTTTTTCGACATTTCTTAACAATTAATATCACTAATCTCTTTATTAGCAAACTTCATATTAATTTCCTGTTTTTAATCATTTACCAAACATACAAATCTATATTTTAATTCATTCATTTCCATAAAATACAAAGATTCATTTAAACACATAAAGTAGCATTGTTAATCTACTAACTTTTGTGTATAATTCTTGATGTAGATAATGAGATTTTCCGCAAGCAATCCATGGCCATATTCAATTCACACAAAATTTAGACTTTACTAATGGAACCAAATACAATTTCATATCAACATTTCAACAAATCAATAGATCATTTTTCCAATTAAATGTGTACTCATTCTTAATCTTTTTCATGCATCATTCTTTCCATTCAAATCTAGCATGCATTCCTAATTAGAAATATGGAAAATTTACCCACCTTAGTTGGAGAGAAATACAACTAGCAACCTCCTAAACGAATGTCCTTGCAAACGAACGATCCTCCTCCTAGAAGCGCGCACCCGAACCTCAAGCACACCAAAAACCGAGCACTCCCCTTGATGAAAAAAAACTGGCTTCTCCTCTTGATTGATGCAAGCACAATTCTCCCACACACTCTTAATCTTTTACTCACTTACTAACTACTAGATAATTGTATTTTGAACTATAGGTTTGGAGAAATTAATTAGCACAAGAATACTAGCCAAAGGGGGGGGGGGTATTTATACTAAAAAAATAGGAGAATGGATGGCTAAGATTGAAGTAGGAGTTAGGAACAAATGGCTAAGATTTAAGGAGGAGTTACACTAACCACCCATGATCAAGTAACCACCACCACCATGATCCCAATTGAAATTTTCATTTCCCTCCAAGATCACAACCAGCCTAGCATTGTGCATATTGCACGTGTACGTGTAGTGCACGTGTATGCAACTTGGTCTCCATTTAAAAATTTGTACAATATATATAAAAAAATCTTTAAATTGTATTCTGCATTACAAGTTGTATTTAAAAAAAAAACAAAATAGCTCATGGGCTTTAGTTTATGGGCCAAAATAATAATTATAAAAAAGATAATAAATTGAATTAAATTTGGGCTTTTAAAAGAAAGGCTCATGTTTGTTTGAAAAAGGGCCTTTACTTAAAATTAATTAAAGAGCACATATATAAATATCTATACTCATCATAATAAAAATAATTACCAAAAATATTACACGTGCACACTACGTACAAAATAAAATAATTTTCATTAAATGAAAATCGCGGCATTACAAAACCAATCACTGGGCTTTTATCGCGTATCCGTATTCCGTATTCTCTTTTGGGAAGCGGGGCGTGACATGATTTTTAGTGGTATCAGAGCCAGGTTTGGCTAATGTATTAGTTTGACTGATATATTAGACAAACTTGGCTCGAACTGGGATTGGCTCAACATTTCACCAACCATGCATGCATAAATGAATTGTTGTCAACTTTGATATGAATGCTAATTATTTTGATTTTGTGCAGACTATGGCTTGCAATGTTTCTATTTTCCGTCCCCAGGAAGATCAGCCTGGGCTTGGGGCCGTCACCACCGTGTTGGAGCGACTGGTCAATATGCTGCAAAACCACAGTAATCTAGTAATGACTGCTTTGGAAGCTATCCGGGTTTCGCCTCCCGTTGTGCCTGCACAAGCAGCTCTTCCTCCTCGTCCAGGTATAGTTAAAGATTTCATGAAGCTGCACCCTGACAAATTCTCCGGCACTGAGACGCCTTTGGAGGCTGAACAGTGGCTGATTCGGACAGAGAGTCTGCTACAGGTAGCTAGGATTGCTGATGCAAAATGTGTGGATGTAGTGAGCATCCAGCTGGTGGATCTGGCCCACATTTGGTGGACGGACGAGTCGAAGAGGCTTGTGCGGCCTATTGCTTGGGCCACATTCACTAGGAGCTTCTTGGAGAAGTTCTTCCCAAGCAGTACTCAGGTTGAAATAGAGCAGCATTTCCTGGCCCTGAAACAGGTTGGTCGTTATTCTATTTTAGAATTTTTGTTACATATTGTCCATGCAATGTTGTAATATGAGACTTTCTTGAAATAGGGCTCCAGGTCTATAGATGAGTACGCATCCGAGTTTACTAGACTTAGCCGCTTTGCAGCCGTTCTTGTGGCAAACGAAGAGGATAGGGCTCGTAGATTCACATTGGGACCTGAGCAAGATATCAAGGGGCATTTCGTCTCCCTTCGCTTGCGTACTTATGCTGAGGCTCTTGAGGCAGCCCGAGCTCAGGAGTAGGATCGTGGCGGGTTGGCTTCTCCCCAGTGGACTGTTCCCATTACTCCTATTGGGTCTTCTGGTGGGCCGATTCGGAGGCCAGCCCCGGCTGCTTCGACGAGGGCACTACCCTCCTTACTTGCCACCATGAGGAAGGATCAGACTTGCAACTATTGCCACAAGGTTGGGCATATACGGAGGGACTATTGGGGAGCCAACCTTTTTTGCCTTGCATGCGGAGCAAGTTAACACATGGTTCGAGACTGTCTGCAGAGAAGGATTACTGTACCTGCAAGAGGATCTGCTCCAGGAGAAGCACAAGGCCAGGCTTTCAACCTGACTGCTGCAGATGCTGAGTCAGACGAAGAGGATGCTCTAAGTATATTTTGCATTTGTTGTTTTGTTGTTCTCTTTTGCTTTCTTCATTTTGTCTCGCACTATTCTTTAATGTTATATTTCTGCATTGTGTTTTTTCTCCCCCTTGATCATCAATTCTTTTCTCTTGCTTTTGATTCTATCTTAGATGTTGACCTTGTTTGTTCTTTCCCTACTCATGTTCTCTTTGGTTCCGGTGTAAACAATCTCTTATTTCTGCTTACCAAGTTGATTCCTTCTTATTTTAGCCTGTGTGTCATTCATTTCTTTCCGTGCCTCGCATTCATCTTCATTGTTGATTCATTTTAGTATCATACTTGTTGTTCTTCCCTATCTTGTTCACCTCAAGTTCTGGTGCTGCTATTATGTCATTCTTGCTTAGTTCTTGCTGGAGCTAATGGATGCTATTGACGGAGTCTTTCCGATCAGAGTGCCGCAGCGGAAGTGTGGTGGACCCATAACCCACAGGTCCCAGGATTCTCTTATTGTCTCTCATTCCCTGCATTGTTTGCTTCTCTATATTTCTTCTATTCATTCTCATCCGTTGACTCATTGTTTGGTTCGATTCTTTCCTGTCTTTTCTCTCCTTGATTCCACTTCTGCATACTCTCTTATCTTGCTTTGTTATCTTGTATTATTTCGTTCCTTTTGATACCGTTTTCTTCTCCTCTTGCATTCCATTTGACATCCTTGTTATCCATTTTCTTTCTTTTTCTGATGTTGCCTCTGCTTTGTTCCTTTCCCTTTTACCCTTTGTTTTGTTACCCTTCCCAGATAGTTTTGCCTTGTCCTATGTACCGCCTAAGAAAATTTCGAGGACAAAATTTTGTTGTAAGGTGGGTAGGATTTGTAACCACTGTTTCCCGTATATATGTATTTTCTGTGTATTTTCTATATTTAAAATTTTTGTAAATTATTTTGTCCGTTTTCAAATTTTTTTTCTAAAAATGTATAGTTGGATATTCTATTGAAACCTATTTTCGATCTATAATTTTATTTGTAACTATTTCCATGATTTTTATACTGTAACACAATTTTTATTTTTATTATCATTACTCATATTATTATCGTTATTTGTATTGTTGTTATTATCATTTTTATTATGGTTATTACTTTGACTGGTTATTAAAAATTCACTTCTACGTACAAACTGTATTTGTAGTTATTTTAAAAAAATTCTATACTGTAAAGTAAACTACATTATTTTATAGATTATGTTTTCTTCATTATTTTATGTTTTCCTATTGGATTTTAAAACCCAATATGCATTAAACCCATTTTTATCTACTGACTGTATTGCAGTATTTTAATTAAATTTTATTTTTGGATTACAAATTACATTTTATTGTAAACAATATTTATTTATCATTTTATTGTAATTTAAAACCCTATTATTCTTATTGGGTATTTTCCTTAAACCCTAAAACCCATTACCTTAATTAAACCCAAATCCTATCTCATTACCCACCTAACTACCCAACCCACCTAATATCAATCCCAACCCACATCAGATCCTAATATAAATCCCCTACCATTAATTCCTCCCCCATATCCATATTAACCATTATTACCTACTAATTACTTTCCTGATTATATACCCCCTTACCCCAAATTCGTACCTGATCAACTACCGAACCCAAATGCCAGACCCCCCAAACCCGTTAGCTAATTTCCCTTACCCGGTTCTATGCTGTGCTCCCCCCTTGCAACCAAACCCTAATCTCCTCATATATAATTATCTACACCCTCATGCTGTGTATAATTCCCTAGCCGCAACCAGAGTAGATTGCCCTCTGTTCTCTCCCGGCCTCTCCTGACCCCGCCGTCCGCCGTTCCCTCTCCCTCCCTTCCCCGTACTCTCGGGGTTGAGTGTGTGTTCGTGGTTATTCATTCTTTGGTTGTGTGTTGGATCTCGGGTGATTGTGGTGTGTTCTCGTTGGTTCGTGTTGCGGGACATTCTTGCTCATGGAGTTTTGTCCGTTCGTTCTTGGAGTACTTCCTTCGTAGTCGTGTTCGTGGGTTTTGGTGTGTTCGCATCCTCGTTCATTCGCATTCGTCGCCGGGAATCTGTTCCCGTTATTCTTACTGTTCTTCATTTTCGTCATCGGTTAAGGCAAGTAACTTGTACTCAAATTCCATTGTATGATACAAGTTATAAATACCACTTGTAGTGTAGTTGGGTTCTAGAGACAACTCGTGTGTGATGTATGGTTGATGAGTACTGTCTCTATAGTGTTTTGACCATAGTTGCCTCACGACACATATGACATGAATTAACCTAGGTTTGCCCGTTCTTGATGTGATGCATATGTGAAACAATTATGAGAACTCGTGTGATTGTGAGACCCATGTGAGAAACTTGTTGTGGACATGTTGTATACCCTTTCTCATGTTGCTTGGACACTTGGTAGACTCGATTTCATGTTTGGTTGAGTTTGGATCAAGTTTCGTCGGATCTATGTTGATTTTTGTTTTTGAGTAAAATCTGCGTTTTGCCGCTATTCTGCCTTGATCAGTAATTTAGGCCATATTAAGGTCAGAATCTTAATTTCAGTATAAAACATGATTTGTAGACTAATCCGTCCTATTTCCAACCCCTCTGACCTTGACTAATTTTGTTTTTGTATGTGTGAGATATAGTGGTTTTACTACAGAGGTGTATTTCATTTCCAAATTTCGTTTCTTGGTAATTTTGATGATTAAATTATTTTGATACTAGTTCTAAACATGTTATTGTGATTTGAAACTTTGGTCAATTTTTCTATACTTATTTAGGGATTACTCAGAATTTTGGTGGATTTTATTGATGATTTTCATATGCCGTTTCATGCTTGTTTATGAAAGCTATACTTGCTGTATTTTGCCCGCTGTTCGGTAAAGATTTGTATTTTCACCCTAATTCCTTTTATTGTATGAAAAATATTTATGAAATATGAAAGTTATATTATTTTGTCTATTTTTACCTCCTTTTGGAGGATTTAGATTTCGTTTCACGGTTTGCGAGATATTACAGTTTCGTACAACAGTGTTGGGAATTCCAGATTTGCCAAACTATCGTTTCTTGATGTTTTCTGATTTTTGATGACTGATCTAATTTCATTGAAAAATTATGAAACTTTATATTTTGATACTAGACAGATAGGGGAATACCCCATATTTTTCTTTGATTTATTTGAGGTATTTTGATGCTGTGTTTCTGACTTTGAATACGATTTTCTGATTTCTGCCTGAATTTATTTTCTGGATTCAAATCAGTTTTGAGACTTGATTTTTTTAAACACCATATGACTTATATGTATTCATTGGATTCGGGTGGAAGTCTATTTTCTAGATTCTCTGACGGATTTAGATTTGAATTTCTGTAGTAACGAGAATCACTATTTTAGTACTGTACTGTCATGCTGTCCTGAATATGAACATGCACTGTTTTGCTCGTTTATGTGACTGTCTATCATCTATGCGTGCTTATTTGTTACCCTAGACCTAATACTGATTATACTATGTTAGTTTGACTCTGTTTCATGCTTATACATGCCTGTTTGATAATAATAATAAATAATCAAGCCAGGATTTTAATGGGAAAGATCTAGTAGTGGACAGTGCAGAAATGTGTACTCGGAAGGAGACTTGTATTTCCTGTATGACATGTTACCGATTGTTACCGCTAAATCTGGTGTGGGGGCAAACAGATAGAATTTGTGGATTCTTGAGAAAACGAACAAGGCAAACCTGTTGACCTTCACCGACTTGTTGACTTGGTCTTTTGCCGCTGCTACGAACCTGTAAAAAGTGCGAGACACCGGGATGGATCCCGGCGACGCACCCTCCGACGCTCAAGTCAGTAACCAGAAGTGATTATGAAAGAGCATAAATTGGAAAAGGATTGATTACCTCTTAATGAAGATGGATGGGGGGTATTTATAGGTGTCTCAGGGATCAGATTAGGCATGTAATTCCTGTGTATAGATAAGGAATGTAATCCCTAATTCCCAGTGAAAAGATGATGTGAATTAGGGCCGTTAATTAAGATTTAATCAGGGACCTTGATTTTATCTTGCTGGACCGGGTGTGCAGCGGGTTGGAACCTGTACCCAGTTGATGTGGATCCGTTTATGTGTTATTGGGCTTTGAATAAAGACCCAGTTCCCATTTCAGACCCGTCAGTAGGTGAAATTACCGTTTTACCCCTGAGCTTTAAGATTCATCTCCGATGTGAACGATTCCGATTTAATCCTATTTTTAGCCATATCACGAGCCCCCAACTCCTAGAGACTGAGTTTTTCAGTCTTTGAGGAGTAGTTTTACTGTTCTAATGGCGTACGAGATTTTATCGGTGTTCTTAAGGGAGTTTTGGATCTTGCTTGGGGTGTAACGGTGTTATTCTGGGCTTGTAAAATGCCCAAAAATATTCTCAGAATTTTTTGGATTTTTGGTGATTTTTTCAGATTTTTCTGTATTTTTTCTCATTTTTTTAAATTTTTTATTCATTTTCCGAATTAAATAATTAATTATCGAAAATATTAATTAATTATTCTAATTTAATAATTATTTTTTTAGAATTTAAAAATAATTTTTCTGAATTAATAATTATTTTTAGAATTTTTAATTAATTTTTTTTCGATTTTTTAAATATTTTTTCGGAATTTTTAAATAATTAAAACAATTAAATAAATAAATAAATTAATTAAATATTACCTGGACACGTGGTGCGATCTGTACCGTCGGATCCCGGTACGAATCTTGAGGAGGCGCGTTTCCCAAAAAAACGTTATTTTGTCGTTTAGCGCACTTGGCGCGTTCTGGACCGTCCATCACCAGAAGCGCGAATTTCTGGAAGATCCAACGGTCGTAGTCGCTCGGCGACTTTTTTCTCCGTTTTGGAGCTCGGATGGGGACTTGCTTGGCAGCCGACCGGGAGGTGACGCTACGTGGCACGCCACGTGGATTTTTTTTTTTTGTTCTCTCCACGCTGGCTTTCTTCTTTCTTTCCTTCTTCTTTGCTCTGTTCTCTCTTCTTCTCCTTCCTCTCGTCATCGAATTTGCCCCCGCCCTCGTCCCCTTTCCGACTTCATCTGGCGAGAAGCTCGGCGACGAATGAGAGGAGCTCGACGACTGTGGAGAGCTTCGGAATGGAACTCGGAGCTCGGAGTTGAGGAGAGCTCGAGCTCGCAAAGTCGGCGAGGGTGGAGCTTCGGGAGGTCGGCCATGGGTTGATCGAGAGTGGCGTCGGAGCTCGGCGAGGAAGTCGCAGAGCTCGAAGGTGGAGTTGTCTGGAGCTCGGAGGTGGGCTCTGTTTTCGGATGTTGACGAAGCTCCTCGTTGGAGTTCGTAGCGGAGGCGAGCTTGCCGTTGGAGCTCGGCGCGGTGGTGAGCTTGTGAAAGGGAGGAGCTCGATGCAGCGGTGAGCTTACGAAAGGGGGGAGCTCGACATGGGAGAGGCGAACGCTCGAGCTCGAACTTTGGAGGTCGGCACTCCCGAAGTTGAGCTTGTCGATGTGTTGGGTTTTGGAGCTCGACGACAGTGGAGAGCTCGGAATGGAACTTGGAGCTCGGAGTTGAGGTGAGCTCGAGCTCGTAAAGTCGGCGAGGGTGGACCTCTGGATTGTGGGCTCGATGGCCGAGCTTTGGTCATGGCAGGGCACATGGGAGCTCGCCGAAGGAGGAGGGAGCTAGGCTCGGCATGGAGAACTCGGCGGGGCCTCAGATCTCGTGAAGGAGATGAAGCCGAGCTCGGGAGAATGGGCGAGGAGGTTATAGGAGGAGTTCGGCCATGAAGGTGGCAAGGCATGGTGGTAGAGATCGGAGTTTGAAAGTGACAAGCTTGGTTTTGATGGAGATGGAGGTGTGAGCTCAGCGTCGGAGGCAGCCGGCGACGGAGGGGGGAGCTCAGCATTGGAGATGAAGCTCGGCCATGGTGGGTTTGGCGTAAAGCTCGAAGGTGACGAGCTGTTTTTTTTGTGGTTCTTCTCTTTTGGTTTGGCGGGAGAGTGGAGAAGAAGAGGGTGACGTGGGGGGGTTCGGGTTTGGGTCCCTAACAGGTCCGAACCCGACCCACGTGGTCTTTTTTTTTCTTTCGCGCTGCTTCTTGTTCGGCAAATCCGAGCGCGGATTTTGAGGCAAATTTTTTGCAACTTCGAAGCTCAGTAGGACAGTAGCTCGGATTGGAGATCCGAACTATGTGGCTTGATCTGGACGGTTGATCACGATCGGGGTGCGAATCTCGAGATGGGCTCAGTTCCCAAGAAAACACTATCTTGTCGTTTAGCGACGCTGGCAAGATCTGGGCCGTCCGATCGAGATCTTACACGAATGTTAAGGGAAAAGTGATATTTCTTTATTTTGGGGCTCGGATGGGCACTTGCTCGGAATCCGATCCGGACTCTTTGATGTTGGGGTCGGATCGGCATTTCCTCGGCATCCGAGCGGAGGGAAGAGCTCGGATTCGACAGTTGCTCGGATTTTGATCCCGCGTGTGCCGAGCTATTCGATCTGTATCGAAACGTTTTGCCTTTTCACCAACCGTTGCTGCTCGGTTACAAAGTCGTTTGGGCTTTCGTAACGCCTTAAGAGCCGATCAAGAGTCGTGCCCTTACGTTACAAAGTCCAAGAGACTTTTTCTTTTACTTTCGATGGTTGGATTGGGCGAGCGGAGTGAAGAGCTCGGCTCTGGAAGAGAGCTATTTGTGAGACGAGTGTGAGGAGGGACTCTATGAGAGAGTTGTGCTCCAAACTCGTTGAGAAGAGGTCCGCTTCGGAGGCGAGCGGAGTGAAGAGCTCGACTCTAGAAGAGAGCCATTTGTGAGACGAGTTTGAGGAGCAACTCTAGGAGGGAGTTGTGAGCTCCGAACTCATTGAGAAGAGGTCCGCTTCGGAGGCGAGCAGAGTGAAGAACTCGGTGAGACGAGTGTGAGGAGGGACTCTATGAAAGAGTTGTGCTCCAAACTCGTTGAGAAGAGGTCCGCTTCGGAGGTGAGCGGAGTGAAGAGCTCGGCTCTGGAAGAGAGCCATTTGTGAGATGAGTTTGAGGAGCAACTCTAGGAGAGAGTTGTGAGCTCCAAACTCGTTGAGAAGAGCTCCGCTTCGGAGGCGAGCGGAGTGAAGAGCTCGGCTCTGGAAGAGAGCTATTTGTGAGACGAGTGTGAGGAGCAACTCTCGGGGAGAGCTTTAGCTCCGAACTCGCTGCTTATGTGAGAGAATCAACGGTTGTGGGAGCAATTCCGAATGGCGAACCACTTCTAACCCGCTGAAGAGCAAGTTATTTGAAGCAGAATCGAGCCAAGTGTTGGACTCCGAACTCGTCGTTAGAGAGATTCAACGGTTGTGGGAGCAATTCCGAATGGCGAACCACTTCTAACTCGCTTACGAGCAAGTTATTTGAAGCAGAATCGAGCCAAGTGTTGGACTCCGAACTCGTTGTGAAGAGCTTAGTAAGTTGCGGGAGCAGCCATGTAGAAGAAACTGGACTCCGAACTCACCATTTAGCGAGTTGTGACTCGAAAAGATAGAGAAGCAAGAGCAATAATTTTCAACGAAAGAATGTAAAGTTTTATTGAGATAAACTAAGTGACTGCTTCAATAGGGCGAGCCATTATTACATGCTATTGGCCGGATTACAAGCATCAGCCTTATTGAAAATTAAAATCCTACTTCTACGATAAGGTGAAGACCTCTTGGGAGGAGCTGGGAGGTTCTGAGTCTTGAAGCTCGGCGGGCCTTTCCGTTCGTTTGTAGGCTCCTCAGGGGAAAGCTCGGACCCCTCTTTTTGGACGAACTCGGTAAGGTGCCCCTGCTGTATGAGTTCTTCGATGTCCTCCTTGAGAGCCTGACAATCATCTGTGTCGTGGCCGTGGTCCCTGTGAAAGCGGCACCACTTATCCTTGTTCCTCTTCTTTCCAGGGGTATTCATTCTAGGGGGAGCGTGGAGTAGTCCTTCCTTGTCCACTTCCATAAGAACTTCTGATATATTAGCGATGAGGGGGGTGAACTTCTCAAAACGAGGAGTCGGGCAGGCACTGGCCATTGCCGTCCTTCTGAGATTTTTGGGACCCCTCTTCGCTTGTGCTCTTCTGTTTGTTCCCGGAAGATGTTTCCTCAAGAGCAAGGGGGTTGAGAGCCTCTTCCACCCGTATGTACTTCTCCACCCTAAGTAGGAGGTCTGAGAAGTTCCGAGGAGGTTTCTTGGTAAGGGATGCCCTGAGGTTGGCATTAGTGACGTTGTGCTCGAATGCGGCAGACCGGGCTTCGACGGTAAAGCGTCGAACATAATCCCTTAGGCATTCATCCTTTTCTTGGTTGAGGGTCACCAGAGATACACTTGTTTTCTCAGCCCGGCGGCTACTCACGAAATGAGTAAGGAAGAGCCCTTCGAACTGATCGAATGAGAAGATAGAGGCCGGGGCGATTCGAGAGTACCATTCTCGTGCAGACCCCTTCAGCGTGGCAGGAAAGATCTTGCAGAGGAGGGCGTCTGAAGCATGGTGGATCATCATGAGAGTTTTAAAACTCTCTATGTGATCCGCGGGGTCTGACTCCCCGGTATACGATTCGAAGTGAGGCGACTTGAAGTTCTCTGGGATAGGGGCCTCCATGATGGTGCGGGAGAATGGAGGTCTGCTCGGGCGGAGGTTTATCGCTCGTTGCTCTTCTTCCCTGTCAATTCGGCCGAGGCGACTCTCCATCTCGTGGAGACGGCGGTAGACCGAGTCTTCTCTTTGATCATACCATGCCGTGCCCCAGGACTCATCTTCGTACGAGGGTGGACTGGGGCTGCGGCGATGGTAGCTTGGAGATGGACGAGGACTGAGAGTTTGAAGGCGATGGCTCCTAGTTGGCTCATGAGTAGGTGGCCTCTGGTCGTTCTTTGGAGCGATATTGAGGGCCCTTAAGACTGTCGCTTGGAAGTCTTGAAGATCTGCCCTTGTGACTGGTGCCTCTCCAGCTTGGCGATCCCTATGTGTGGCTCGGCTTACTGGAGAATGAGTTCTCCGCCGATGATGCTGAGGGGACTCTCTTTGCCTCCTCGCGGGAGGGGGTCTTCTAGTCCTCGGTCGTCGGGGGGTTCGAATTCTTGAAGCGCCTGAGTTCTCGGGTTGATGGACTCGACCAAGGGCCCGCCATCCATTCAGGTGGGTTCTAAGGTCGACCCCGCTTTTGGCGATCGGCAATGATTTGACGAAGATCCCGCTCGGGAGGGCTTTGAGAAGCCAGGGATTCAACTGAAGGATTGGGACCCGTGACTCGGTCATGAGGAGGATGTTGCTTCGGATGACTCTGACGGGAGCCCCCCTGGGCAGCCCCCCGAGACTCTTGAGGGCCTGTTGAGTAGGAGCACCTTGAACCGGAGGAGGGAGAGGAGGAAGGAAAGTGGTTCTTCGGTTGGAGACCGCTGCCTTCCTCTTCTGTTTTGGATGCATGGCTTGAAACTAGTATTGTTGATGAAGAGAGGTCAGGTTGCTTTTTCGTTTCCCACAGATGGCGCCAATCTGTTACCGCTAAATCTGGTGTGGGGGCAAACAGATAGAATTTGTGGATTCTTGAGAAAACGAACAAGGCAAACCTGTTGACCTGTTGACCTTGACCGACTTGTTGACTTGGTCTTTTTCCGCTACTGCGAACCTGCAAAAAGTGCGAGACACCGGGATGGATCCCGGCGACGCACCCTCCGATGCTCAAGTCAGTAACCAAAAGTGATTATGAAAGAGCGTAAATTGGAAAAGGATTGATTACCTCTTAATTGAGATGGATGGGGGGTATTTATAGGCGTCTCAGGGATCAGATTAGGCATGTAATTTCTATGTATAGATAAGGAATGTAATCCCTAATTCCCAGTGAAAAGATAGATGTGAATCAGGGCCGTTGATTAAGATTTAATCAGGGACCTTGATTTTATCTTGCTGGACCGGGTGTGCAGCAGGTTGGAACCCGTACCCAGTTGATGTGGATCCGTTTATGGGTTATTGGGCTTTGAATAAAGACCTAGTTCCCATTTCAGACCCGTCAGTAGGTGAAATTACCGTTTTACCCCTGAGCTTTAAGATTCGTCTCCGATGTGAACGGTCCCGATTTAATCCCATTTTTAGCCATATCACCGATCAAATTAATTTCAGTTACCGATCAAGTTAATTTCTGTTACCGATCAAGTTTACCGATCAAGTTACCGATCAAGTTTACCGATCAAGTTAATATTCTGCTACCGATCAAGTTTACCGATCAAGTTACCGATCAAGTTTATCGACCAAGTTCTGTGATTCTGTGAATACTCGAGTACACTGCCCTGTATGGTCCCCTATGAAATCTGAAGCGAAACTGTTTGTTGTAGCAACTATGTGTTATAATATAAGGCGCATGAAGTGCTACCTAGATAGTAATAACTACAAGACTTGATACATGTTACTTGAACATGATACATGCTTTCTTGATACTTGAGTACTTGACACTTGTTACTTGTTACTTGATTTTGTGATACTTGATCCGTGATACTTGTTACTTCTTTACATGATACCTGTTTACTTGATATTTGATACATGCCACTTGTACTCGTTTACCTTACCATGCTAATTGTTATGTTTTGTTATCATGCTTATACTATGCTATTAGTTAGTTTTCCCCCATGTACTCGTATCCTACATTATAAGCGGCTCGTAATTTGCAATTGACGGGTACTTGTTTTCTCTTTTCCTCTTCCCTGCAATTGTTGAATTGCAGATTTTGGAAAACAGGTTCCAGATGGTATTGGTGCCATGAAGTATTAGTGCTGGATCTTATTATTATTATTTCTTGTAGCTTGCTTGAACAATATTGTATTTTGTACTTGGATTTATTCTTGTATTTGGGCAATGTGACCCAGGATTTTGACTTATTCAGATTATGACTATTTGAGATTTATATATTTGGTTTCAAGTATTCTTGTTGGTATTTTGGTTCATGTGTGCATGTTGGTTGATACTTTTGCTTCCGACTCTGATTATTTCGTGAGATGTTGTAAAGATTCTTGAACAGCTTATGGATGATGAAAATTATTCGCTGGGCTTTTGTCGCGTATCCATATTCCGTATTCTCTTTTGGGAAGCGGGGCGTGACATAACCCGTGCTCCCAACTCGTGAGAAGGCACCGCACATATCCCTTTGACAGAAAGGTACAACCCAATAACATCAACTATTGTCGTCCTATAGGATGAGTCAGATCATAATGTATCACCCCTAATGCCAACTCTTCCCTTTTGCCAAGATGTAGAGAAAATGGTTAAGTAACAATAGTTACATGTTACTACCCTAATGATGTCACTAATCCTAAACAATCTAACGGGATTGCAACAATGTTAACATACTTCCTAGGTATCAACCTAGACTTTCTTAAGATCATCATAGGTCCAACTCATGACCTATCGATCCAAGACGCTGGCGATGGGATCTCCCTGACTTGCCACTACCCTGAACTTGGATCTCGCCTACATTCTTAGCCCGCGATCAACCTACACCGGTTAAGATCTGCCGGTGCACGAGGTGTGACTTAACCATAGTTCCTACGGTAGTTGAATATAAGTCTTGATGGTTGACGGCCCTTAGCTTCTATCAAGCTACTACAATGGTCCCATAACTGAGTGCATAATTTTACCACTAACATTTCATGGCATATCCAACTTATATTAAGTAAAATTTCATGTTAAGATTACTATCATCTTATTATCATCCATAAACTAAAGATGAACACTCACATGATTTAGTCCAATTTTAACTAGAACTCATGGGTTCTTTATCAAATTCAACTAGAACAATCATGCAACATAAATTTATGGGTTCTTTATTAAACTTAACTAGAACAAGATACAACTAAAATTCATGGGTTCTTTATCAAATTCAACTAGAAAAATCATGCAACATAAATTCATGGGATCTTTATCTTAACTAGAACAACATACAACTAGAACAATCATGCAACATATCATGGGTTCTTTATCTTAACTAGAACAACATACAACTAGAACAATCATGCAACATAAATTCATTGGTTCTTTATTAAACTTAACTAGAACAACATACAACCAGAATTCATGGGTTCTTTATCAAATTAAACTAGAACAATCATGCAACATAAATTCATGGTTCTTTATTAGACTTAATTAGAAAAACATACAACTAAAATTCATGGGTTTTTTTTATCAAATTCAACTAGAACAATCATGCAACCTAAATTCATGGGTTCTTTATTAGACATAACAAGAACAACATACAACTAGAATTGATGGGTTCTTTATCAAATTCAACTAGAACGATCATGCAACATAAATTCATGGGTTCTTTATTAAACTTAACTAGAACAACATACAACTAGAATTCATGGGTTCTTCATCAAATTCAACTTAGAACGATCATGCAACATAAATTCATGGGTTCTTTATTAAACTTAACTAGAACAACATACAACTAGAATTTATGGGTTCTTTATCAAATTCATCTATAATGATCATGCAAAATAAATTCATGGATTCCTTATTAAACTTAACTAGAACAACATAGAACTAGAATTCATGGGTTCTTTAAAAAATTCAACTAGAACGATCATGCAACATAAATTCATGGGTTCTTTATTAAACTTAACTAGAACAACATACAACTAGAATTTATGGATTCTTTATCAAATTCAACTACAATGATCATGCAAGATAAATTTATGGGTTCTTTATTAAACTTAAGTAGAACAACATACAACTAAAGACAACTCTTTTATGAATTAGAAGTTATACATACAACAAAAGACTACTCTTTTATGAACTAGAAATTTATACATACAACAAAATACTACTCTTTTATGAATTATACGTTATACATACAACAAAAGACTACTCTTTAATGAATTAGAAGTTATACATACAAAAAAAGACTACTCTTTTAAGAACTAGAAGTTATACATGCAAAAAAAAGACTACTCTTTTATGAACTAGAAGTTATATATAAAACAAAGACTACTCTTTTATGAACTAGAAGTTATACATACAATAATTTGGTTAAAGATTGGATTTTTATTACATTTGTTGAGTTTTACAACCCCAAACTTGGTATGTAAATATTCTCAATCCATCAATTCTCATATGCACATGATTTAGTCCAAGTTGTTAGTTTTTTATTAACAATAATAACAAAAATAACAACAAATAACAATATCAATTTATTGAAGATTAGATCTTTATTAGTTTTGTTAAGTTCTTACAACTTCATTCCTTCATAAAACACTTTAAGTACATCATATGCACATGATTTAGTCCAAGTTTTTAGAATAACCTACATACAACAAATAAGAAGAAAACAAACAATCAATACAAACAAAAAGAGTAGAGAAACCCCCCACCTTATGTTCTAGTAGGAAGAACTAGCCTAGCTTTCCTTCTCCTCCTCCTAGCTTCTATTACCACCTACAAATGAAGAACTCTCTTGTTAAAATTTCTCTCTTTCTTTTTCTTTCTATCCTTTTTTTTTCCGGCAAATGAAGCAAAGGGTGAAGGGAAGAGGTATTTATAGGAAAAATGAGAGTGTATGAGAGGGTGAGGAGGTGAGTTAGGGTTTGGCACCCTTTTTGCCTTGGGGTATTTTGCTGGCAAAAGATGGGAGAGGGGGGGGGGGGGGGGTGGGCGTGAGTGTATGTGAGTTAGCTTAGCTATGAGGGAAACAAATATTAATACAATTTTATAATACAAATAAACATATAATATCTATATTTATCCCACCCAATTAAATCATAACCATTCATTTTTTGATCAATCATGACAAAATAAAGATATTATTGTCTAAAACACACACTACATGATTTTGTACAAATGTACGAAACTGATACAATACGTTTACGTACATACTAATATATATACCGGCAATTCTTATTCGTTAAACCAAACAATCTGTACAAAAATAATTTAATTATGAGAATAAAATAAAATTATAATAATAAATAATTTTATTATTGGCTCGAAAGATTTCAGCACCAAATTGATACAATACATATACATATAGACTGGTATATATACAGATAATGATTATTAATTAAACTAAATAATATCTACCAAAAATATTTCAATTCTGAAAATAAAAATAGTAAAATAATATTATTAATATCTGCACAGGATATTACAAAGAGAGAGAGAGAAAGAGAAGTCAGAGGAGAAAGAGAAGTCAAAGAAGAAAGAAGACGGAAATGGAAGCAAACTTCGGAGAAGAGAGAGAGAGAGAAAGAAGACAGAGACGGAAGCAAGAAAGAGAGAGAATTAGTGGGGGAGCCTGATCTTCTTGACTAATGGCAAAAGAAATGAAAGATCGAGAGTTGGTGGAAAGAGAATGTGAAGCGGGGATGAAGAAGCCAACTTCATCATCATCTTCTTCTTCTTATTCGAAGTTCAACAAAATCTATGTGTTTTATGCCAGTAGCTTAGGCAAGAGAACTAGATATCAAGAGATTGCAATTGAGCTTGGCAAGGAGCTAGTGGAGAGGAATATTGATTTGGTTTATTTGGGTGGGAGCATAAGATTAATGGGCCTTGTCTCTCATGATGTTCATGCTGGTGGCAACATGTTTTTGGAGTGATTCTCAAGTCTCTGATGCCAAAGGAGATTACTGGGGAGACTGTGGGAGAGGTTAAAGTTGTTTCTGACATGCACGAGAGGAAAGCTGAAATGGCTCGCCATGCTGATCCGATATGGAACACTTGAGGAACTGCTTGAGGTGATTACATGGGCTAAACTTGGGATCTACAGCAAGCTGGTGGGTCTTTTAAATGTTGATAGACATTACGACTCACTTCTGTCCTTAATAGATTTGGCTATAGCTGAGGATTTTATATCCAGTAAGATCAGGTGCATCTTAGTTTCAACTTCATCACACAATGAACTAGTCAAAAAGTTCAGGAGTATGTGCCAGAGCGAGATGAGCTAGTCACCAAGTTGAACCAGGATGTGGTGGTGCCAAGAAGTGGTGTCGGTGAGGGTTCAAATTCGGAGTACGGACATCAATTTGTTGAGTCCTCCAATTGAAAGTGCACAATTTGTCTTGGGTTGTCTTAGTACTATAGTGCTCTTAGTTATATTTATTTTCTGATGTACTCTTGATTAAAGAGTAACTGCATTCATTGTAGATGTTAAAGAGGTTTTGTTTGGCACTATCCTATGTTTTGATTGAGTAAATTTCGAGGACGAATTTTTTTTTTAAGGTGGGTAGGATTGTAACTCCCTATTTTATTCATACATATTTTATTATATGAATCTTTTATTTCATTTATCAGACCATTTCCTCTTTAATTTTGGACTCTTTATCATGCACTGCAACTATTTGATTCTTGTTAAACCCCAAATATTTTCTGATCCATTCTAAATTATTGTGATTATTCAATTTGAGTTTAAATCCAAACTCTAACCCTGATTAATCATAACCATAACTCCCTAACTCACAGCCACCTCCCCAACCTCTTTTTACTCCAATCATCACTCTACCTCCATCTATCTCACCCCCTACTGCCATTATACATATCCCTATATATAAACCCCACCTCACCACCTTGAGTCCACCTCCAGCCTCACCATTAACACAAACTACAACACCACAGCCACCTCCATCTACTCTAACCCACACCAGAACTCTTTATCAAACCAGGCAGCCACCTCCATTCCATCTCCATTTCCCGACAACCCCATCATTTTCTTCATCCCGAACACCAACCACCCTCGCCATCATCATTGTTGTTCTTGCCACTGCCGTTATTCCCGTAGTTGATCTCATCATTCCGAAACTGAGCAAAAAGTGGAGCACGAAATGAAGCATAATGACGAGTTGCAAAGTTTCTACGCACAGGAAGAACCAACATTCGAACAAGACAAGCAATCTCTTTTTTTGAACTCCTAGCAAGTAGTTCTTATTGTTTTTCGAATTATCGTATCGTTGAATTCTATTCCTGATTAACCGTCGAGTTTTATTCTTGTTTCATCATCGAATTCTATTCTTGATTAATCAGCATATCTGATTCATAGTTTCTTTTTCTTGGACATGTTTATTCGGAAAGCATGACTGTATTTTCAGAGTTCTATATGCATGTTGTAGCCCTTCGTTGTAAAATCTAGAACATCTTATAGTTTCGCAAACTAATTTATAGATTGTGAGATATCAATATTTTAGTACCGACACGTCGTAAATTCCAAATTATTGCCAGTGCACTAAACCTGCGAAGAACAGATTGAAGGGCATAGCTACTGGGCTTAGAATCTTTTGAGTGTGTATACATTAGATTCAGAAGAGTGTCCACTTTCTGGAATCTCCGACGGAATTGGTTTTGCATTCAAGTAGAAGCGGAAAAGTAAGTTTTACTACAAACATGTCCTGCTGACCAGATTTGTTGATAGTTATATATGTTGTTATTCGTGCATGATAAATTGTACTGATACAGTAGATCGACAGATTGCCTTTATATCATACATTTGCATATATCATTTGATACTTTTATGAATACTGTTCTTGATACATGTATTTATTTTCACCTCTTGACATACTCATGATTACCACCCTTGATACCTTCATGATTACCATCGTGATACTATCGTTATATGCATCGTTCCTGTTATGGATATTGTTATTGTCTTGGGTGACAGAACTAAGTTTCACATGGAACTAAATGCTATGTAGAACTAAGTGCCACATCATAAGTATCGATGAGAGGGCCACCTCTAGAATCTGCGGTGGTCAGCTCTAGAATCCGTGGGGGCCACCTCTAGAATCCAATATTCTAAGAAATGATATGATAAAATAATGACGAGCCTGGGTAATAAAGGGTATGACTTAGTAGTGGACAATATAGGATAGTGTGCTCGGAAGGGAGCTCGTATTTCCCGTAATAATGATTCTTGATTCTTGATTACTGGGTTCTTGATTACATGTCTTGTTTATTGATATTGTCACTAGAAGACTTGAGTACATAATTGATGTGGCTAAAAACAGGGGTTCAATCGAGACCGTCCAAATTGGGCACGAATCCCGAAGCACAGGGGTAAAACGGTAATTCCACCTGCAAACGGGTCTGAAGCGGGTACTGGTTCTCCTCCCCAAAGAACCGTTAACCCGCGAACGGATCCACCTCAACCGGGTGCGGGTTTCAACCCGCAACAAACCCGGTCCAGCAGGATAGAATTAGGGTTTCTTATTAATATTAATCAACGGCCCTGATTCATATCTATCCTTTCACTGGGGATTGGGGATTACATTCCGTATCTATACACGGGAATTACATGCCTAATCTGTTCCCTAAGACGCCTATAAATCCCCCCCATCCATCTCCATTAAGAGGTAATCAATCTTTCACCAGTTTTTGCACTCTTTCATAGTCTTCCAGATTACTGACTTGAGCGTCGGAGGGTGCGTCGCCGGGAACAACCCCGGTGTCTCGCACTTTTTGCAGGTTCGCGACGGGAGCAACGATCGAACCCCGACGGAACAGGTATACAGGTTTACTATTCAGTTTCCCTAAGAATCCACAAATACTATCTGTTTGCCCCCACACCAAAATTAGCGGCAACAGATTGGCGCCGTCTGTGGGAAACTAACGAATAGAAACCTCTCCTCTTCCCGGTGAACAGATCTTCTCCAGCCATGCCTCCCAGGAAAGTCAGATCAAGAGGGTCCAACAGAGGACCCAACCTCGATCAGCAGCAAGAAGTTCCCATCCAGCCTACCCAACAACAGGGGCAACTTCCTCCTACAGCGGAAGACCCGCTCCAGCAGGACCTTCGCCCTCCTCCTAATCAGCCACCTCCTAAAGGTCCTAATCCTAAAAAACAGCCTCTTCACCAAGAACACGTCTCCATCCACAATGCTTCTACGGACTCTATGGCCTCCCATCATCCCCGAGCCTCTGGTCGCCATAATACCGCCCTCAATCGCCAGAAAGATGATGACCTTCGCCGCCACCTGGATGAGAAGCGGGCCCGAGAGGGAACCTCCCGCCAACACCGTCCAGACGAGCGGTACCCTCGCCACCAGGAGTATAGAAGGTTCCCTAACCGAAGGGGTCGGAAAGAATCCCCCGAGCATTACCGAAGAAGGCCGCATTCCCCTGCAGGTCGGCAACAGCCCAGGAACAATGAGGCACCCATCACACGTGCCGAGTTCCAGCAGTTCCAAGCGACCATCCTAAGAGCTCTCAATCTCCGTCCCAACACCGACGCACCCAAGATTCCATCTCCTCCTCCGGTCCGAAGCCCTCGCCGACGGTCCCCATCTCCTCGTCCTGCTCCTAGCAGCTCCCGGCGTACCCCAAGTCCTCGTCGCTCCCGAAGTTACCATCGCCGTAGCCCTCGCTCCCCCTCATACGAAGACGAGTCTAGAGGCTCGGCTGATTATCGTCAGAGGGACGACACCATGTACCGCCATCTTCATAAGGTAGAGAGGCGCCTGGGTCAGATAGACCGAGAAGAAGAACTTTGGGGGAGGACCCTACGTCCTAGCCGACCACCTTTCTCCCGAACCATTGTGGATGCACCTGTGCCGTTCGGCTTCAAACCTCCCCAGTTTGAGACTTACACCGGGGAGACCGACCCCGTTGATCACATCGAAACTTTAAGACCCTGATGCTCCTCCATCAAGCTTCCGATTCCCTCCTCTACAAAACCTTCCCCGCAACTCTCAAGGGCCCAGCTCGAGAATGGTACTCTCGCCTTGCCCCCTCCTCGATATTCTCCTTCGAGCAGTTCGAGACCCTTTTCGTCACCCATTTCGTAAGCAGCCGTAGGGCTGAGAAGACCAGCATCTCCCTGTTGCACCTCCACCAGAAGAAGGGGGAGAAATTGAGAGACTATGTGAAGAGGTTCACAGCCGAAGCCAGATCCATAGCATCCCTCGACCAGTCGGTCGCTGCGGCAGCATTTCAATCTAATGTTCTCAATTCCAACCTCCGCTCCTCCTCGCCAAGAAGCCTCCCCAGAACTTTTCCGACCTCCTCCTTTGCAGTGAAAAGTACATCCGGGCCGAAGAGGCCGAGCAGAGACCCAACTGGGAGGGGTCTTCCTCCGGGTTTAAGAGAAAGGGAACAGAAGAGGAAGGAGCCAAAAAGCTCCAGAAGGATAATGCCGGCCAGCGCCGACCTGTCCCCAGATTCGAGAAGTTCACTCCCCTCACCACTAATGTCTCAACTATTCTCATGGAAGTCGAAAAAGAAGGGGTAATACCTCCTGCTCCGAGGATGAACACCCCTGCCAAGAAAAGAGATAAAGAAAAATGGTGCCGTTATCACCGGGACCATGGGCATGACACCAACGATTCTCGCGCCTTAAAGAACGAGATCGAAGCCCTTATCCAGAGGGGGCAGCTGACCAAGTTTGTAAGAAAGGACCGAGCCGAACTTCCTCTCCCGGGCTAACAAGCGTCCGGAACGAGAAGAGATGCCTGACTTCGAGGAAGAGCGAGTCCTCCACCTCATTCATGGGGGCCCAATGGAGGGCTCCTCAAACTCTTCTCGGAAGGCATTTATAAGTGAAGTCAACTCGGTTCGAACCACCCCTCCTCCCAAAGGCCTCGGAGTGCCCGTCACATTCTCCGACGAAGATCTTGAAGGTGTCTGCACCCCTCATTGTGACGCACTCGTCATCAGTCTCCACATGGCAAACTTCAAAGTGGAGAGGATCTTAGTAGACAACGGCAGCTCCGTCAACATCCACTTCCTCGCCGCTTTTAGAGGCCTAAAGCTCTCCCGAGATAGACTCAAGCCCGCCGGCTACACTCTCCATGGGTTCACGGGAGTGCCGGTGACTATTGAAGGGGTGATCACCCTCGATATAACCGCCGGCCAAACTCCTACCACCCGAACGGAGCCAATGGACTTCATGGTGGTGGATGTCCCTGCCGCCTACAACGTCATATTGGGTCGGCCCGGCCTTGCAGCTCTGGAAGCCGTCCCCTCAGCATACCATCTTAAGATGAAATTTCCCACCCGGTCCGGGGTCGGGGAAGTAAGGGGCAATCAGGAAACGGCTAGAAAGTGCTACATGACCACTGCCCTCGGACCCGTCCTCTCCTTAGAAACTCTAGAAATCCCTCAAGATACTGCTCGGCCGGCCTCCGAGCCTGTGGACGAATTGGAAGAAGTGCTCTTCTTTGTGCAGGAGCCAGCCTGCAAGTTCTTTGTTAGCAAGACCCTCCCGTCCGCCCTATACTCAGACATTGTGCAATGCATCCGAAGGTACCAAGACCTCTTCGCTTGGTCTGCCGCAGATATGCCCGGTATCTCCGAAGAGCTCTTAGTCCATCGCCTAAGCATTGATCCGGGGTCCAAACCGGTTCAGCAGAAGAGGCGCAAGTTCGCCCCCGAGCGTCAGCTCGCTATTAAAGAGGAAGTAGACAAGCTCTTCAAGGCCCGGTTCATACTGGAGGTGAACTATCCTGAGTGGTTATCGAATGTAGTAATGGTGAAGAAGTCCAATGGGACTTGGAGGATTTGTATTGATTTCACCGATCTCAACAAAGCTTGCCCCAAGGACCCATTCCCTCTTCCGAGCATTGACACCCTAATCGATGCAACTTCGGGACATGAGCTCCTCAGCTTCATGGACGCCTTTTCAGGCTACAATCAGATTCGGATGTTTCCTCCGGATATCCCGAAGATGTCGTTTGTGACCGACCAAGGCCTCTATTGCTACAGAGTCATGCCGTTCGGCCTCAAGAATCCAGGGGCAACATACCAACGCCTCGTCAACAAGATTTTCCAGGCTCAGATCGGCCGGAACATGGAAGTGTACGTTGACGACATGCTTGTGAAAAGCATCTGAGGCGTTGATCATGTGACCGACCTCCAAGAAGCGTTTGACATTTTGAGAAAGCACAATATGAGACTCAACCCGAACAAGTGTGCATTCGGCGTCTCATCAGGGAAGTTCCTTGGCTTCATGGTTAGCCAACGAGGAATTGAAGCAAACTCGGAGAAGATCAAGGCCATATTGGACATGGCCCCTCCTAGAAATGTTAAAGAAGTTCAAAGATTAACAAGCCGCCTCGCCGCCATAGGGCGCTTTCTCTCAAAGTCCGGGGAAAAATGCCTCCCCTTCTTCAAAGCCCTCAGGGGGGCTAAAGGATTCGAATGGGGGTAGCAGCAACAGGAGTCCTTCGACCAGCTCAAGGCTTACCTCGTCAATCCCCCACTCCTCAGCAAACCGATCCCTGGCGAACCCCTCTACCTCCACCTGGCAGCCTCCGAGCAGACCCTCAGTGCAGTCTTAGTGAGGGAAGAAGAGCGGGCTCAGAAGCCCATCTACTATGTCAGCAAAGTGCTTCGGGACGCCGAGCTCCGGTACCCGAAGATAGAGAAGATGGCCTATGCCCTGGTGATGGCCGCGAGAAAGCTTCGCCCGTACTTTCAGTCCCATTCGGTGGTCGTTCTTACCGACCAGCCACTGAAACAGGTTCTTCACAAGCCCGAGACTTCGGGTCGCCTTATGAAGTGGTCAATCGAGCTGAGCCAGCACGATATAACTTATCAGCCTCGGACCGCGATCAAAGCTCAGGCGCTAGCCGAATTCATAGTTGAGACTACTATTCCCGAGTCCAGCCAAACAGTGAAGGGACCACCCGTCTGGTCGGTTTATGTTGACGGATCCTCTCGCAATGAGGGAAGCGGGGCAGGGGTCATTCTGGCAGGCCCAGATGACTTCATCATTCAATACTCCCTCCGTATAAACTTCAAAGCCTTGAACAACGAAGCTGAATACGAGGCGCTAATAGCCGGCCTGGGAATGGCCCGAAAGCAGGGGCACAACGCCTGCGGATCTTCAGCGACTCTCAGTTGGTCGTCAATCAGGTCCTCGGCGAATATGAAGCCCGCGATGACAGGATGGTTAAATACTTGGCTAAAGTCAAAAGCCTTATGGCGCTGTTTGAAGAGGCCCTCATCCAAAGGATCCCCCCAGAAGAAAATGCTCAGGCCGACGCCCTATCCAAATTAGCCTCCTCTTCCCTTCAAGGCCTCGAACAGACTGTTTTGATAGAAGTACTCCTGAAGCCGAGCATAGAGGACGATACACTTGACTCCGTTGAAGCATTGCCTGTCCTCCTCGAAGACAATTGGATGAAACCCCTCATCGAATTTTTAAGGGACGGACTCCTTCTCGAGGATCCGAAGGAAGCACGAAGAGTAAGGACCCGAGCCGAGCGTTACACACTAATCGGAGGCATCCTATAAAAATGCTCTTTCACCCAAGTGGACGGACGACCCTACCTGAGGTGCCTCTCCCCCGGGCAAGCCGACTATGCCCTGCAAGAACTTCATGAGGGCATCGGTGGGGCCCATTCTGGCTCCAGAGCCTTGGCACGCAAAGTGTTGAACTACGGGTATTTCTGGCCCACTCTCCTACGGGACGCCGAACGACACGTCCGGCAATGCAGCTCCTGTCAGAAGCACTCCGACATCCGACGCCTTCCACAAGCACCACTCACTTCCCTATCAAGTCCGATCCCCTTCGCAATGTGGGGGATGGATTTACTAGGGCCGTTTCTGCCAGCCCCCGGACAGCTCAAGTTCCTGGTCATGGCAGTCGACTATTTCTCGAAATAGATAGAGGCCGAGCCCCTGGCCACGATTACCGAGAACAAGGTTGTTCAATTTTTCTGGAACAGCGTGATCTGCCGATTCGGGGTCCCCAGGGTCCTAATTACGGACAACGGAATGCAATTCACGGGGGCTGCCTTCTGAGCTTTATGTGAAGACCTCGCCATACAACACCGGTTCTCCTTCGTCTCCCATCCTCAGTCGAATGGCCAGGCCGAGAATTCCAACTGACAGATCCTTTCAGGCATTAAGAAGAGGTTAGACAAGTGTTCCAAAGGCTTGTGGGTCGATCAGCTGCCCAACGTGCTCTGGAATTACCGCACCACGAAGCAGACCCCAACAGGCGAGAGCCCATTCAATCTCACCTACGGGTCTGAGGCCATCATCCCCCTAGAGGTCGGGTTACCCTCTCCTCGCCTGATAGCTTATAAAGAAGAACAGAATGCTAAAGAGCTCAGAGCAAGTCTAGATCTGATAGACGAAATCCGAGAGAGAGCTGCCATACGCCAGCAAACTTACCGAAGAAGGGTCGAGCAAGCATACAACAAAAGAGTCCGCCCAACGGACCTCAAAGAGGGGGACCTGGTCCTCCGAAAATTGGCCATCTCGTTCCTTAGTCAGAAAAGCAAATTAGCCCTGAACTGGGAGGGACCGTACAAGATTTCTAAAGAAGTCCGCCCCGGCTCATACAGACTAGAAGATCTCGAAGGCAGGGAGATTCCCTGGACTTGGAATGCTGACCATCTCTTAAAATACCAAGAGAGAGCAACAACGCCTCTCTAAGTAACTCGAGATGTCGAACCGTTCCTTTCCTGTTACTTGTAATTTTCTTTTATTTTTTCCTTGTAATAACGGCTAGCAACTTTAGAAGCAGCCAATCATTGGATATTAATAAATAAAGTTTTTTCATATTTTTGCTACTGTTACATCTCTCTGCTATTAACTCTTCAATCTAACGATGGTTCGGAGTCCAACACTCGGCTAGACTTTACTTCCCCGGCTCGTCCTTAGGCGAGCCAGAAGTAGATCGCCGTTCGGAATTGCTCCCACAGCCGTCGAATGGTTCGGAGTCCAACACTTGGCTCGATTCTACTTCGCAAGTTCGCTCCTAAGCGAGCTAGAAGTAGTTCGCCATTCGGAATTGCTCCCACAACCCTTGAACTAATCTAACGATGGTTCGGAGTCCAACACTCGGCTCGACTTTACTTCCCCGGCTCGTCCGTAGGCGAGCCAGAAGTAGATCGCCGTTCGGAATTGCTCCCACAGCCGTCGAATGGTTCGGAGTCCAACACTTGGCTCGATTTTACTTTGCAAGTTCGCTCCTAAGCGAGCTAGAAGTAGTTCGTCATTCGGAATTGCTCCCACAACCCTTGAACTAATCTAACGATGGTTCGGAGTCCATCACTCGGCTCGACTTTACTTCCCCGGCTCGCCCATAAGCGAGCCCAGTAGTAGATCGCCATTCGGAATTGCTCCCACAACCGTCGAATGGTTCGAAGTCCAACACTTGGCTCGATTCTACTTCACAAGTTCGCTCCTAAGCAAGCTAGAAGTAGTTTGCCATTCGGAATTTCTCCCACAACCATCAAACTAACCTAACGATGGTCGGGGTCCTATGGCTCGACTTTACATCGTCGGCTCGTCCTCAAGCGGCCCGGAGGTAGATGGCCATTCCGAATTGCCCCCACGGCCATCGAGCCGAGCGGACGATGTACCGACCCTCGTATATGGCGAAAAACCTTCCGGGGCAAAACCACCGTCGGATCGACTCAAAATGTGTGCTAGAGTGTGTTGAACGGATCTGATTGAGCCACGTGTCCACAAAACGACAAGATAACATTTTCTTGGGAACTGGATCCGCCTCAAGATTCGTGCCACCATCCAACGGCTCTCATCACCTCACTTAGCTCGGCCCCAAATGCCGAGTGACAGGCAACCAGAACCAACCTTCGGCAAAGTCACTCCGGTCACCGAGCTACGAAAGCGCAGCCGACCCGTGCCGAGCAAGTATCTAGCCGAGCCTCGTAAGAGTTTGAGTTAAGATTTAGGGGACTTTCCCCTCGGTTCCGGACTTTGGTCATCACCTCATCCACCATGATCTCCCCTGACCCTGACACCCACATCGGAGCCGTCAGAGTCAGGAGAAGATCATGGTGGAAGAGCGACCACCCATCCTCCCGAAGCGACCTCCCCCTCAGGTCCCGGACTTCGGTCACCACCTCTTCTACCGTGATCTCCCCCGATCCTGACCCCCACATCCGAGCCGTCAGAATCGGGAGAAGATCACGGTTGAAGAACGGTGACCCATCCTCCCGAAGAACCTTTCCCTCGGGTCCGGACTATGGTCGCCAACTCTTCTGCCTTGTCCTCTCCCGACCCTGACACCCACATCGTAGTCGTCAGGAACGGGAAAAGAACAAGGCAGTAGGGTGACCACCCCTCCGAACCTTTAGAGGCAAAAACTTTTCACAAAGCTGGCATCCGCCTAAAGGCAGACACCATCGATGCCACTAAAGCTCAATACTGCAATGACTAAAATTACAAGGGGTGTGTGGTACTTATAGCCTTCCCCCAAGAGGCTGTCATTATGACCCTCGAAAGTCCAACAGTCGCGCCTAGGGAGCTGAAGCGCCGCATATTAATTAGAGGGCACCACTTTCAACGCCGTTGGGAAGGTGGAACGCCCCCACGGATCCCGGAGCACCATTAATGCTGTTAAGGAACTGGTCCCATCTTCTCCGAATGATGCTCAGACGACCAAGGGCCCGCAATCCTAATCAGGCCGCGTGGCCGCAGCTTCGAAACAGCTGCACCTTAGCCGCCGCACCGAGCCGCACCTGAAGGCACCGAGCAAGATTCAGAGCCGCGGCAGAAGCGTGAGTTTCGAGGCCAAGATGCTCGACGAAGCAAACACTCGCCTCGCGGTTCATTTCGAGCCTACCCTAGCTAGCGCGATTACAGCACAATAAGAAGCCAGCAAAGGACAGTTCGGATAAATCAACTCCAATTTTATTAATATAACTTGGATAAATTCACAAAAAGGTTACAACAAAACACAGTCCGGAAGTCCAAAGACAAGACACAACCCGTTTACTGCCTTTGCGGAAGGGGGACGCTCCGGTTCAGCGACACCTTGGGTCGGCGCTTCTTGACCTCCGAGCTTGTCTCTAGGCCGACGAATCGAGACGTCCCCTCGCTGCTGACCCTGACAGTCGCTCCAACCGAAGCACCACTTGAAGACACCGCAACCCCACTTTGGGCGTCAGCTGCTGTACTACCTATGATGGGGGTTCGGCTCGCGGCTTGATAGAACGTAATCCCTCGCTCGATCTCTTCGCGAGTGCACGAGGTGCTCCGGACGTTAGCCCTCACCGGCTGAGGCTTGAGCCGAGCAACCTCTTCCTCCAGTTCGACGATCCGGTCCTTCAGCGTGTCGTCCTTCATAATAACTTTGAATCGAGGAAGTTTCGCCGTACCAGGAAACTCGGCGCTGTCGGATATGACGCGGCGCAAGTGGGTCACCTCGATGCTCTTGTCGACCGTCACCCTTTGCAACTGTTCTACCTTCCTTGTGAAGTCATCTCGTTCGGCCGAAACTCGGACCAACTCTTCCTCCTTCGCAGATAGTTCGGCCTCGACTATCCGCAGATGGTGCAGCTCGGCCAACAGCTCACTATTCCTCTTCTCTACATTATAAAGTATTCTCCTCGTCAGATGAACCTCGCCCTCGAGACGATCCTCCCGGGACCGCTGAAATAACTCTGCTCGGTGCCGATCCGCCGAGGTGATAAGAGTCTGCTCGGCAATCTGAAATGAGAAAGGGACAACATTGAAGTACTATATGGCCGAACCAAACACTTAGACAGAAGATTTGAAGTCCAAAATCAAAACACAACACTTTTCATTCATCATCAAAAGCGGTGGCCAGTCCACGAAAGGCATTACACTGTTTGAAAGAAAAAACGAAACAAAAAACTACAAAAATTTACGAGGGGATCAGGGGTCCACCTGCATCGCCGCTTCGACCACGGGCGCGTCGCCAGGTGGCCCCTCGATCCTCCCCTCGACCTAGGCGTTCGCCACAGGTGGGTCGACCTCCTCCTCCTCGTCGTCGCCTTCGACCTCGTCGCCTTCGCCTCCTTCCACTTCACCGCCTGAGGGCGACCCGGGCCACAGTCTGTAGCCGACCCGCTCGAAGCCGGGGACACGATCTTGAACATGGTCGAGTGCCCTCTGATAGGACCTCTCCATGTTCTCGGCCATGTGTTTCTTCGCCTCAGCCTCGACCTCGGCCTCTACCTCGGACCTAATCTTCACGGCTAATGCCTCCTTCTCTGCCTTCAGGTCGGCCAGAGACTTCGCCGACGCGGCCAGCTCCTCGGCAGCCTTCGCGGCCTTGGCAGATTCCGCATCAAGTCGCCCCTTGACTCTCTCCAAGTCCGCCACAAGATCGGTGACCCGAACTTCCAAGTCCTCGACCCGCCACTGCTCGGCCTCGAGCTGCCGAACCGCCTTGACCTTCTCCGCCCTGTCCTTGTCACTGGCGGCCTTCAGCTCCTTCTCCTGCACGGCGAACATCTCGAGGAGGTGGCCGAAGTGGCAGGTGGCCTACAAAGACAACGATCAGAGCAATGTGCAAGCCGAGCAGCAAACTTAAAGAAATTCGCAAGAAGACACTTACCGACACGAGCGACCGAGCCACTTCATAGGTGTCGTCGCCGACCGTCCCCGCCTTCAGCACGGCTCTGTCCTTCGGGGTCGCCAAGTGCTTGACGACCTGCACCGACATCTGCGAGTTGCCGAGGAATCCGTCGTGATTCTTCACCCGCCAGTTCGGCACAAACAACTGCTTGTGCTGCTCCGTCAGGATTTCCTCGGCCGCTTTGGTCAACGGCGGAGCCTCGAGCGCCAGCGCCGCGTTGACATCAAAGGCCCCCTCAATCACGGTCGGGGCCACAGGGACCGAAGGCTCCTCGGCGACAACCACCTCCGAAGGCACCTCAGTAGCCGGAGGAGGCGGGGTGGTAGTAGAGGCGACCGTGGGCTGCGGAGTTGACGAGGCAGCCGCGGTCGCCCTCTTCCTCTTTCTGCCCCCGGCCAACTTGGACCTATCGGCCATCATAGCGTTGAAATCAATCTTCATCGCTTCTGCATCGGACAACAAAAAACGAGTCAGCAAGACGAACTAAAAACTTGAAAGAAAAACGAAAATAAATGAGATGTCAGGAGCATACTCGGGTCGATGGGGCTAAGGCCGGACCCGAACAGCACCTCCTCCGTCAACTCCCTCCAACTCAGCAAGGGAAGGGCCATGACCTTCCATGCCACCTCCTCCTCGGCCTCAGACAGTACAGGGTCGGCTCTCGCAAATTTTGGCACCTCCACTTTCCACCGGGTCGGAATGTGCCGTATCGCCTCACCCCTTAATATAAAATACTTCTCTTTCCAACCCTTAATTGAGTCCGGGTTTTCTATGATCCTAACACCCTTCCTCGGCCCCAAATAGTACCGATGCTCCCTCTTGTGCATCTGGTTTATCCGATACAGGCCTCGGAAGACTGTTAGGTCTGGCTCTACTTCAGCTTTGCGGCACTGAAGCAAGAAAGCATTCCCGTGATGCCATGTGTTCGGTATGAACTGGGTTGGCGCGAGGGAGAACCAGCCGAGGATCTGGAGGATGAAAGGATGCAGCGGAAAATGTAGTCCGGCATTCAAGGAGTCGAAGTTGAACATGCACATGTCCGACGACGACAGCTTGGAATTCGCTCGCATCCCGGGGCCGGGGATCATCAACTTGTACTCCGGAGGGATGGCGAATCCCTTTCTGATCCGAAGAAGATCCCTCTCGGATAACACCGAAATGAGCTCATCGGCTTCGGTGGGAAGGGCCGGGTTAGGTTCTTCGAGGACTTTCGACTTTCCGTGGACCGCTTTCTCCAAAAGCTCGCCCTCATACTACCTGACCCCCGAATGCCCGGACAGAACGGAGGGATATCATCCCATCTTGGCGGCTTGCTTCGGGTTCTCCACAATCACCTCAACCACGGGAGATTGGGTCGCCATCCTCCTCTTCTTCTTCTCCTGCCTCGCCTCGGTAGCCGACGGCTCGGCAATCTGCTTTCCCTTCCTTCGCACCTCTGCCCTTCTCCTCTCCTCGGTGCCATCATCGCCCAAAGACGAGGCACCACTCCCCGAGTTCACTCTTGACATCTCTAGAAAAAAGCTAAGGCTAAGTAGACTGACCTTCGAAGTGACGTTCACGGTCGGAATGTGCTCGCCGGAAATCGCCTGGCCCACACGACAGCTAACGTCACCACCTTGGAGCAAGAGTCGCCGCTAGCAGAGAACCTAGAGAACAAAAGTGAAATCTTGGAGTGAAAAGTAAGAAATGAGCTTGGGAGTGGGGGAGTGAAAACTTATAACCCCAAGGAATAGTGGGCCTCCTTGGGAACCTCAAAGGCCCACTAGGAAGCCAGAGCGCCAAGCAGAAAGTTGCGATGTTACGAAAAGCAAAAACTCTTCAAATCACTCAAGTCAACGACTCGGCCACCGGTCTGCCAAGCCGAGCTACCGAACAGACCCGGCTAAGCAACCGAGCTACTGAGCCCCCTCAAAACAATGAACTCAGCGCCTCGGCCAACAGCACTGAGGCTCTGAGCCGAGATGACGAGGAACCGACCCTCGTATATGGAGAAAAATCATTCCGAGGTGAAGTCACCGTCGGATCTATCCAAAATTTGCGTCAGAATTCGATGGACGGTTCAGATTGCGCCACGCCCACAAAACGACAAGATAATATTTTCTCGTGATCTGAACCCCATCCTCGTGATGCGCACCATGATGGACGGACCAGATCTGCCCACAAGGACCTTCCGAGCTGCCTGCCATTGGCCTACTCAACCGAGCTACCGAACAGCTTAGTCGAGCAGCCGAGCCACTGGGCTCGAAGAAATGGAACCATCAAGAGACGCTTCTTTCAAAATACCTAACTCAGTGCCTCAGCCAACAGCACTGAGGCTCCGAGCCGAGATGACGAGGAACCGACCCTCGTATATGGAGAAAAATCATTCCGAGGCGAAGTCACCGTCGGATCTCTCCAAAATTCGCGTCAGAATTCGATGGACGGTTTAGATTGCGCCACGCCCACAAAACGACAAGATAATATTGTCTCGTGATCTGAACCCCATCCTCGTGATGCGCACCATGATGGACGGACCAGATCTACCCACGCGGACCTTCCGAGCTGCCTGCCATCGGCCTGCTCAACCGAGCTACCGAACAGCTTAGTCGAGCAGCCGAGCCACTGGGCTCGAAGAAATGGAACCATCAAGAGACGCTTCTTTCAAAATACCTAACTCAACGCCTCGGCCAACAGCACTGAGGCTCCGAGCCGAGATGACGAGGAACTGACCTTCGTATATGGAGAAAAATCATTCCGAGGCGAAGTCACCGAAATCGGAACCCATCAAGAGACGCTTCTTCAAAATACCTAACTCAGCGCCTCGGCCAACAGCACTGAGGCTCTGAGCCGAGATGACGAGGAACCGACCCTCGTATATGGAGAAAAATTATTCCGAGGCGAAGTCACCGTCAGATCTCTCTAAAATTCGCGTCAGAATTCGATGGATGGTTCAGATTGCGCCACGCCCACAAAACGACAAGATAACATTTTCTCGTGATCTGAACCCCATCCTCGTGATGCGCACCATGATGGACGGACCAGATCTGCCCACGAGGACCTTCCAAGCTGCCTGCCATCGGCCTGCTCAACCGAGCTACCGAACAACTTAGTCGAGCAGCCGAGCCACTGGGCTCGAAGAAATGGAACCATCAAGAGACGCTTCCTTCAAAATACCTAACTCAGCACCTCGGCCAACAGCACTGAGGCTCCGAGCCGAGATGACGAGGAACCGACCCTCTTATATGGAGAAAAATCATTCCGAAGCAAAGTCACCGTCGAATCTCTCCAAAATTCGCGTCAGAATTCGATGGACGGTTCAGATTGCGCCACGCCCACAAAACGATAAGATAACGTTTTCTCGTGATCTGAACCCCATCCTCGTGATTCGCGCCATAATGGATGGACCAGATCTGCCCACGTGTACCTTCTGAACTGCCTGCCATCAGCCTGCCCAACCGAGCTACCGAACAGCTTAGTCGAGCAGCCGAGCTACTGAGCTCGGAAAAGTGACCCCAATAGGAGGCGCAATCCTCAAAGTATCCAACTCAGCACCTCGACGAACGCCACGTAAACTCCGAGCCAAGATGACGAGGAACCGACCCTCGTATATGGCAAAAAAACTCGCCGACCCATATCAGCCGTTAGATCTTGTCAAAAAGCGTGCTCGTCATGATGGACGGTTTAGATCTTGCCACGTCCACTACACGACAAGATAGCGTCTTATGGGGATCCACGCTGAGATGGACGGCCCAGATGATGCCACATACCTCGGAGGGTTCGAGCCGAGGAGTCAGTCTACCGAGCCGAGGAACCATCCTCTGAGCCGAGGGACCAACCCTCTGAGCCGAGATGACGAGGAACCGACCCTCGTATATGGCAAAAAAATGCTCCGACCCATATCAGCGGTTGGATCTTGTCAAAAAGCGCGCTCGTCATGATGGACGGCCCAGATCTTGCCACGTCCACTAAACGACAAGATAGCATTTTATGAGGATCCACGCTGAGATGGACGGCCCAGATGATGCCACGTACCTCAGATAGTCCGAGCCGAGGAGACAGCCCACCGAGCCGAGGCACTGATCCTCCGAGCCGAGTCGCTGGCCTTCCGAGCCGAGGAGCTGACCCTCGTATACGGCAAAAACGCCTGCCGAGGAATAGGGGCCGTCTGATCACCCAGAAATTCGCACTCCGTGCTGATCGAAGGTCCAGATTATGCCACGTCATAAACTAGTATTTAAAAATCGTTTTTTATTTATTTAAATCGTTTTGTTTATTTAAAAAATTGCGAAAAATTGCTAAAAATTCGGGAAAATTAGCTAGAAATTCTAGAAAATAATTAAAAATTCGGTGGGATATTTTTGAGCCCCTGAACGAACAATTATTGCCTAGAGTATACTGTTAAGCCCCCCGAACGATTAGCTAATACATCGCAAAATTAAATAAATAGCCCGAAAAAATAAATAAAAACTCGACACAACTTCGGAACATCATATGGCTTCAAAAAAGAAGAAGTTACCTTACCACCCACTTCAGGATTCAAAATCACCCATTCGGACTCCGATACAACTCCACTAGCCACTAAAACAGTCAAACTACTCCTCAAAGACTGATCGCCCTCAGCCTTTAGGAGTGGGGGGCTCGTGATGTGGCTAAAAACAGGGGTTCAATCGAGACCGTCCTAATTGGGCACGAATCCCAAAGCACAGGGGTAAAACGGTAATTCCACCTGCAAACGGGTCTGAAGCGGGTACTGGTTCTCCTCCCCAAAGAACCGTTAACCCTGCGAACAGATCCACCTCAACCGGGTGCGGGTTTCAACCCGCAACAAACCCGGTCCAGCAGGATAGAATTAGGGTTTCTGATTAATATTAATCAACGGCCCTTATTCATATCTATCCTTTCACTGGGGATTAGGGATTACATTCCTTATCTATACACGGGAATTACATGCCTAATCTGTTCCCTAAGATGCCTATAAATATCCTGCATCCATCTCCATTAAGAGGTAATCAATCTTTCACCAGTTTTTGTGCTCTTTCATAGTCTTCCAGATTACTGACTGTAGCGTAGGAGGGTGCGTCGCCGGGAACAACCCCGGTGTCTCGCACTTTTTGCAGGTTCGCGGCGGGAGCAACGATCGAACCCCGATGGAACAGGTATACAGGTTTACTATTCAGTTTCCCTAAGAATCCACAAATACTATCTGTTTGCCCCCACACCAAAATTAGCGGCAACAATAATCCTGTAGAATTTACCACTTAAGTCCAAACATTCACTTGATTGATATGCACCCGAACCTGTGGTATGGAACACAAGATTGAGTACATGAGATAGGTTAATAATACCGAAGTTACACGACTAACACTGATTACTAATTCCTGATTGCTGATTCATGATTATTGATTCCTAATTACAGATTCATGACTGTTTGATTTAAATTGCATCGTACATGATCATACTATTCTAGTTCCTTGCTTCTTTCTATATAGAACTGTACTATTTTCTATCTTATTGCTTGATGATGCTTGCTATCCGAAACTTGTTCTAATGGACACCCTCCTACTTCCGATAATGTTTATACAAGTACCGACGATGAGATACCAGAGAAACTTGATGAGCAGACTTTCTAGACAGCCGTGATAGAATTGCTAGTGCTATTTTTTTACTTTCCATTCGTTAGTTTATCTAGCTAGTCGTAGCGAACTGTTTATTGCATTGTATTTATTTCAGTACATTATATTCTCGGACATCTTGACCCGAACTTTATGTATCTCGGATGTTGGTTATTTTACTCTATTCATGTTCTTGTGATCATTATTATTACCTATGTGAATGTGTTTTCCTATCTTGTTGAGCTTATAACTGTACAGCTTATGAATGATGTGAGTTGGTCCATTTGTATCATTCGTTGGGCCTTAGTTGAGTGTCTGTATTTCTGTATATTGGGAAGCAGGGCGTGACAATTATAAAGGTTACTATGGCAACATATAAAATCTCAATCAATTTATTAAGAAATACATGACATGTATTTCCAGAAAGAAGGAAAAATTCCTCCTAAATTTCTGTATATTTTCGTGCAAAACTAGGTTTACAACATGTTTCACAAATAATCATGATTGCATACAATAGGTCATATTTTTTAGACTTTACTGCAAAATATACCACTATGTGAAAACATGAATTAATAGAATAATTCATAATAATATATAATAGGGTCTTAAAAGGATAATTGAGCAGTATTAATTTCATAAAAGCTTACTTTTCAAAATTAGTAACCGCAGGGACTGAATTACATAATATGCACTAAAATATGAATATAAAAAATAAAAAAAAATCTTAAATCCGAAGTTATTTCTTGTTTCGGGAGTACCCATAATCCGAGCCTGAAGCCCAAAACCCAAAAACAGAACCCCCGCCCTTCCTTCGCACATGCTCCTCACTTGCTCCACCTGGGTGGGTAAGGCAGTTCTACACTATTCCAGATCTGATCCGACCCGAAACCCTTTAACCCAATCCGACCCGGTCACCACCCGAACCCCTTTCTTCTTTCAAACCACACCCGACCGCGGGATTAATCCCAAGGCAACGACTCCTACAATGGTTGGCAAAGAATTAGGGTTTTTTTGTTGTTGATAAAACCCAAATTGAAATTAAAATTAAAACCCTAAATTTAATCAACAAAATATTAATCTTGTTAATAGGATAATTAACACAAAAATTAAACAATTTTAATCTGATTAATCTAACATAGATCTGAACAACAAAATTTCATCTGATTAGTCTAACATAGATTTGAATAGCAAAAATTAATCTGATTATCTAACACAGATCTAATCGATAAAATAGGTATGACCTAAATACTATATGGCAGAAATCATACATCAACAAAATTGGGGAATTTTTTTCAATAATTCAGCATGAGTTGCTCTGACACAACTTGTTAGACTTAATTCTAAATAATCATAGATTATTATTCTTGAATCTTAAGATCTTCAGGTTAAACTATCAAGAATAACTATTAACAAATCATACCTGAATCCATGTCGAAAGATCGGATACAGATCAAGTCTTCCACATCAAAATATCCTTAGGTGTTCCTTGTATCTTCTTTTATGAGGAAGGTGGAGGAGAGCAATATTGTGATTATGGCTTGGGGACTACAACCCTAATTTGATGGTCCATATATACTAATTCCAACTAGGTTCCCATAAATCCTAATTGATTAGTAATGGGTTTCTACACATTACAACCCATACCAATAGATATTTCTATAGCTCAATTATATAGATCACTTATATGGCCCTATCCAATTACATAGCGCATAGTATAATTGTTATCAATATGTAAGCCCACAAAAATCCAAACATTATTATGTAAATAGATCCTCGACAAATGATAATTTCGGAAAGATATATTATTGAATCCCCAAAAAATTACATTTTCTGAACCAACAGACGACCGCATGGTTTGACAGTCGACCGTCAAACTAAGTTGAAATTGGTTAAGGTCAACTATCAATTTCTCTTGACTTTCTATAGATTAATTAAAGGTCAACTGTCAATATTTATAGTCGACCGTCAGTTCAAAAACATAATGGATAATTTTTTTTTGGAAATAAATATTATGATTTCTTATTTATAGAGGAGGGTCAGCAGTATTTTTCATTATCTCTTTTGACTCAATACGTCAGAACTTATAATTTTCTAAAGATCAACAGAGAAGAGCACTTTTATAAAGGCCATGTGGTTGTAATAGAAATATTGGCTTGAGTACCAATAACTCATTATACGATGTCTGAGTATAGTGGCACGCCTGCAGGGGAGAAATGTTGCATGTAAGGTGGCAGTGGATTAAGCATGAGAGCCGAACCACTTAAATCATTGTGTCTCGCCTCTATGCTGAGTTTGTTTTCTCTAACTTTATCTCTTTATGCATTTGATGCTGCTTTTTTGATGTGGGCGCAATAGATAATGAACTTTTGTATTGAAGTGGATAGCTTAGATTACAACTGTCGATATGATATTAATGTGAGTCCAGTATTTGATTGGTTCTACAGATCTAGTAGTGGTTGCACTGGTTGCTGGCCAACGTAAACTTGCAAGGGCAGCATGAAACACTGACATGGATCCCGACGACAGACCCTTCGATGATCTAGTTAGTAACCAGAAGTGAATAAGTGGGTTTGGTGGGAAAAATATTGATTAACCATGTATGATAGAGGGTGAAAGGTATTTATAGACCTTAGAGGGTGAATCAGATAAGAAAAAAATTATGATTGTAAAATCAGTTGTTCAATACTTGATTTGGGGGATTTGACTGACAATCGTGGTTAGATGGAAGTCCCTCTTTGTTGAGATGCAAGTGAGCCATGATTAATGAAATGGCCTGGGGTTCGGAGTCCTAGTCCTTAGGATCATTCTCCATGCACTTGCTGGCTTCTCGAGATAGCGGAGGTTTGACTTTGTTCTTCTTGATGACTCGGAGAGGTGTCCACAGCGAATAAGAGCTTTGATTCCGTCTTTGATAGCCCGGCACTCATCTGTGTCATGTCCATAGTCCCTATGAAACAGGCACCATCGGCTCTTGCTCCTTCTTTTATTTGTTTGGTTCATCATAGGAGGGGGTAGACTAGCCCGTTGTTGCCGCTGGATCTGGTGTGGGGGCTATAGACAGAATTTGTAGGTTCGTAGGAACTTGAACAGGCTGAACCCTACTTTTTCCTAGTTGAAGTTGACTCCTTGGTGCTCCTGCAGACCTGCACAAACGTTCGAAACACCGGGATGGATCCTGGCGACGAACCTTCCGACGGTCTTGTCAATACTAGAAAAAGTAAAAGGGAAAGTGCTCAAGTGCACAAAGAGTGATCACCTATGACGGTAGGAGGTAGGGGGGTTTTATAGTCACCGTGGGGATCTCTTTCAGGAAAAGAGTGAATCCCTACTTCCTGGTGGGGCTGGATAGGGGTGGTTACAACCACCTCCTCAAGATAAGGACTGTAATATCCCGGACGGATATTACCTCGTATAAATTACTATTTTATTATTATTTTATTATTATTTGGTTTTAATTCCAAAATCAGATTATTTTGGTGATTTTTCGCCGGTTTGTCCACAAACATTGTCTACGCGCATATATCGGTCGAGGTACATCCGAAATACATCAAATTGGTAGCGCGATCCTCCGAATTGATAATAAAATTTATTTTATTATTATTTTCAATTAAACTATTTGATGAGGATTATATAAGGAGTTTTGGTATACACATACATGTACACATACATACATTATATTATACTTAGTAGATTATACAAAATATGTAGCATGTAGTCTTGGACAATGTACTCATCTTGTCATGGCAACTTAGTTGGATGGTTAGGGTTTGATTAGGAGGCCTAAACTAGGGTTTTGTATGCATGAAAAGATTAAAACCCCTTCTAGAAACCCTCACATAACACCTCCACCACATAGCACCATACCTCACCACACCTCCACCTCACCCCTACCCCCTAGAAGCATGGCCGGCCTTCACCCTCCCAAGGGTTTTTGTGCATATTTTTGAGTGCAATTTTGCATTCTCCACCATTCTCCCCTCCTATAAATACCCCCTCCTTCTCCACCTTGTCTCATTTTAGAAAGATCAAAAAGAAAGAAAGAAAGGAAAGGAAAAGAAAGAGAGAACCTCATACTAACAAGAGAGTTTTCTTGTAGGTTTTTCCTAGGAGTTCTAAGAGCTAGGGGAAGGAGAAGGTTAAGTTAGCAAGTCCTTCCAACAAAGAGATTAAGGTGGGGGTTTCTCTTTGTTTGGTTGTTTGTTTGTTTGTTTTTTTGAATGGTTGTTTTGATGTTCTTCTTCTTCTTACCCTCCTTGTTTTATTTTCTTTTTGGTGTGGTTGTTTTAGTAATGTGGTTGTATGGGATTCTTATTTGTATGTTTGTAAATAGTAATAACCACATGAAAGAAAAGAACAAATAGTAGTGCTAAATACACCTAAAGATTGAATCTTTATAGTGGTAGTAGGTTGTTTTGTAGACTAAAATGACATAAGGCATATGGACTTATACAATACAACCGTTTGGGGTTGTAGGACTTGATGTGAACTTATACATAAAGCATATGAACATTTTATACAACCATGTTTGGTTGTGGGACTTGTATTGGACTTGACTAAAAAGATAAGCATATGTTGGTTGAACTAAATGAAGGTTCTCACCTTATTTTTATTATTGTTGTTATCTTAAAAAGAACCTAAATTAGATGTTATCTCTAATTTATGAAAAAAGAAATTAATTTAAATCACTAGTTGTAGAATGAATAAAAAGATCTCTTTTTAAGATCACTAGTAATAAATCAATACTAATAAAGAATAGTAGACATTTAAGTAGTAGTAGTATGTTGTTAAAATAAAAGTAGCATGTTTTTAAAATAAAGTAGTAGTGGTATGTTGTTAAAATAAAGTAGTAGTGGTATGTTGTTAAAATAAAGAAGTAGTAGTAAGTGTTAAAAGAAGTAGTTGTAGATGTTTTATGTCCGTATTAAAATAAAGTAGTAGTAGTAGTAGATGATTAAAAGAAGTAGTTGTAGATGCTTTATGTTATGTTCTTGGTTAAAATGAAGTAGTAGTGGTGGTAGATAGTTGTATGTTATGTTCTTGGTTAAAATGAAGTAGTAGTGGTAGTAGATAGTTGTATGTTATGTTCTTGGTTAAAATGAAGTAGTAGTAGTAGTAGATAGTTGTATGTTATGTTCTTGGTTAAAATGAAGTAGTAGTAGTAGTAGATAGTTGTATGTTATGTTCCTGGTTAAAATGAAGTAGTAGTAGTAGTATATAGTTGTATGTTATGTTCTTGGTTAAAATGAAGTTGTAGTAGTAGTAGATAGTTGTATGTTATGGTAGTAGTAGTGGTAGATAGTTGTATGTTATGTTCTTGGTTAAAATGAAGTAGTAGTAGTTGTAGATGTTTATTTTATGTTCATATTAAAATAAAGTGAATACCATGCTAAGTCTTTCTACATGCTTAGAATGTTGTAGGATTCATTCTAAAATTACTTATCATGTCAATATGCTTAGAATGTTGTAGGATTCATTCTAAAATTCCTATCATGTTTAGATTAGTATAAATATGCTTAGAATGTTGTAGGATTCATTCCAAAATTTTCTATCATGTTAGATTAATTTATTCATGCCTAGAATGTTGTAGGATTTATTCTAAAATTTCCTATCATGTTTAGGGATGATATTCATGCTTAGAATGTTGTAGGATTTGTCCTAAAATTATCTACCATGTTTAGGAGTGATATACATGTTGTAGGATTTATTCTAAAATTACTCATCATGTGTAGGAATGATATACATGTTGTAGGATTGATGCTAATTAATCTACCATGTTTAGAAGTATATATATATATATATACTTAGGAATGTTGTATGTTCATACTAGTAGTTATCCATGCTTAGTAAGATATTCATGCTAGTAGTTATTCATGCTTAATAAGATTCATGCTAGTAGGAAGGTAATATACCATGCTAGATTAATTTATCTACGCTTAGATGATTGTAGGAAAGCATATACCATGCTAGATTAATTTATCTATGCTTAGATGATTGTAGGAAAGTGTATACCATGCTAGATTCATTTATCTATACTTAGATTGTAGTAGGAATCATTATACATGCTTATAATGTTGTAGGATTGATGTTTAATTAACCTACCATGTTTAGAACATTGTAGGAATGTTATGGTTGGTGGTTATGTTGTGTACTATAATTAGATCATCATAGGAAGATGCTTGCAATTGTATGCCATGCTTAAAGTACTATAGGTTGAAGTAATAAGGATTTGAGAGACCACTAGTAATAGTTAGTTTGATAAAGATTGTTATGTCGCCTTCGGTTTTTCATTGGTAGAATACCGATCATAGACTATGAGTAGATTCTTCTATTGCTTCTAATAATAGAAGATCGAGTTTGCTAGTAAGCACTTTTGGTTGCTTCTAGGATTGATTACTTGTATGGTTGTTTGCACATGGTTGTGCTCGTACGTGGCTCGACTGGCCCGTATGTAGCTGTGGGTCTCATACGTAGTTTATTTGGCTCGTATATAGGTTGTTGTCTCGTACGCGGCTCGACTGGCCCGTGCATAGCTGTTGGTCTCATACGCTGCTTATTTGGCAGGTATGTACGTTGTTATCTCCTACGAGGCCCGCTTGGCTCGTAGGTAGCTATGGTTTCATACGTGGCTTATTAGCTCGTATGTGGTAGTTACTCGTACATAGCTTGTTAGCTAGTACACAGTTGTTGTGCTCATCTAGGGTGATATTGTTCCCCTAAGGGCTGTCGACCATCAAGACATATGTTTTCTTACCCTAAGGAACTGTGGAGGAGTCACTCCTTTTGTGCCGTCGAATCTTAACCAGGGTCGGTTGATCGAGGACCGGAGTATAGACGGAATCTAAGTTCAGGATAGTGGCATGCACATATATTCGCATTGCCGAGGTCTTGGATTGATGAGCCACGAACCGGATCCTGAGGGATTCCGGTAAGTCTAGGTTGAGCAGCCTAGTAGAGTTGTCTTGCAAAGCCTAATTTAAGGCCTAGCATATTGTGGTTATAATATTGTCCTCCCTAGGAGTGTTCAGGGTTAGGGACATCATTAGGATAGTGACTTATAAAGATCATTACTTAAACCCTTGCCAGAAAAGAGGAGTTGGTCGTAGGGGGCGCCTTACGACTCACTCGTCTCTGGAGGCAGACTAGGTGGTGTTATTGGATTGCGCCTTCCTGTCAAAGAGATACGTACGGTGTCGTCTCACAAGTTGGGAGCACGGGTTGCGTATCTCGCACTGTTAATTCCTGAAGTACCGTGGCTTGGGGTGCCACAGGATGCGTTGGGCAGTCCTGTGCTTGCGAGACCCCAGGGGTGCCACAGGGTAGGCTTCGTGCTACCCTGCGCTTGCGAGACCCTATGATTTGGACTTTGAAATGACTCCCGATACGTTGGGTTCGTCTAGTTTTGTGTGAGGTCCGGTTGGCCGGGTAGCAGTGGCGAACATAGACACCACTAGCGTACTGCATCAGTGGCACATGACCACATCTGCATCCTCATGAGTCATGTGTAGGTGTCAGAAATAGGTTGTGTACAATTAGAAGTTCATAACGCGGTTCAAATCCCTATATATGGAGAAACGGCTTGAGATGGGGTCGCATGTAGTATGGGCTGCATGTTGCTTTCGGAGACTTGCTGACATTAGAATAGGGAGCATCCTAGTTCTCTGTAAATATCGCATTAGAGTCTAGTCCTAGCACTCACGAACACTTAAACTACACCAACACCATTGCTATATTTTGTATGTTGTTTGGGAGATTCGCTGCTATATGATCAGCCTTTAAGCGTCAATGAATACTGACGTCCCCACTTCCATAGGTACTGGATCGCCGAAGTGCAAAGGCGAGATTCAGGAGGACTCAAGGCAAGGAAAGCAAGGAGTCAGTGTTATGTTTAGTTCCGCTGCAGTATATGTATTGATTATCTATTAGTTGAGAGTACTCAAGTGAGAGTTACCAAGTGTTGCTCTTCATTCCTTGTACTCTGATGTAATTTGTTGAAGGTTGTAACACTTGGAAATGTAAAGGTAATATTGTAACTTTATTGTAATGTATTGCAGTTGTATAATATTCAGACTTGTAATACATTGGTGTCGAATAAAGAGTTTTAAATTCTCCTGTTTTTCTGTGCATTGTGACTAATTGAAGAAAAGGTCTTGGCTCGTGTCTCGGTTTTCCCAGTATTGAAAAACGGGGCGCTACAAGGACGAGCCAAGATTTCATCCTATCCTGTTGAACTGGTCCCTAACGGGTTTAGGCCCATTCTCAACTGAACAGATCCGTTCATGGGTTAGCGAGTCCAAGAGGAGAGACCCGGTTCTCAATTCGAACCCGTCTGTAGGTGAAATTACCATCTTTCCCCTGCGACTTTATGATTCATGCCTACTTTGAACGGTTCCAATTTAACCCCTTTTTTGCCATATCACGAGCCCCCTACTTCCAAAGACTGTGTGTGATAGCCTTTGGAGAGCAGTTTTGTTGTTTTAATGGCGTATAGGGCTTTATCCGAGTCTTCAAAGGGTGTTCAAGTCCCGTTTAAGGGGTGTTGGTGCTTTTCTAAGCCAGTAATGTATCCAAGTTTGCTTTTAGGCCCTTCTGGATTTTTGTGGATTTTATCAAGATTTTTTAGTTATTTTTCGGATCATTTATTCAATTTTGCAAAGCGATAATTTATTTTTCGGGAGCTTCGATTAACTATTCCAACCAATAATTATTTATCCAGGGGCACAAAAATATTTCCCTGAATTTATTGTAGTACCCTGTATTTTTAAATATTATTTTTAAAGGTTTATAAATGAATTAAAATGATTTTTGGATATTTAATAAATATTTTTCTGGAAATCTATCTTTTTACACGTGCAAAACACGTACAAATATTTTCTTGAGAAGTTCAAAAGCCAAAATTTCTTCATGAAAAGAAATCATTTATTATTTGGGATTTAATTGTAATTTTTCTAGATTTTTCTGATATTTATTGGATTTATTTGCAAATATTAAGAAAAGAAGGATCTTTTTGCAAAATTGTTATTTTGAGGGGTGAGAGTGCAAAACTATTTTTCTGGACTTTTCAAACAGCGTCGGCTGGAAATAAGGTGTCTATTTTACTTTTAAATCTCAATTTAATTGGTTTTAGAAAGTTTTCAAGTATAGGGATCTATTTATGTAAAGTTATATTTTAAAAGAGTTATCTTGCAAATGTGTTTAAAACCCCTAATCTTCAATTCCGGCCTATTTAAAAGAAGTGCATCCGTCTTTCGCTGCATAACACAAAGTTTTATTATATTTTTTTTGGAGGATTAAGGAGAGGATCTTGAATTTCGCAAAAGAAATGTTTTCTTATCAGATTTCTTCATTCGAGGTGAGTGATTTGTTGTGTTTATTTTCTTTGTGCATGTTGTATGTGAGTGACTTGTTGTCTTCTTTTATTTTGTGAATATGTATGCGAATGATATGAATGTTTTAATGGATCTTGAATGTTGAATTCTATTGCTAGAAAGCATGTTTAGGGTTTGAATATGAATATGCACATTATGAATTGGATGGATGGATGAAAAATTGGATCTTGTGAAACCCTATTTGTTTGTGAATAAAATTGTATGTGGGTAATTCGAGATTGATGAGTGTCTCATTAGAAATCATGGGTAGTACATCTCTTTTGGATAAATGTTGGATTGATTGAATATGGTGGATTTTATGCATAAACCTAATAAAGATGAGACTTTTATTGCTTTTGGGTATTTGTTGAACACAAATTTGATATGGTGATGTTACGAATTGATTATAGTTGTGAGTTGTAGTAGTAATTCAATTTTGAGAAATTCGAAAGGAAAAGTATGAATCAAGAGATCAAGACATGAAAATCGAAATTGGGAATTTAGTTGAGTTGAGGAAATATACCCAAATTGGGAATTTTCTTTGAGATTTTGATATTTATATGGTTTGGATCTGAATACGAAACTATTTCAGTGATCAATAAATTTTTTAAAGAAACTCTATTTTTGACTATATGCACAATCCATGTTTTAATCGAAAGAAATCAACAAAAATTCAAGTAGTTTTGATTTAGTTTTATGGACTATTATATGTCCTACAAGTTGTATTTGATCATATAAGAAATAAGCTTTTCATAGAAATCGTTTTCATAAAGTAAAACTATGTATCGATTGAAATGTGCACAACCAAAAGTATGCAGTCTGTAGGTCGACAAATCGACTGGTATGGCTTCTCAGTCGACCGACATGACCCAGCTGCAATGTTCTCTAGTTTTTCTTGAAATCTCATTCTGGACAGTCGACTGATGATTTTTACAGTCGACTGGTACCACTTAGAATTATTTTCTCGAAGTTATTGTAATTTTTCTTTCTAGACAGTCGACTTACGCTTGTCTATAGTCCACTGGTACTGATGTATCTTTATATTTTTGAATGTTCTTTCAAATGATTTATTCTCTAAAATTTTTAATCTATAACTTACTATTCTATACTTTATCTTCTACTGAACATATGTTTTCAAGTTGTTTTGACTGAGCAATTCATATTGGAAGATTGGTTTGGGATATTTGAGTGTGAGTCTCTAGAAGGTGAGTGTGACCTTAGTATACCAGCAGTTGAGATATTTATGTTTGGGCCTATTGAGGCATTTAGTTGATCAGTTGTTTGAGTTAATTCCGGTAGGGTATACCAACTCTAGGAGATTCGTCAAGTAATTAAATGACCTAAAAATGATAAGGACAGACACTAGTGGTGATATGATGAACGAGAACATGAGTTATGGACCTCAATATGGTCTGCGATGTGAGATAATCCCCGGAATTATCCAGGTGTGAGTAAAATAGTTTCTGGGATTATCTGTGGTGTGGGATTGATCTCCTGAATTATCGGGATCGAGGCGACGCACATGTGGTATTCATGTGATGAGGTGCCTTTGCTTGCGGTGTGGGGTATTCTCGAAGATTCGTAGGTGTGAGTGAAATAGTCTCCGAAATTATCTGTGGATAGAGATTGACCTCCGAAATTATCGGGGCATGGGCTAATACTCACAATTTATCTTTATCTCGTAGTAGTCATCGTGTTAGGATTAGTTGCATAGCGGGGGATTAAACCCTATAATGTGGAGACGTTAAGGGCTTGCACCGGACCTATGTAGAGTAGGATGCATAGACTCCAACAAGTACGCATTAGAGAGTCGGCATATAGACTTGATATTTTCTTGACTTGGTTTTATGCATGTGGTTTCCTGTGTTCTACACTTGACACTTAGTTAGTTTCACATGATGTTTTCATGTTTTCTTGCTACGTCACATTTATGTATTCTTGTTTATTACATGTTGTTGATGAATCTATGCTTAACTTATGTTGTTTGTTTTTAAGTCACTCACACCTTTATGACTGACCCCTTTAGTTTTGGGGGTTAGGGTTATCTCTAGCCTTATATTTTACAGGTGATTTCTTAAGGCTCGGAGTTGGATGCTTGAGTTCAATTGATATAGTGACTTATGTAATTTGTAAAGTGTTGTAAATAAATGAGAATTGTGATTTAAGGTGTATTGTATTCCGCAGTGCTATGTAAATGATTATTGAAATGAAAGTTAAAAATTTTATTGGTATTTGGCTGTGTTTAGTATTACTTTTGAAGTTGATGCTGAAAATTGTGCCACGTATTTTCTAAGATATTATATTAGAAATTCGGGGCGCTACGTTTATAATATTTTTTAGAATTTTTAATTAATTTTCCTGAATTTTAAATCATTGTTTGCAATTTTTTAAATAAATAATTCAAATTAATAATTAAAAAATAATTTTAATCACCTATTTACGATGTGGCACAATCTGGATCGTCCATCAGCCTTGGGCACAACGATCTGAATGATCAGAAGGTGGATCAGATCCTGGTCGACGTGGCCGAATCTGGGCCCTTGATCGTGCAACGACGAGTAATTCTAGAGGATCGGATGGCTGTGAAGAAGGTGAGCTTTGCTTGTTTGAAGGTCGGTGGCAACCGACCTCGGGACGTTTGCTGAAGTCCAGGGACGTGACAGGTGGCCCGTGGGCCCCGGGCTATTCTCGCATTCTAACACCGGTGGCAACCGACTTCGGGAACATTGCCTAAGTCTAAGAGAGCGCCACGTGGCAGGTGGGCCCCCGGGAATGTTGACTAGTCAATGCATTTCTCGTGATTCGACGTCGATGGCAATCAACTTCGGAACTGCTATCGACGAATGAGAGAGCGCCACGTGGTTGGTGGGCCCCTTGAGACCATTGAACAGTCAACGCATTTCTTGCGTTTCGATGTCGGTGGCGATCGACTTCGGAGCCTCTATCGATGAATGAGAGAGTGCCACGTAGCATGTGGGCCCCCTGACCGTTGACTAGTCAACGCATTTCTTGCATTTCGACGTCGGTGGCAATCGACATCGGAGCCTCTATCGACGAACAGGAGAGCGCCACATGGCATGTGGGCCCCCTGAGACCATTGACCAGTCAACGCATTTCTTGCATTTCGACGTTGGTGGCAATCGACTTCGGAGCCTCTGTTGACAAACGGGAGAGCGTCACGTTGAATGTAGGCCCCCTGAGACCGTTGACCAGTCAATGCATTTCTTGCGTTTCGACGTCGGTGGAAATCGACTTCGGAGCCTCTGTCGACGAACAGGAGAGCGCCGCGTGGCATGTGGGCCCCCTGGGACCGTTGGCCAGTCAACGCATTTCTTGCATTTTGACGTCGGTGGCAATCGACTTCGGTGCCTCTGTCGACGAACGGGAGAGCACCATGTGGCATGTGGACCCCCTAGGACTATTGACCTGTCAACGCATTTCTTGCGTTTCGACGTCGGTGGCAATTGACTTCGGAGCCTCTGTCGATGAATGGGAGAGCGCCACATGGCATGTGGGCCCCTGAGACCGTTGACGAACGCATTTCTTGCATTTTGACATCGGTGGCAATCGACTTCGGAGCCTCTGTCGACGAACGGGAGAGCGCCACATGGCATGTGGGCCCCCTTCAGACCGTTGACCAGTCAACGCATTTCTTTGGCATTTTCCACCAAATGGGCCAGACTTTTGCACAGTTGGGGGCCTCTTAACCTTGGTGAGTGTGCCACCAACCCCCATCTCTATAAATCTCCACTCCCCCTCTTATTTGCTCACTATTCTCATTTTTTACTAAGGCGAGTTTTTTACTCTGCAAAAGCTTTCGACGAGTTTTCACGGTCTTCCGATGTGTTTTCCGACCGAAGCTGTCAAATCAAGGTAACTTCATACTTAGTTTATTTTCCCTTTTGAGAATGTCTATCGACCCTTCGAGGAAGGAGACCTCCGCTCTTCTGGCCCCTGAGGCTTCCTCTAGTCAGGTCCCTTCAATTGACAAAGGCAAAGCCGTGGTAGGGCAGGCTTCGGTAGTCGTCGAGACAAGGATCCAAGAGGATCGGAGGATGGGGGAGTTCTGGAGAATGCCTGTGGTTCTGACTGGACTACAGAGGGTTCGAGAGCTTCCGGGGGACCAGGCGGAGCGGATAATGTACGGGATGGCTCGAAGCTTTGAGAAAAATGAGGTCAGAGAGACGTCGGAAGCAGACGAGACGATCTCCATCCTTACCGAGGAGGACTTGGTAAGGGTTCGGGAGAGTTTCCAAATCCCTAGGGAGTTCGACTTAATGCTCCCTGGGCCGGGGGTGAGGGCCAACTTGCCAATGCTCGTTGACATGTGCTTCTAGCCGATCAACGCGGTGGGAGTTCGGCTCCCACTTCACCCCTTCATTGCCGAAGTGCTGAGGTGGTTCCACGTCAACCCCGTTCAATACATGCCGAACGTGTGGAGGTTGATAAATGGATTCGTCCTCCACTGTCAGGCATCGGGCTTCGAGCCGAGGTTGAGTGTGCTCCGGACGGTGTACCGAATGCATCAGCAGCACAAGGACGTGTACTGGTGGTACCTTGCTCCGAGGTTTGGGATGAAGTTGGCCAGCTGCTCAGACTTGATAAAGAATTGGAGGGACAAATACTTCCTGATCTGAATTCTAGGGACATGGGAGATCCCTACAGCTTAGGTAGAGTCGGTGCCGAAGAAGGTCAAGCAGAGCCCATCCCTCAGCACTGAGGAAGAGGACATGGTTCGGACGTTGCTCGATCGCCCGAAGTTCGACTGGAAGGACTTGACCGAGGAGGCGCTCTTCCGGGGGCTTAGCTCGATAAACCCTAGTACGAGTTCGTTTGTTTGTTGTTCTTTTTTTCTTTGTTTTCTTTTTTTTCTAACTCTCCACCCTCTTCTTTGCAGAATCAATGAACTTCGGCGACTTGGTGGGGAAGCGCGGGGCTCTGAGCAGCAAGGCCCTGAAGAAGAGGAAGAGAGTTTCCTCGAAGGCCCCCTCGGCTGCGGTACAGGCCAACGCACCACCGCTGAGGATCTGGAGAGGCGACCCCCTCCGGCCCCGAAAGCTTCGGCTGCAGCAGAAGCTTCGGCATCGACTAAGATGGGGGACTTCTCGATATCGGCTGCCCTAGGGCTAATGGCTCCGCCCTTAACTGCCAAAGCCGAGGTGTTCATAACCGTGGAGCACAATAAGATCTTTGTCCCGGACTGGCAGGTCCGCAAGCCCGACAGGTTCTTAGGCGACTCGTCGGCATGTATGCAGGCAGTTCGGCACCTTGCCATGTAACGCCCCGATCTCCCCGTTGCTGGGGAACCGTGACACATGCCAAGATCTTTCCTTCAATTAGTCTCGAGACACAGAAAAATTGAAAATTTTAAAAACTTTTCTTCAACACAGAGTTACTATGCAGTAATTACAATTATCAGTTTGTAATACCAAACTGTACTGTCTGCCCCTTTTCTTTTCTTTTTGACTCCAAAATCAATTCTTCCAATTTCTATATCACTTTAAACATAAACTAAAATAGTTATGTTTCAAAGAAAATTTGGGCAGAGTCTCCTTTGTATTTTTTGCCCAAAACACAGAAAAGCTTACGGAATTTTGCTCTAAATTCCGTAGCTTACATCACAGGCAATAATAATATGGGATCCCCAGGCCAAAATGAGCATCATCACACAGGCAATATATATATATGCTCTGGGGGCCAAACTCATAACGGTTTAACAAATATCAATTAAAAAGCATAAATCCTTTTGAAAACGTAGTAAGTTTTTAGAAAATAACCTGTAAAAACCTACCACGACGCCCGGCACTCCACAACGAAATGGGTACGGGTCGAAACCATATCCTGCTGCCTTACACTATGCTCTTCCTCATCATCCTCGTACTCATACATCAAAAATACAATTTAAAGCATAAATCCTTACTATTTACAATTAAAACATAACAACAAATTATAAATGGAGCTCCACTCCACGGAACCTGTACCTACACCTCACCTCTGCACTGCTGAGGACCTGTAACAGTAGGGACCTAGGGTAGTCCAGGGACTCCCTAACCCCCAAACACTAAGGGGTTAGCCATTTCTGGTGTGAGTACAATTTATTAAAATAAGTAAATAAATTAAACTTACAAGTAAAAACATAACGAACTCACAATTTCCAAGATAAACAAATCTTACTTGACATCTGAATATGTAAACATCATAAATGAGATTTTACATTAATACTCTCTGAGTCATCACCTGTATGTATATCTATACCCGCTCATAACATACTTATATTTAGTAACCATTTGAATAACCACTCATAATACAATGTTGATTTTATTTCCTTATATCACGCATCACATCATAAACATATGCCTTCATCCTCATACTACCACATTCATTCATGTCCAACCTAACATCTCATTTCACCTTACCATTTACTTTCATTTTATCACAATACACCCCATATCCCAACATAGTTTGGTAATAACACAATCACATCCCAAGCCCATAGCTTGGTTATTAATCTACTCCAACTATCACACTCGCAATTCAACTTGAATGGAAAAGACACGTGTACATATAATTGATGTGTCAGTGTATGTTATGACTTAACTCTAATGCAAAATTACCAATACAATGATGCTCTTATTCTAATGCAAGATTTACTAATGCGAAGATGCTCTTATTCTAATGCCAGCAAGTCTCCGAAGCAACATGCAGCCCATACTACATGCGCCCATCTCAAGCCGTTTCTCCATATATAGGGATTTGAACCCGCGTTATGAATTTCTAATTGTACACAACCTGTTCCTGACAGAAACTACATGACTGATGAGGTTGCAAACGTGGTCAAGTCCCACCAATGCAGTACGCTCATGGTGTCTATGTTTGCCACTACTACCCGGTACACCGGACTTCACTCAAAAACCAGACGAACACAGGGTCTCCCGAGCGCAGTATAGCATAAAGCCTATCCTGTGTCACCCCTAACTCATAGACCGTGATCTATGGCCTGTTCGCTCTCCCTGGCCAAGGACCCGACAAAGTTCCGGGGTCCATCCCCCTAGCTCCGCCCGCCTTATCATGGCACTTCAGGAATTAACAGTGCGAGATACGCAACCCGTGCTCCCAACTCGTGAGACGGCACCGTACGTATCCCTTTGACGGGAAGGTACAACCCAATATCACCACCTAAGGCCTGCTTCGAGGGACAAGTTGGTCGTAAGGCGCTACCTACAACCAACTCCTCTCTTTTCGGCAAAGGGTCGAAGTAAAATGATCTTTATAAGTCACTACCTTAATGATGTTCCTAACCCTGAACAATCCTAGGAATGACAACATTACACAACATGCTAGGTCTTAAATTAGACTTCGCAAGATAACTCTATTAGGCTGCTCAACCTAAACTCACCAGAATCCCTCAGGATCTGGTTCATGGCCTATCGATCCAAGACCCCGGCAATACGAACGCATTCGCATGCTACTACCTGAACTTGGATTTCGTCACACTCCGGTCCGCAATCAACCAACGGTTAAGATCTGACGACACCCACGAAGTAACTCGTCCACAGTCCCTTAGGAGTAAGCTAAACACACGTTTTGATGGTCGATAGCCCTAGGGCAATGATATCACCCTAGACGAGCACAACAAACTGCGTATTAGCCAAGAAGCTACATACGAGTAACCAAAAACACATACGAGCTAAACAGCTACGTATGGGACCAACAGCTACATACGGGCCAGTCGAGCCGCATATGAGACAACAACATGCATACGAGCCAAATAAGCTCCGTATGAGACCAACATCTACATACGGGTCAGTCGAGCCGCGTATGAGACAACAACACACATACGAGCCAAATAAGCTGCGTATGAGACCCACAGCTACCTACGGGCCAGTCGAGCCACGTACGCGCAAAACCACATACAAGCAACCATACAGGTAATCAAACCTAGAAGCAACCAACTGTGCTTACTAGCAAACTTGATCTTCTATAATTAGAAGCAACAGAAGAATCTACTATAATTAACTTAAGCATGGTATCCTTCTAAAATCAACTCATCATGGCCTATCTACTATAATCAACTCAAACATGAGCTTCTTTCTAAAATCGACCCAAACATGATATTCTACTACAACTTAACCATGGGTTTCTTTCTACAACAATTCAAGCATGGATTCTTACCATATCACAAGTGTGGGTTCTTTCTCTCCAACAATCCAAATCCATAGGATGGGTTCTTTTTACTCAATACTACTAACAACTAAAATGGGTTCTTTTTGAGCCTCTTAGCTAAAACCACTACTATACTCACTTAAGCATGGTTTCTTTGAACCTTAGAACCACTACTCATCTTAGCATGGGTTCTTCTCTTAGAATCATTAACTACAACAATCTTTAAGCATGGTAGTTCTCTTTTTGACATAGCACACCAACTCAAGCACGATATTCTACTATAACTCAAGCATGATCTTCTTCATGGTTCACGAGCATGAATGGGTTCCTTTTTGACATAGACAACAACTCAAGCATGATCTAATACAACTCAAGTTCTACCATTCATACTTTTTATAGGATCCTTTTGATCCATAAATTTATAACAATACTTTAGTTTATTCGAACTTCTTCAAAACATCAAAATACGTATATAAACCATACACCCATATTTTGATATCATCATCTAAATATAACTCATCCATTATATAGGTTTTTATATACTCAAGAATGGTTAGATTCACCATATTTTTACAATCACAAAAATACGTAAATAAATCGATACTTACTTATTTCTTTAAACCACAAAATACATAAATGAATTAACACTCACATATTCTTAACCACAAAATATATAATTAAAATAACTCACACATATCTTTAAACCACGAAAATATATATATATATAATATAACTCACCACATATTTTTTAAATCACAAAATACCTAGATAAATTAACTACCACATTCATCAACCCACAAAATATATAAATATACTAACTCACATATATCTTTAAACCATAAAATACACAAATATATAAACAAACTAACTCACCATTTTCCGCGAAGATCCGAAGCACCATGCCACTTCGCCTCCAAAGTCGCAACATATCCTATCACCAAATTTCAAGCAATTAAAACTCAATCATTCAAACCAATCATAAAAGCTAAATAACACTATCCCCAAATACCACACAAGCGTTTACTGAACGCTTGGAATATACACGTGCGATGCACGTGATAATCTAATGCTTACGGTATTTTCATTCCCAATTAATTACTAGAATCTCCCCCAAATAATCTAATAGTCCAACTACAATTTCTATTACTATACGAGAATTAATCCATACCCATATAGTTCTCTTTTACAAACCCAAAACCCTATTTTACTAACAACTTACAATCTCTCTAATAACCTACTAATTTTTCACATCTACAATTTCTAATATCTCTAAATCTCCCTACCAAAATAACCCTACTCAATAAAAATTAACCTAACTAAATTTTATACAATAAAATAGTCAGGGTTTTACCTTCGCGAAGTCCAATCGAAAATCCGACGCTACTACCATGTAGAGAATCTCTCCATTAATCTAACCCTCAACTTAATTCGAAATTGACGAAGAAGTGGAGGTGGATTTTGAGGTGGGAAAGAATCCGTTGATGGGTTCTTTTGGAGACTCTTTTGGATCGGAATGGCAGGGAAGGAGAAGAAGAAGGAAGAGGGAAGGTGAAGGTCGGGGTTCCTTCGATCTGGGCTGGCGTGCGAACGGGAGGAGGCCGGGGGGGGGGGGGGGGGGGCTTGGGGGCATGGGGTCGGGATCGTCAGCCGATGGGTTTTGTTGGGTTCCTTCTGATCGGGATGGAGATGGGAAAGGAAGGAGAAGGAGAAAGAAGGTGATGGAGGTCAGGGTTCTTTTCGATCAGGTGGGGGCGAACGGGAGAAGGAGGAAGGGAGAGGAGGCCGGGGGGCTTTGGGGTTCGGTTTGGGAACGAACGGAAGAAGAAAAGGAGATGGGAGAAGGAGAAAGAAGAAGGGAAAGAGAAGGGGTTGGGTTTTCTTTGGTTGGGAGTGAATGGGAGGAGGAAGAAGTAGGGGAAGGAGAAGAAGTGGGGGGAGCCGGGGGGGGGGGGGGGGGGGTATTACTTGGGTTGGGGTGGAACTGGACGGGAAGAGAAGAGAAGGAAGAAGAAGGAGAAGGACAAAGAAGGGGTTTTTTTTTTGTAAAAATGGAAATAGATAATAATAGATAGATAATAACTAATGTATAGGAAATATTACATATAAGCCCTCTAGTCTTAATACATCTCAAATAAAGCCCAACTCTCTACTCTAATAATTCCAAACAATACAAAAATACATTAAAACTACTTTGAAATAATCCGTATAAAAAATAATTTAATTTCGAAGATAATAATAAAATAAAGTAGACAATATATCTTATATTTCTCAATTGAAAATAATTATTATCAGAAAAAATACAGTCGCATGTAATTCTCAATTGTGCACGGATTTCGATGCAAAATAGCCATATGCTATTTTTCGGGTCGTTACATTACTCCCTCCTTAGAATCGTTCTGTCCTCAGAACGCTGCTAGTGGAGAGGAAGACAACCACAACATCAATGGTTCACGAGATATTTCCCTGAACCATCTCCAGTTCCCCGAGTGATATTCTTAAAAACTGGTCTTCTACCCAGTTGAACTGTTGTCCTTCAGCCTTTTGGACAGACCCGCTATGAATTCGATGCTGACATTCTTCTGCTCCTGCCCAGGAGTAGTCATTGGCTGCATTGCCTTGCTCTATCCTTGTCCATAAGTGTTGTTGATTCACTCCTTGATTTCGACTTCTATTGGTTGGTGACCACTCCCTCCTTAGAAATGACGAAGTCGCACATTGCCGCTTCAGTGCTTAAATCCCTGCATTTCCTGCCTAAGCCTTCTGACTTGCTCACTTGGACTCAGTTGCTGCTCCCGTCGTGCCAAAACTGAGTTCTAAACTTGAGTAATCACTCTATTACTGGCTTGCTGGATCTCGTCATCTAGCTTCTTGCTTCTTTCACGATCCTTGGCTGAGGTCAATCCTTCACTTATCTTGATCCTTTGCAGTTCAGTAGTCACTCCCTCCTTAGAATAGGGCATGGCCTATGATCATTACTTCAAACCTCCAGGATTCTCTCCTGTAATTTGCTCGAAGCTGATGCTCCAGATGGTGTATTAAACAAAACCAAATCTGGAGTTTCCTCCCGCACACATCTCGACTCTTGAAAAATAATTCAGACAAAAGAATGTGATGAACCACAATTGAACAAAACAGCTGCATGGATTCCATATGTATATCTAAATCCAACCGGTTACGAAAGTGTTTCATCATACCTTACTTCTTAGTCCATAATAAATTTTAAAAATACAACTTTTAACTTAGTTGCAGTTCTATATGCACATACCGGTACTAGCACTCCTGCCTTCTACAGCTTGCTGGTAGTAAGTGCGAACTCTACCCTTGGTGAACAGGCTCTTTTCCTTTGTTATTCATCTTTGGGGTTGATCTGCTGTTCTTTGTGAAGCTGGGGACAATCTGGTCGGATATGACCAATCCTCCCACATTTGTAACATGTACTGGTATCTAAGTGTCCTTCCTCGAACACTAGTTCTTGAGATGACCTTATTCACCACATAAAAACAACTTCCTGTCTTGGTGCCTCCAAGTTTGCCCTCCGTTTCCTGAGTCTTCTGCTTCTGCCCTTGGTTCTTGAACCCTAATGCTGGTACAGATCTTGTCCCTTGTAGTCGTGGACATACTGATTTCTTGTGCCCGACTCTTTCACAAGGATTGCATACTACAACTTGGTGGTCTTTGGGATTTGCTCCCATTCATGTTGTAGTCGTGCCAATTTGGAATCAAGGTGTTCCTGCTCCCTTGCTAGGCCTGCTAATATAGCTTTACAAGCCTTTCTCAGTTGCTTAGCTTAACAACCTTTCTAGATCGCGTACTTCCTCGGCTTCCACATTTCCCGATGTATGCTGGCTGCCGCCATTGTGCATTGATCCACACTTAGTCCTTGCAGTGGTGAAGTCTCCTTGGCTCCTCGCTCAAGGTTATCGGATCATCCATCGATATCGGTTCACTCTCTTCCATCAACACCTCCTTGGTTAGGACATCCTCGAACATCATTCATGTGTTTAAAGGATGGTACACATACACTAGAATTAGTCCAGATATAGAAAAATTATAAAACATTAGTTGAAATAACCAACAATATGAATTATAACTATCTACAACTAACTAAAACCCAACTCTTAAAGGGCATCCAAGTTTAATTTTCCTACTGTGTTGGACTGTAGATTGAAGTCAGCTCTGATACCATCTATAACGCCCCGATCTCCCCGTTGCTGGGGAACCGTGACACATGCCAAGATCTTTCCTTCAATTAGTCTCGAGACACAGAAAAATTGAAAAATTTAAAAACTTTTCTTCAACACAGAGTTACTATGCAGTAATTACAATTATCAGTTTATAATACCAAACTGTACTGCCTGCCCCTTTTCTTTTCTTTTTGACTCCAAAATCAATTCTTCCAATTTCTATATCACTTTAAACATAAACTAAAATAGTTATGTTTCAAAGAAAATTTGGGCAGAGTCTCCTTTGTATTTTTTGCCCAAAACACAGAAAAGCTTACGGAATTTTGCTCTAAATTCCGTAGCTTACATCACAGGCAATAATAATATGGGCTCCCCAGGCCAAAATGAGCATCATCACACAGGCAATATATATATATGCTCTGGGGGCCAAACTCATAACGGTTTAACAAATATCAATTAAAAAGCATAAATCCTTTTGAAAACGTAGTAAATTTTTAGAAAATAACCTGTAAAAACCTACCACGACGCCCGGCACTCCACAACGAAATGGGTACGGGTCGAAACCATATCCTGCTACCTCACACTATGCTCTTCCTCATCATCCTCGTACTCATACATCAAAAATACAATTTAAAGCATAAATCCTTACTATTTACAATTAAAACATAACAACAAATTATAAATGGAGCTCCACTCCACGGAACCTGTACCTACACCTCACCTCTGCACTGCTGAGGACCTGTAACAGTAGGGACCTAGGGTAGTCCAGGGACTCCCTAACCCCCAAACACTAAGGGGTTAGCCATTTCTGGTGTGAGTATAATTTATTAAAATAAGTAAATAAATTAAACTTACAAGTAAAAACATAACGAACTCACAATTTCCAAGATAAACAAATCTTACTTGACATCTGAATATGTAAACATCATAAATGAGATTTTACATTAATACTCTCTGAGTCATCACCTGTATGTATATCTATACCCGCTCATAACATACTTATATTTAGTAACCATTTGAATAACCACTCATAATACAATGTTGATTTTATTTCCTTATATCACGCATCACATCATAAACATATGCCTTCATCCTCATACTACCACATTCATTCATGTCCAACCTAACATCTCATTTCACCTTACCATTTACTTTCATTTTATCACAATACACCCAATATCCCAACATAGTTTGGTAATAACACAATCACATCCCAAGCCCATAGCTTGGTTATTAATCTACTCCAACTATCACACTCGCAATTCAACTTGAATGAAAAAGACACGTGTACATATAATTGATGTGTCAGTGTATGTTATGACTTAACTCTAATGCAAAATTACCAATACAATGATGCTCTTATTCTAATGCAAGATTTACTAATGCGAAGATGCTCTTATTCTAATGCCAGCAAGTCTCCGAAGCAATATGCAGCCCATACTAATGCGCCCATCTCAAGCCGTTTCTCCATATATAGGGATTTGAACCCGCGTTATGAATTTCTAATTGTACACAACCTGTTCCTGACAGATACTACATGACTGATGAGGTTGCAAACGTGGTCAAGTCCGACCAATGCAGTACGCTCATGGTGTCTATGTTTGCCACTACTACCCGGTACACCGGACCTCACTCAAAAACCAAACGAACACAGGGTCTCCCGAGCGCAGTATAGCATAAAGCTTATCCTGTGTCACCCCTAACTCATAGACCGTGATCTATGGCCTGTTCGCTCTCCCTGGCCAAGGACCTGACGAAGTTCCGGGGTCCATCCCCCTAGCTCCGCCCGCCTTATCATGGCACTTCAGGAATTAACAGCGCGAGATACGCAACCCGTGCTCCCAACTCGTGAGACGGCACCGTACGTATCCCTTTGACGGGAAGGTACAACCCAATATCACCACCTAAGGCCTGCTTCGAGGGACAAGTTGGTCGTAAGGCGCTACCTACAATCAACTCCTCTCTTTTCGGCAAAGGGTCGAAGTAAAATGATCTTTATAAGTCACTACCTTAATGATGTTCCTAACCCTGAACAATCCTAGGAATGACAACATTACACAACATGCTAGGTCTTAAATTAGACTTCGCAAGATAACTCTATTAGGCTGCTCAACCTAAACTCACCAGAATCCCTCAGGATCTGGTTCATGGCCTATCGATCCAAGACCCCGGCAATACGAACGCATTCGCATGCTACAACTTGAACTTGGATTTCGTCACACTCCGGTCCGCAATCAACCAACGGTTAAGATCTGACGACACCCGCGAAGTAACTCGTCCACAGTCCCTTAGGAGTAAGCTAAACACACGTCTTGATGGTCGATAGCCCTAGGGCAATGATATCACCCTAGACGAGCACAACAAACTGCGTATTAGCCAAGAAGCTACATACGAGTAACCAAAAACACAAACGAGCTAAACAGCTACGTATGGGACCAACAGCTACATACGGGCCAGTCGAGCCGCATATGAGACAACAACATGCATACGAGCCAAATAAGCTCCGTATGAGACCAACATCTACATACGGGCCAGTCGAGCCGCGTATGAGACAACAACACACATACGAGCCAAATAAGCTGCGTATGAGACCCACAGCTACCTACGGGCCAGTCGAGCCACGTACGCGCAAAACCACATACAAACAATCATACAGGTAATCAAACCTAGAAGCAACCAACTGTGCTTACTAGCAAACTTGATCTTCTATAATTAGAAGCAACAGAAGAATCTACTATAATTAACTTAAGCATGGTATCCTTCTAAAATCAACTCATCATGGCCTATCTACTATAATCAACTCAAACATGAGCTTCTTTCTAAAATCGACCCAAACATGATATTCTACTACAACTTAACCATGGGTTTCTTTCTACAACAATTCAAGCATGGATTCTTACCATATCACAAGTGTGGGTTCTTTCTCTCCAACAATCCAAATCCATAGGATGGGTTCTTTTTACTCAATACTACTAACAACTAAAATGGGTTCTTTTTGAGCCTCTTAGCTAAAACCACTACTATACTCACTTAAGCATGGTTTCTTTGAACCTTAGAACCACTACTCATCTTAGCATGGGTTCTTCTCTTAGAATCATTAACTACAACAATCTTTAAGCATGGTAGTTCTCTTTTTGACATAGCACACCAACTCAAGCACGATATTCTACTATAACTCAAGCATGATCTTCTTCATGGTTCACGAGCATGAATGGGTTCCTTTTTGACATAGACAACAACTCAAGCATGATCTAATACAACTCAAGTTCTACCATTCATACTTTTTATAGGATCCTTTTGATCCATAAATTTATAACAATACTTTAGTTTATTCGAACTTCTTCAAAACATCAAAATACGTATATAAACCATACACCCATATTTTGATATCATCATCTAAATATAACTCATCCATTATATAGGTTTTTATATACTCAAGAATGGTTAGATTCACCATATTTTTACAATCACAAAAATACGTAAATAAATCGATACTTACTTATTTCTTTAAACCACAAAATACATAAATGAATTAACACTCACATATTCTTAACCACAAAATATATAATTAAAATAACTCACACATATCTTTAAACCACGAAAATATATATATATATAATATAACTCACCACATATTTTTTAAATCACAAAATACCTAGATAAATTAACTACCACATTCATCAACCCACAAAATATATAAATATACTAACTCACATATATCTTTAAACCATAAAATACACAAATATATAAACAAACTAACTCACCATTTTTCGCGAAGATCCGAAGCGCCATGCCACTTCGCCTCCAAAGTCGCAACATATCCTATCACCAAATTTCAAGCAATTAAAACTCAATCATTCAAACCAATCATAAAAGCTAAATAACACTATCCCCAAATACCACACAAGCGTTTACTGAACGCTTGGAATATACACGTGCGATGCACATGATAATCTAATGCTTACGGTATTTTCATTCCCAATTAATTACTAGAATCTCCCCCAAATAATCTAATAGTCCAACTACAATTTCTATTACTATACGAGAATTAATCCATACCTATATAGTTCTCTTTTACAAACCCAAAACCCTATTTTACTAACAACTCACAATCTCTCTAATAACCTACTAATTTTTCACATCTACAATTTCTAATATCTCTAAATCTCCCTACCAGAATAACCCTACTCAGTAAAAATTAACCTAACTAAATTTTATACCATAAAATAGTCAGGGTTTTACCTTCGCGAAGTCCAATCGAAAATCCGACGCTACTACCATGTAGAGAATCTCTCCATTAATCTAACCCTCAACTTAATTTGAAATTGACGAAGAAGTGGAGGTGGATTTTGAGGTGGGAAAGAATCCGTTGATGGGTTCTTTTGGAGACTCTTTTGGATCGGAATGGCAGGGAAGGAGAAGAAGAAGGAAGAGGGAAGGTGAAGGTCGGGGTTCCTTCGATCTGGGCTGGCGTGCGAACGGGAGGAGGCCGGGGGGGGCTTGGGGGCATGGGGTCGGGATCGTCAGCCGATGGGTTTTGTTGGGTTCCTTCTGATCGGGATGGAGATGGGAAAGGAAGGAGAAGGAGAAAGAAGGTGATGGAGGTCAGGGTTCTTTTCGATCGGGTGGGGTCGAACGGGAGAAGGAGGAAGGGAGAGGAGGCCGGGGGGCTTTGGGGTTCGGTTTGGGAACGAACGGAAGAAGAAAAGGAGATGGGAGAAGGAGAAAGAAGAAGGGAAAGAGAAGGGGTTGGGTTTTCTTTGGTTGGGAGTGAATGGGAGGAGGAAGAAGTAGGGGAAGGAGAAGAAGTGGGGGGAGCCGGGGGGGGGGGGGGTATTACTTGGGTTGGGGTGGAACTGGACGGGAAGAGAAGAGAAGGAAGAAGAAGGAGAAGGACAAAGAAGGGATTTTTTTTTGTAAAAATGGAAATAGATAATAATAGATAGATAATAACTAATGTATAGGAAATATTACATATAAGCCCTCTAGTCTTAATACATCTCAAATAAAGCCCAACTCTCTACTCTAATAATTCCAAACAATACAAAAATACATTAAAACTACTTTGAAATAATCCGTATAAAAAATAATTTAATTTCGAAGATAATAATAAAATAAAGTAGACAATATATCTTATATTTCTCAATTGAAAATAATTATTATCAGAAAAAATACAGTCGCATGCAATTCTCAATTGTGCACGGATTTCGATGCAAAATAGCCATATGCTATTTTTCGGGTCGTTACATTACTCCCTCCTTAGAATCGTTCTGTCCTCAGAACGCTGCTAGTGGAGAGGAAGACAACCACAACATCAATGGTTCACGAGATATTTCCCTGAACCATCTCCAGTTCCCCGAGTGATATTCTTAAAAACTGGTCTTCTACCCAGTTGAACTGTTGTCCTTCAGCCTTTTGGACAGACCCGCTATGAATTCGATGCTGACATTCTTCTGCTCCTGCCCAGGAGTAGTCATTGGCTGCATTGCCTTGCTCTATCCTTGTCCACAAGTGTTGTTGATTCACTCCTTGATTTCGACTTCTATTTGTTGGTGACCACTCCCTCCTTAGAAATGACGAAGTCGCACATTGCCGCTTCAGTGCTTAAATCCCTGCATTTCCTGCCTAAGCCTTCTGACTTGCTCACTTGGACTCAGTTGCTGCTCCCGTCGTGCCAAAACTGAGTTCTAAACTTGAGTAATCACTCTATTACTGGCTTGCTGGATCTCGTCATCTAGCTTCTTGCTTCTTTCACGATCCTTGGCTGAGGTCAATCCTTCACTTATCTTGATCCTTTGCAGTTCAGTAGTCACTCCCTCCTTAGAATAGGGCATGGCCTATGATCATTACTTCAAACCTCCAGGATTCTCTCCTGTAATTTGCTCGAAGCTGATGCTCCAGATGGTGTATTAAACAAAACCAAATCTGGAGTTTCCTCCCGCACACATCTCGACTCTTGAAAAATAATTCAGACAAAAGAATGTGATGAACCACAATTGAACAAAACAGCTGCATGGATTCCATATGTATATCTAAATCCAACCGGTTACGAAAGTGTTTCATCATACCTTACTTCTTAGTCCATAATAAATTTTAAAAATACAACTTTTAACTTAGTTGCAGTTCTATATGCACATACCGGTACTAGCACTCCTGCCTTCTACAGCTTGCTGGTAGTAAGTGCGAACTCTACCCTTGGTGAACAGGCTCTTTTCCTTTGTTATTCATCTTTGGGGTTGATCTGCTGTTCTTTGTGAAGCTGGGGACAATCTGGTCGGATATGACCAATCCTCCCACATTTGTAACATGTACTGGTATCTAAGTGTCCTTCCTCGAACACTAGTTCTTGAGATGACCTTATTCACCACATAAAAACAACTTCCTGTCTTGGTGCCTCCAAGTTTGCCCTCCGTTTCCTAAGTCTTCTTCTTCTGCCCTTGGTTCTTGAACCCTAATGCTGGTACAGATCTTGTCCCTTGTAGTCGTGGACATACTGATTTCTTGTGCCCGACTCTTTCACAAGGATTGCATACTACAACTTGGTGGTCTTTGGGATTTGCTCCCATTCATGTTGTAGTCGTGCCAATTTGGAATCAAGGTGTTCCTGCTCCCTTGCTAGGCCTGCTAATATAGCTTTACAAGCCTTTCTCAGTTGCTTAGCTTAACAACCTTTCTAGATCGCGTACTTCCTCGGCTTCCACATTTCCCAATGTATGCTGGCTGCCGCCATTGTGCATTGATCCACACTTAGTCCTTGCAGTGGTGAAGTCTCCTTGGCTCCTCGCTCAAGGTTATCGGATCATCCATCGATATCGGTTCACTCTCTTCCATCAACACCTCCTTGGTTAGGACATCCACGAACATCATTCATGTGTTTAAAGGATGGTAACACATACACTAGAATTAGTCCAGATATAGAAAAATTATAAAACATAAGTTGAAATAACCAACAATATGAATTATAACTATCTACAACTAACTAAAACCCAACTCTTAAAGGGCATCCAAGTTTAATTTTCCTACTGTGTTGGACTGTAAATTGAAGTCAGCTCTGATACCATCTGTAACGCCCCGATCTCCCCGTTGCTGGGGAACCGTGACACATGCCAAAATCTTTCCTTCAATTAGTCTCGAGACACAGAAAAATTGGAAAATTTAAAAACTTTTCTTCAACACAGAGTTACTATGCAGTAATTACAATTATCAGTTTGTAATACCAAACTGTACTGCCTGCCCCTTTTCTTTTCTTTTTGACTCCAAAATCAATTCTTCCAATTTCTATATCACTTTAAACATAAACTAAAATAGTTATGTTTCAAAGAAAATTTGGGCAGAGTCTCCTTTGTATTTTTTGCCCAAAACACAGAAAAGCTTACGGGATTTTGCTCTAAATTCCGTAGCTTACATCACAGGCAATAATAATATGGGATCCCCAGGCCAAAATGAGCATCATCACACAGGCAATATATATATATGCTCTGGGGGCCAAACTCATAACGGTTTAACAAATATCAATTAAAAAGCATAAATCCTTTTGAAAACGTAGTAAGTTTTTAGAAAATAACCTGTAAAAACCTACCACGACGCCCGGCACTCCACAACGAAATGGGTACGGGTCGAAACCATATCCTGCTGCCTTACACTATGCTCTTCCTCATCATCCTCGTACTCATACATCAAAAATACAATTTAAAGCATAAATCCTTACTATTTACAATTAAAACATAACAACAAATTATAAATGGAGCTCCACTCCACGGAACCTGTACCTACACCTCACCTCTGCACTGCTGAGGACCTGTAACAGTAGGGACCTAGGGTAGTCCAGGGACTCCCTAACCCCCAAACACTAAGGGGTTAGCCATTTCTGGTGTGAGTACAATTTATTAAAATAAGTAAATAAATTAAACTTACAAGTAAAAACATAACGAACTCACAATTTCCAAGATAAACAAATCTTACTTGACATCTGAATATGTAAACATCATAAATGAGATTTTACATTAATACTCTCTGAGTCATCACCTGTATGTATATCTATACCCGCTCATAACATACTTATATTTAGTAACCATTTGAATAACCACTCATAATACAATGTTGATTTTATTTCCTTATATCACGCATCACATCATAAACATATGCCTTCATCCTCATACTACCACATTCATTCATGTCCAACCTAACATCTCATTTCACCTTACCATTTACTTTCATTTTATCACAATACACCCCATATCCCAACATAGTTTGGTAATAACACAATCACATCCCAAGCCCATAGCTTGGTTATTAATCTACTCCAACTATCACACTCGCAATTCAACTTGAATGGAAAAGACACGTGTACATATAATTGATGTGTCAGTGTATGTTATGACTTAACTCTAATGCAAAATTACCAATACAATGATGCTCTTATTCTAATGCAAGATTTACTAATGCGAAGATGCTCTTATTCTAATGCCAGCAAGTCTCTGAAGCAACATGCAGCCCATACTACATGCGCCCATCTCAAGCCGTTTCTCCATATATAGGGATTTGAACCCGCGTTATGAATTTCTAATTGTACACAACCTGTTCCTGACAGAAACTACATGACTGATGAGGTTGCAAACGTGGTCAAGTCCCACCAATGCAGTACGCTCATGGTGTCTATGTTTGCCACTACTACCCGGTACACCGGACTTCACTCAAAAACCAGACGAACACAGGGTCTCCCGAGCGCAGTATAGCATAAAGCCTATCCTGTGTCACCCCTAACTCATAGACCGTGATCTATGGCCTGCTCGCTCTCCCTGGCCAAGGACCCGACAAAGTTCCGGGGTCCATCCCCCTAGCTCCGCCCGCCTTATCATGGCACTTCAGGAATTAACAGCGCGAGATACGCAACCCGTGCTCCCAACTCGTGAGACGGCACCGTACGTATCCCTTTGATGGGAAGGTACAACCCAATATCACCACCTAAGGCCTGCTTCGAGGGACAAGTTGGTCGTAAGGCGCTACCTACAACCAACTCCTCTCTTTTCGGCAAAGGGTCGAAGTAAAATGATCTTTATAAGTCACTACCTTAATGATGTTCCTAACCCTGAACAATCCTAGGAATGACAACATTACACAACATGCTAGGTCTTAAATTAGACTTCGCAAGATAGCTCTATTAGGCTGCTCAACCTAAACTCACCAGAATCCCTCAGGATCTGGTTCATGGCCTATCGATCCAAGACCCCGGCAATACGAACGCATTCGCATGCTACTACCTGAACTTGGATTTCATCACACTCCGGTCCGCAATCAACCAACGGTTAAGATCTGACGACACCCGCGAAGTAACTCGTCCACAGTCCCTTAGGAGTAAGCTAAACACACGTCTTGATGGTCGATAGCCCAAGGGCAATGATATCACCCTAGACGAGCACAACAAACTGCGTATTAGCCAAGAAACTACATACGAGTAACCAAAAACACATACGAGCTAAACAGCTACGTATGGGACCAACAGCTACATACGGGCCAGTCGAGCTGCATATGAGACAACAACATGCATACGAGCCAAATAAGCTCCGTATGAGACCAACATCTACATACGGGCCAGTCGAGCCGCATATGAGACAACAACACACATACGAGCCAAATAAGCTGCGTATGAGACCCATAGCTACCTACGGGCCAGTCGAGCCACGTACGCGCAAAACCACATACAAACAACCATACAGGTAATCAAACCTAGAAGCAACCAACTGTGCTTACTAGCAAACTTGATCTTCTATAATTAGAAGCAACAGAAGAATCTACTATAATTAACTTAAGCATGGTATCCTTCTAAAATCAACTCATCATGGCCTATCTACTATAATCAACTCAAACATGAGCTTCTTTCTAAAATCGACCCAAACATGATATTCTACTACAACTTAACCATGGGTTTCTTTCTACAACAATTCAAGCATGGATTCTTACCATATCACAAGTGTGGGTTCTTTCTCTCCAACAATCCAAATCCATAGGATGGGTTCTTTTTACTCAATACTACTAACAACTAAAATGGGTTCTTTTTGAGCCTCTTAGCTAAAACCACTACTATACTCACTTAAGCATGGTTTCTTTGAACCTTAGAACCACTACTCATCTTAGCATGGGTTCTTCTCTTAGAATCATTAACTACAACAATCTTTAAGCATGGTAGTTCTCTTTTTGACATAGCACACCAACTCAAGCACGATATTCTACTATAACTCAAGCATGATCTTCTTCATGGTTCACGAGCATGAATGGGTTCCTTTTTGACATAGACAACAACTCAAGCATGATCTAATACAACTCAAGTTCTACCATTCATACTTTTTATAGGATCCTTTTGATCCATAAATTTATAACAATACTTTAGTTTATTCGAACTTCTTCAAAACATCAAAATACGTATATAAACCATACACCCATATTTTGATATCATCATCTAAATATAACTCATCCATTATATAGGTTTTTATATACTCAAGAATGGTTAGATTCACCATATTTTTACAATCACAAAAATACGTAAATAAATCGATACTTACTTATTTCTTTAAACCACAAAATACATAAATGAATTAACACTCACATATTCTTAACCACAAAATATATAATTAAAATAACTCACACATATCTTTAAACCACGAAAATATATATATATATAATATAACTCACCACATATTTTTTAAATCACAAAATACCTAGATAAATTAACTACCACATTCATCAACCCACAAAATATATAAATATACTAACTCACATATATCTTTAAACCATAAAATACACAAATATATAAACAAACTAACTCACCATTTTTCGCGAAGATCCGAAGCGCCATGCCACTTCGCCTCCAAAGTCGCAACATATCCTATCACCAAATTTCAAGCAATTAAAACTCAATCATTCAAACCAATCATAAAAGCTAAATAACACTATCCCCAAATACCACACAAGCGTTTACTGAACGCTTGGAATATACACGTGCGATGCACGTGATAATCTAATGCTTACGGTATTTTCATTCCCAATTAATTACTAGAATCTCCCCCAAATAATCTAATAGTCCAACTACAATTTCTATTACTATACGAGAATTAATCCATACCCATATAGTTCTCTTTTACAAACCCAAAACCCTATTTTACTAACAACTCACAATCTCTCTAATAACCTACTAATTTTTCACATCTACAATTTCTAATATCTCTAAATCTCCCTACCAGAATAACCCTACTCAATAAAAATTAACCTAACTAAATTTTATACAATAAAATAGTCAGGGTTTTACCTTCGCGAAGTCCAATCGAAAATCCGACGCTACTACCATGTAGAGAATCTCTCCATTAATCTAACCCTCAACTTAATTCGAAATTGACGAAGAAGTGGAGGTGGATTTTGAGGTGGGAAAGAATCCGTTGATGGGTTCTTTTGGAGACTCTTTTGGATCGGAATGGCAGGGAAGGAGAAGAAGAAGGAAGAGGGAAGGTGAAGGTCGGGGTTCCTTCGATCTGGGCTGGCGTGCGAACGGGAGGAGGCCGGGGGGGGGCTTGGGGGCATGGGGTCGGGATCGTCAGCCGATGGGTTTTGTTGGGTTCCTTCTGATCGGGATGGAGATGGGAAAGGAAGGAGAAGGAGAAAGAAGGAGATGGAGGTCAGGGTTCTTTTCGATCGGGTGGGGGCGAACGGGAGAAGGAGGAAGGGAGAGGAGGCCGGGGGGCTTTGGGGTTCGGTTTGGGAACGAACGGAAGAAGAAAAGGAGATGGGAGAAGGAGAAAGAAGAAGGGAAAGAGAAGGGGTTGGGTTTTCTTTGGTTGGGAGGGAATGGGAGGAGGAAGAAGTAGGGGAAGGAGAAGAAGTGGGGGGAGCCGGGGGGGGTATTACTTGGGTTGGGGTGGAACTGGACGGGAAGAGAAGAGAAGGAAGAAGAAGGAGAAGGACAAAGAAGGGGTTTTTTTTTGTAAAAATGGAAATAGATAATAATAGATAGATAATAACTAATGTATAGGAAATATTACATATAAGCCCTCTAGTCTTAATACATCTCAAATAAAGCCCAACTCTCTACTCTAATAATTCCAAACAATACAAAAATACATTAAAACTACTTTGAAATAATCCGTATAAAAAATAATTTAATTTCGAAGATAATAATAAAATAAAGTAGACAATATATCTTATATTTCTCAATTGAAAATAATTATTATCAGAAAAAATACAGTCGCATGCAATTCTCAATTGTGCACGGATTTCGATGCAAAATAGCCATATGCTATTTTTCGGGTCGTTACATGCCATGCCGAAGGACGAGGCGGCCATGGAAGCGAGTAGTGTGGGGGACGATGCACTCGAGGTTGCACGCTCGGCGATGTTGGTAAGCTTCGGAATTTGAATTCTTTTTGCCGAGCTCTTAGAGATTTTTTTTCTTTTTTTTCTTGAAATTGCCTTAGTCTCACTCTTCGCAGATCACTTGCCACTTCGGCCATATGGTGAAGAAGGTGGCTGAGCAAGAGAAGGAGTTGAGGCTCGAGGCGGATAAGGCTCGAGGGGAGAAGGCCCGGATCGCCAAGGAGCACGAGAAGGTGAAGGTTGAGGCCGAGTCGAAGAGCTCGAGGTTAGGGCACCTCGAAGCTGTAGTCGCCAAGCTATAGGCTCACAATGCCCGGCTCCTTCAAGCTACCAAGCTGGCGGCAAAGGAAAAGGCAGATGAGGTCGTCGCAGCTAGGCTAGAGGCGACGAAGGAGGCCGAGGAGCGGGCGATGGAGAAGGCGAAGGGATTCCTTATCCTGAACATGGCGAAGGCATACGCTCAATCCATAGACGAGGTGAGGGAGAAATTCCCTGGCATGGACTGCGCCGGGTGGCGCCTCTTTCCGAACCCTGTCCCCGGGTTCGACGACATTTCAGAAGGTGATGAAGAGGTCGAAGAAGAGGAGGAGGCCGAGGGGTTCGGGGAAGAAGATGTCAATTCCGAGGGAGGTACTCCGTCGGAAGCCAAGCCCCTGGCCATCGTGGTCCCCGAGGAGGCGCCTTCAGATAGAGGATCGCTCGAAAGAGGTCGACCCCTGATTCGTCTCGTAACTTGCTTCTTTATTTTTATTTTTTTTGATCATGTAGTGCCGAACTGCGGACTGGCCACCGCTTATAATCTCGAAATTTCAATGAAATTTTTTGAACAAGTGTTGAAGCTCGGAATTAATTGAAACAGCCCCTTCTTCTTCTTCTTTTTTTTAAACAAGTGTTAGAGTTCGGCATTGCTCCGAAACACCTGCTTGAACAAGTGTTGAAACACCTTCTTGAATAAGTGTTGAAACACTTTTTGGGGCAAGTGTTGGAGTTCGGAATTGCTCCGAAACACTTGCTTGAACAAGTGTTGGTGTTCGGCATAGCTTGGGTCTGCCCCACTCCTAAGCCGTCTTGAGGTTGACTTGCTTAGTTTTGGTTTTGCTGCATAGTGTCCTTAGTCGTGGATAATTTACTTGTTGTTGTGGAATTTTTTCAGATTGTCGAAGCTTTACCACTCATTGATGTGTCTTAGGTGGCCGATGTGGCTCATCTCAAGGCCAGTTTTGGGGCAACATGATTGGGGCTCGCGAGGAACCAAGAGCGTTTTTGCGAAGTGGAGTTGGTTCTGCGTAAAGCGAAATATGAACTGAATCACCTGATATCAACCCTAGTTCGTCGAGACATAGAGAGGAGGCAATTAAAGGAGCAGGTCAATGAGACGATTCTCGAAGGCGATGACATGGGCTCGTCGATGGAAGCCAACCTCGGCCTAAAGCTTAAGCGCCTTCGTCACTCTCTGTCTAAGGTGACAACGGAGAGGGACGAGCTGAAGAAAGTGACCCTCGATAGGAGTATGGAGGTTGCTCACCTTCGGCGGACGATCACCGATGGCTCTCGAGGGGCAGGCTCGATGCGACTACCTCGTCTGAAGATAAAGGTGAAAGACGACTCGCTTAAAGAACGAATTGTCGAGCTCGAGGTAGAGGTCGCTCATCTTCGACCGCGATCGTAGCAGAGCACCGTCAGAACCACTTCTTGTACTCAGGAGGAGCGTGACAGTGGAGTAACTTTTTACGAGCTCGCACATCGTTCGCCCCCTACACATCGAAGCCTGGGTGATGCACAAAGTGAGGTGGCAGTTTCGTCGAGCGGAGCATCTATTGGGGTCACCGTTAGAATGGGTGCGGAGAACACTTCTCGGCTCGTTGGCCTAGAGACAAGCGCCAAGGTGGGGCATCGGCAGTACAACATTCGTCTTCCCCAGGTGTCCCTTAAGCAAAGCATCCCCGCCCCTAGGAGGTGCTGAAGTAGCTTTCTGTAATCTTGTAATTTTGGTTTAACAATTTTGTATCTCGATGTAAAGTTGAGTCAGTTGTCTGTAATTAGACTTGTCTCTCAGACTTTAATGAAATAGTACTCGTTTTGTGAACTAGTGTGCTTTGCTAGCGTTTGTAGTTGTCAACAATTGTAGGAGCAATCCCGAATGGTGTTATGCTTTACACTTACTCATTTGCGAGTAGCAAAAGCTGCGTCGAACCAAGTGTCGGACTCCGAACTTGTTGTTTAACGAATTCCAACAGCTGTAGGAGCAGTTCCGAATGGTGATTCGCTTCGTACTCACTTAGAAGCGAGTAGTCGAAGCAGAGTCAAACCAAGTTTTGGACTTCGAGTGCATTGTTTAGAAAATATCAACAGCTGTAGGAGCAATTCCGAATGGTGATCCACTTTGTACTCGCTTAGAAGCAAGTAGTTGAAGCAGAGTCGAACCAAGTGTTGGACTCCAGCGTATCGTTTAGAAAATATCAATAGCAGTACGAGCAATTCCGAATGGTGATCCCCTTCGTACTCTCTTAGAAGCAAGTAGTTGAAACAGAGTCAAACCAAGTGTTGGACTCCAAGCGTGAAATTTTTTTTGTAAGTAGAATTAGACTACCCAAAAATAGAAAACTTGAGAAGTAGAGTTAGAGTACTCAAAAAATAGAAAATTTGCGGGGAAAGATTTCCATTTATTGAGAACAACTGGGCGGCCGCTTCTAAGTTGTGAGCCGCCTTTACACTTTGATAGAAAGAAAATACAAGTAAGGACTTTAGACACGTCTTCTGGAGCGCTCTTGGGGAAGTTTCTAGGAGTGGTGTTTAGACACCCTCTCGATACTCCATCAAGTGCTCTGCATTCCATGTCCTCGGTATCCTCCTGCTCCCCGGGTCTTCGAGTTGATACGTGCCTGGGCGAACGACTCTGGAGACCCTATATGGTCCTTCCCAATTGGGTGCCAACTTGCCTCTTTTGCTTGAATCGGAGATCGACAACTTTCTGAGCACCAGGTCTCCCTCTTTTAGGTTGGCTGGCTGTACCCTTTTATTGTAAGTCTGAGTGATCCTTCGAGGATAAGTCTCTTGCCGAATTGCAGCTCTTTCGCGAACCTCGTCTATGAGGTCTAGGCAGTTGTGAAGCTGGTTCGCATTCTGCGCTTTGCTGTAGGTTATGAGTCGGGGTGAGGGCAGGCCCACTTCTAAGGGAATGAGAGCTTCAGATCTGTTTGTGAGGTTGAAGGGGGACTCCTTCGTCGGAGTTCTTTAGTGGTGCGATAGCTCCAGAGCACGTTCGGGAGTTGTTCAACCCATAGCCCCTTAGTGGACCGGTCGAGCCTCTTCTTCAAGCCAAAAAGGATTTGTCGATTTGCATTTTCTGCTTGGCCATTGGACTGAGGGTGAGCTATCGAGGAGAAGCACTGCTGAATGCCGAGGTCGACGCAAAAGTTGCAAAATGTCGCTCCCGTGAATTGGGTCCCATTGTCAGTCACGAGGATGCGAGGTACCCCGAACCGACAAATGATGTTCATCCAAAAGAACTTCTGGACCTTGTGCTCGGTGATTGTCGAAAGAGATTCAGCCTCGATCCATTTGAGTAGTCTATTGCTACCACTAGGAACTTCAGTTGACCCGGTGCTAGAGGGAAGGGTTCGAGCAATTCCATCCCCCACATTAAGAAGGGGATTGGACTCGCCAAGGAAGTGAGTTGTGCTTGGGACAGGCGACGGATTAGGGGTGAATTTCTGGTAGGAGTCGCACTAGTGGACGTACTCCTCGGAGTCACTCAGTAGTATGGGCCAGAAGTAGCTGTAGTTCAAGAGTTTTCTAGCGATGGATCTCGCTCCCAAGTGCACGCAACACAGACCATCATGGGCCTCCTTTAAGGCATAGAGCGCTTCCTCCGGGGAGAGGCACCTCTGATAGGGTCGATCGTCGATTTGGGTGTAAGAGCGTTTGTACATGACCCCATCCAAGAGTGTGTACCGCTCGGCTCGTGTCCTGATCCTCCTTGCCTCTTTCGGGTCTTCAGTAAGGACTTCGTCTCGGAGATAGTCGAGGAGGGGCTTCATCCAGTTTTCCCCAAGTGTTAAGGGGTAGGCTTCCATTGGCTCCTGGCCGTCTTCATCAATACTTGGTCTGAGAAGGACCTCTATCAAGACGGTCCGTTCTAGACCTTGGAGAGATGAGGAGGCAAGCTTAGAGAGGGCATCTGCTTGTGCATTTTCCTCTCGGGGAATCCTCTAGAGTTGAACATCATCAAATAAGGCTAGAAGCTCCCTGACCTTTGCCAAGTATCTGGCCATACGCTCGTCCCATGCCTCGTATTCCCCCGACACTTGGTTGATGACCAATTGCGAATCGCTGAAGACTCTGACCCGCTTGGCCCCTACTTTTCGAGCCATGCAGAGCCCCGCTATGAGGGTCTCATACTCCACTTCGTTGTTTGAGGCTGAAAAGTTTAAGCAGAGGGAATATTGGAGGACGAAAGCATCCGGGCCGGCCAAGATAACACCAGTCCCACTTTCGTCGGTGAAAGAAGACCCATCCACATAAACGGTCCAGACGAAGGGGTCGACAGATGACTCACAAGGGTCGGGGATGGTGCTCAATGAATTCGGCCAGAGCTTGAGCCTTGATTGCTATTCTTGTCTAATAGTTGATGTCATGTTGGCTCAGGTCGATGGACCACTTCATCAGGCGCCCGGAGGTCTCAGGCTTGTGGAGAACTTGCTTAAGGGGCTGGTCGGTTAGGACGACAACCGAATGAGATTGGAAGTAGGGGCGGAGCTTCCGGGCCGCCATGACCAAGTCAAGGGCCATCTTCTCCAGCTTCGGATAACGAAGTTCAGCATCCTGGAGGACCTTACTCACATAATAAATGGGCCTCTCCATTCCGCCCTCTTCTTTAACAAGGACCGCGTTGAGGGTTTGCTCCGAAGCAGCAAGATATAGGTAGAGCACCTCTCCAGGCATTGGCTTGCTCAAGAGCGAGGGGTTAGCTAGGTATGCCTTGAGTTGGTCGAAGAACTTCTGCTACTGCTCCCCCTATTCGAAAACTTTAGCCCCTCTAAGGGCCTTGAAAAAGGGGAGGCACTTTTCCCCGGACTTGGAGAGGAATCGCCCAATTGCTACGAGGCATCCCGTGAGCCTTGTACCTCTTTGACGTTGGAGGGAGGGGCCATTTTGAGAATAGCCTGGATCTTCTTGGGGTTGGCCTCTATGCCCCTATGGAAGACCATAAATTCCAAGAACTTACCAGATGAAACTCCGAACGCAAACTTGCTTGGACTCAGCCTCATATTGTGCCTCCTGAGCACCTTGAAGGCTTCTTGAAGGTCGAGGACATGCTCTTGCCCACGGGGGCTCTTAACCAATATGTCGTCTACGTAGACTTCCATGTTTTGGCCAATCTGGTCTCGGAAGACTCTGTTCACGAGGCACTGATAAGTAGATCCTGCATTCTTCAAGCCGAACGGCATTACCATGTAGTAGTACAGGCCCGGGTCCGTTACGAAGGAAGACTTCGAGATGTCGGGAGGGAACATCTGAATCTAATTGTACCCTTAGAAAGCATCCATAAAACTTAGAAGCTCGTGCTCGGAGGTCGCATCGATCAGGGCATCGATGCTTGGAAGGGGAAAAGGGTCCTTCGGGCAAGCCTTATTGAGATCGGTGAAGACGATGCATATCCTCCAACTCCCGTTGGCTTTCTTGACCATCACCGCATTGGACAGCCACTCAGGATAATTCACCACCTAGATGAACCGATCATTGAGGAGCTTTTCGACTTCTTCCTTTATCGCCTGTTGATGCTCGGGGGAAAACTTGCGGCGCTTCTGCTGAACGGGGTTCACACCTGAGGCGATGCTGAGATGGTGCATTAGGAGATCCTCGGAGATCCCAGGTATGTCGGCTGCGGTCCAGGACAAGAGATCACGGTTCTCCCTTATGCAATGGGAGATGTCTTCTTTGATGGAGGGAGAAAGTGCCTTGCTGACCCGGAACGTCTTGGTGGCGTCTCCCTCCGAGAAGGAAACTTCTTCCAATTCGTCCGCCGGTTCAGATATGGTCCAGCTATTTTTCGGTAGGATCTCTAGAGCTTCTAAGGAGAGGACCGGGCCTCCCATTGAGGTCATATAGCATTTACGTGCTGCTTCTTGACTCCCTCTTACTTCTCCTACCCCTGCGAGGGTGGGGAACTTCATCTTCATGTGGTAAGCGAAAAAGATGGCTTTGAGCGCAGCAAGGCCTGGTCGACCCAGGATCATGTTGTATGCATCCTTCACGTCCCCCACCATGAAGTCCATCGGCTCCGTGCGAGTGACCGGGGCTTCACCAGCGGTGATGTCGAGAGTTATAACTCCTTCGATCATTACCGGAACCCCAGTGAACCCATGAACGGTGTAGCCAGCCGGCTTGAGCCGGTCTCTTGATAGCTGGAGTCCTTTGAATGCCTCCAAGAAGAGGATGTTAACCGAACTTCCATTGTCCACCAGCATCCGGCGAACGTCGAAGTTGGCCATTTTGAGGTTGATGACGAGGGCATTGCAGTGGGGCATGCGGACGCCTTCCAAGTCCTAATCGGAGAACGTCACGGGGACTCCTCGGCCCATGGGGAGAGGATGGCTCTGCATGGAGTTGACCTCCCTAACGAAGGCTTTTCGAAGGAGTTAGAATCTCCCCCCATTGGGCCTCTGTGTATCAAGTGCAGGATGGCCTCTACTTCGGCCTCCGGAGTTTCCGTGCGCTGCTTCGTTTGCTTGTTAGCCCCCTTAGGCAGTGGAGGCGGATCGGCTCGGTTCCTTCTTAGAAACCGAGTGAGCTGCCCTCCCTGAATGAGGGCCTCGATCTCATTCTTCAAGGCCCAACAATCATCAGTGTCGTGCCCGTGGTCCCGGTGGAAACGGCACCACTTGTCCTGGTTTCTCTTCTCCCCGTGGGTGTTCATTTTCGGAGGTGGCGGCAGGAGCCTTCATTCTCGATCTCCATCAGGATGGCGATACACTCGCGTTAAGCATAGTGAATTTATCGAACCAAGGGAGAGGACGATGCTGACCCCCACTGTCCTTTTGGAGCTTCTTAGCTCCTTCTTCTTCTGCACCCTTCCGCTTATTCCCGGAAGTCGACGCCTCAAAGGTGGGGCGGTGGAAAGCTTCTTTCGCTCGGATGTAATTCTCGCTCCGGAGTAGGAGCTCTGAGAAGTCCCGGGGGAGCTTCTTGGTGAGGGACGCCCTGAGATCTGCATTGAGGACGTTGGACTGGAAGGCGACCGTGGCCACCGAAGGTTCCAAGGAGGCGATGGATCTGGCCTCAGCAGTGAAATGCTTAACGTAGTCCCTCAATCGTTCGCCCTTCTTTTGACTGAGGAATAGTAGGGAGGCGCTCATCTTCTCTGTGTGGTGACTGCTCACGAAATGCGTGAGAAAGAGACTCTCGAACTGGTCAAAGGAGAAGATAGATGCCGGTGCAAGTTGAGAATACCACTCCCGGGCCGGCCCCTTGAGTGTGGCCAGGAAGGTCTTGTAGAGGAGGGCATCAGATGCATGATGGATCATTATAAGAGTTTTGAAACTCTCAATGTGATCTGTAGGGTCTGTCTCCTCGGTGTAGGTCTCGAAGTGTGGAGGTTTGAAGTTGTCAGGGACTGGGGCCTCCATGATGGTGCGGGAGAATGGGGGTCTGCTTGGACGGAGGTCCTTCGCCCATCGTTCTTCGTCTCGGTCGAGTGGCCGAGGTGCCTCTCCATCTCGTAGAGATGGCGGTAGAACGAATCCTCCCATCAGTTTTGCCTGGCTGAGCCCCAAGACTCGTCCTCATGATGAGGAGGGTTGGGGCTGCGACGGTGATGGCTCTGAGTAGGTGGTGGACTGATAGAATGACGGGGGTGACTCGGAGTAGGACACGGACTTCGAGAGTGGCGGTGGTAATCGGGAGAAGGGCAGGCGATGGCTCAGAGCTGGCCTAGGACTTAGGGAACGACAGTGATGGATCTGAGCCGACCTGGGACTTCGAGAGCGGTGGTGATGGCGAGGAGCTGGCCAAGGGTTGGGAGCCCGAGGGCCATGGTTGGGGGTTGCGTTGAGTGCCTGAAGGATCACCTCCTGGAATTGCTGAAATTCCGCCCTTGTGACGGGGGCCTCCTGCTTGCGATCGGCTCGAGCTGCTGGACGGCCAGCCGGGGAGCGGATTTATCTTGGGCGATGCGGGGGTGAATCCCTCTACCTCCGGGGAGAGTTTACCCCCTGCGGTCTGATCGGCGTGGTGACCGATCCCTCGGGTGCTCCTGACGAGGGTTCACCTCGCGGGTCTGCCTCTCCTCTAGATGAGTCCGAAGATCGGGCCCTGGCTTGGTCTGCCGATTGTTGAGCACGTCCCGCAGATTCTTTGGCATAGGAGGACTATGGGAGGCCATAGAATCTGCGGAGGTGTCGTGGATGGACACCTGAACCTGATGTATAGGTTGCTTGTAGCGGCTCCGCCTTGAAGGCTCCCCCACGTATGCCTGGGGACCTATAGGCTACAGAATAGACTGAGGAGCCTGCTGCTCGAGCGGTAGGGTCTGCTGGACGGGTGGAGGGAGATCCTCTGGAGGAGGAGGAGGATGAGAAGAGGTTGTTCTTTGGTTGGAGTTTGAGGCCTTCCACTTGGGAGGCATGGCTAGGAGTAGCTTTGGCTGAAGGACGAAGGTGGGGTTGCTTGTCGAGTGTTTCCCACAGACGGCGCTAATCTATTGCCGCTAGATCTGGTGTGGGGACAATAGACAGAATTTGTAGGTTCGTAGGAACTTGAATAGGCTGAACCCTGCTTCTTCCTAGTTGAAGTTGACTCCTTGGTGCTCCTGCGGACCTACACAAACGTTCAAAACACTAGGATGGATTCTGGCGACGAACCCTCCGATGCTCTTGTCAATACCAGAAAAAGTAAAAGGGAAAGAGCTCAAGTGCAAAAAGAGTGATCACCTGTGACAGTAGGAGGTAGGCGATTTTTTATAGTCGCCGTGAGGATCTGTTTCAGGATAAGAGTGAATCCCTACTTCCCGGTGTGGCTGGATATAGGTGGTTACAACCACCTCCTCAAGATAATGACGAGCCAGGATTTCCTCATATCCTGTTGAACTGGTCCCTAACGGATTGAGGCCCATTCTCAATTGAACAGATCCGTTCATGGGTTAGCGGGTCCAAGAGGAGAGACCCGGTTCCCAATTCGGACCCGTCTATAGGTGAAATTACCATCTTGTTCCTGCTACTTTAAGATTTGCGCCCACTTTGAACGGTTCCAATTTGAGCCCATTTTTTGCCATGTCACCCGTCCCCCTTCAATATCCATTAGGACCGTCGAGACACTAGCATTGAGATGAGTGAACTTGTCGAGGCAAGGGACAGAAGGAGGGCAGCATTGTCCGGACTCGTCCCTTTGGGACTTCCTAGGCCCCTCTTCATCCACATTTCTTCATTTATATTCAGATGATGGCTCACTTTGGTCCTGAGGATGAAGAGCTTATTCGACCCGGATGTATTTCTCACTTTGTAACAGAAGTTCGGAGAAATTCGAAGGTGGTTTTTTGGCGAGGGAGGTCTTAAGGAGGTCATGCGAAACATTGTGTCTGAAGGCAGTTGCTACGACCCCAGAATTAGGAGAGGGGATGGAACGAGCCTCTACCATAAATCTCTAGACGAAGTCACGAAGCAATTCTCCATCCTTCTGCTTTAGGTCTAGCAGAGTGGCACTTGTATTTTCTACTCTTCGGCTCAGCACGAAATGAGTGAGGAAACTCTTTTTGAGCCGGTCGAATGAGTAGACGGGGTCGGGGGTGAATCGGGAGGACCATTCATATACTGAGCCTCGAAGGGTAGCGGGGAACATCCGACAAAGGACTACATCCGAGGCTTTATGGATCATCATGATAGTTTTAAAACTCACGATGTGATCTGCTGGGTCGGATTCGCCGCTGTATTCAAAGGTTGGAGGCATCAAGTGCTTCGGAACCAAAGCTTCCGGGATGAAGGATGTGAAGGGGGGTTGGACTGGGCAGAAGCCTCTGTTCTGCTGTCTTTCATTCTACCTTATCTGGGCGAGATGGTCTTCCATATGTTCGAGGCATTTTCAGCATCTCATCTTAAAGTCCATCGGATCGAGTGGACCCGTAGAATGACTCAACTTGGATGGGGCCAGTGCGAGTGTTGCTCGGCTGCTGGTCACTTCTGGGCTCCTGAAGAAGAGCTCCTAGGATCTCATCCCAGATGTTCTGGAATTCAGCTTGGGTCACAGGGACTCCTTCTCCTTTAGTTAGGCCCTTAAGCCTGCAGGTTAACAGAAGGGGAACTTTGCTCTCCCCTCCACCCTCGGGAGGAGGGAGACTTCTGTGGTCCCTACCTATAGGGTGAGAGTCTTCTTCGGCTCCCTCAATGCTCAAAATTTGGTCCCCATTCTGGGAGCGGTTTTGTTCGATTTGGCGGTGGTGGTCCTCTTACTTTCGGTTGTTGATGAGGTCCCGGAGGTCCAACATGCCGGGAACTTAACCCTACGAATAGTTGAGCGAGAGGCGGTAGGGGTAGGACCCTACTGACATTCATAGCATGGCTGTTGCGACCCTTGAGTGACCACCCTGCTATGGGGCTGATGCACCGGTGGAGGAGGCTGGGGGTCTGCCTTATGACTTATAGCTGTCACCTTCTTTGCTTTCAAGGCCATTGACAAAGGAGGCCTCAGACCGTGGTGCTTGATCGGAGGGCTAGATCTGTGTCTTGCCACATATGGCACCAATTTGATGCTACTTTTTTCGGTTTGGGAGCAACATGTAATGAGTTATTACATTATAGTGGAAAGCTTATCACAACTTTCGATCTAATATTGATGTGAGGCTAGTATTTGATTGGACCTATAAATCTAGTGGTTGTTGCACTAGTTTATAGTGGCAAAAAACCTGCAAGGACAGCCTGAAACACTGGGATGAATACCGGCAACAGACCCTTCGATGATCTAGTTAGTAACCAAAAGTGAAAATTTGGGTTTACTCGGAACAGTATTGATTACCCCTGTATGATGGAGAGTGAAAGGTAATTATAGACCATGGAGGGTGAGTCGGATAGGAAGGAAAATATGATTGAGAAATCAGGTGTTCAATCCTTGATTTGGGGGGGTTTTAACTATCATGGTTAGCTAGAAATCCTTCTCTGTTGAGCTGCAAGTGAGCCGTGATTGTTGATCTAGGTGAGCTATGGGCCGAGAGGAGGCCCATGTTCTTTTAGTAGGTCTGATGCACTTGGAAGCTTTGAGATGCATTTTGAGATTGTGTGGCTCTGGCTTTACCCGCATCTGCATTCATTTTAAATTTTTATTTCCACAAAATCACCCTATTCACCCCTCTTAGGGTGATTTACAGTGGTATCAAAGTGATGTGCTCATTCTTAGCTTAAAAGCTAGAACAAAATGTTCAATGGCTAAAACTCCTCCTCCTGATGACTTGTACTCATCGGGGTCATTCAACTCCATTGGGTGAAGCATTACAGGCTCACCTTACTTTGATGGAAAATGCTAGGATGTTTGGAATGTCTGTATGTATTATTTTTTGCAGATACTTGGAGAAGAAGTCTGGAATGTCTGTATCAATAAAATAGTTATACCCATCAGTGATGGAAAGAAGTTCTTTACCACAATAGAACTTGCACTAAACAATGCCAACTCCAAAGCCATGCCCGCAATATATGCAATCTTAAGCCATGAAGAACTCATGCGATGTGGATGTAACTACAAAGCTGCACATGAAATCTGAAACAACTTACATTGGCATCATGAGAGAACCACATCGGAGGAAAAAAGCAAAAGTTACTTTATGTTATTATAAGTTTGATGTGTTTCGCATGCTTCCAAGTGAAAATATAGATCAGATGTTGGCTCCCTTTTATATAATCACTCATGAACTTGAAAGCATAGGTAAGGGCTTGGATGATGACTAAAAGGTAGGAAAACTCATAGACATCACACTAGAATGGAATATCAAAGCTGCCACCATGAGGAACATACATGATCAAAATTGGTTCAATTACTACACTGTTCAGGGTAAACTCAAGTCCCACAAAATGGAGATGCTAGAGACAAAAAAGTATAGACATAATATTGGGATCATACCCACTACTTAAGAGAAGATCATTGCTTTGAAAGATACTACACCACACTATTCAAATTCACTCAAACAAAGAATCATCCAACGAGGACATCGCACATCTAAAAAATCTCAAAAAAACCAAAAACATGTCAACTATCAAGAAGGAAGAGACACAGGAAAGATGAAGCATGCTATAAATGCAAGAAGCCCGTACACATTCGTGCAAATTTCCCTCCCAATCAAGATAGGAATAAATCATACAATACAAACTCAAACTACAAAAAGAAGGCATTGAAGGCAACTTGATTGATTCCAATTCAAGCGATAATAAAGACAATCAATATCAGTGAGCAAACATGGGATTCACAATTCTGGCTCTTGGAGACGATGAGGAGCAATCATCACTTCAAGAAGAGGAAAAACTCACTTATGATGAATTATACGAAGTTGCTGCTGATTTAAAAGATTATGCTAAAAAGGTTAGTCGAGAACTTGAGCAATGTAAACAAATGTCTAATGGATCACATGACTCATGCTTTGCTAAAAATTAGAAATTGAGAAATGCAAAAAAAATTATTATTGAAAAACTTGAGTTATTTAGAAAATATCATGATTTGTTAGTAGAAGAGGACGAAATTCTAAGAGAACAATTCCAAAAATTTCTATCAACAAATAATGACAATTTAAAAGTTATACACTAGAAACTGCTCATATTACTAAGCTTACTACTGATCTTGATGATCTTAAAACAAATTTGATGAATTGGTGAAAGATTGTAAAAAAGTCCTCGAACAAAATACACAACTTGATTGTGTACATGATAATCTTCGTTGGATTACCAAAGAGGATTATCGCACAAGAAAAGGCTTTGTCATAAAATAATTGAGCACAAAGCAGCTATTGAAAATATGAAAAATGACCCACTTATTTTATGACAAAACAATCTAGGACAACCTATCATAAAAGAAATCTTGGTTACAATGGTTCACCGAAACATCAATTTCCTAACAAAGTTTCACAAATACATATGCATGATTATTCAAATGTGTATGGTCCAAGGTATAGTTGCATTACATGAAAATACTGTTGTAAATTGGTACTATTTCTTATAATTGTGCACTAAAAAAAATACTAATCTTGTTTACGTTAGATAGACTAACAAATGCAGGTGGCACACAAACTTGGATACCAAAAATCGCATATACTCATATTGAACGAGATGCAACAACAATTGATCCTTGAAGAAAAAATGTCAAATTTAATAGTGGTTGCAAAATGATAAAAATAATTAATTTCTTGCAACCCTAAATGAGAAATAATGGCTAGTATATAGGGATAAATTAGTAAACCGAAAAACATCCTTTTGTATAGCCTTGTCTATATGTTTTTTTTACAGAACTCTAAATGGTATGAAATTAATTTTATTTCAAAGACCTTTTCGAGATCTTACAAAATGATGCCTTATTTGACTAATTTAGTAAGGAAATAAGATAGATATCTGTCACGCCCCGCTTCCTAAAAAGGAGATACGAAATACGGATACGTGACTAAGTCCAACGAATGATTTTCATCATCCATAAGCTGTCAGGATCTTTACAACAAGGACTAGTATAAACAAGAGATATACAAGAGAAATAGTCAACCACGCATGCATAACTAAATCAATATAGTGAACAAGATTACTTGAAACAAGAAGCAAAACTACTGAATTTCAAATAATCGTGTCAGGAACAAAACACAGTCCTGGACACAAAGCCCAATACAAAATAATCCATGTAACCAAGTACAATTATTCAAGATAAGCAACAAGAAAAAAATAAATGCAGCAAGAAATCCAGCCAACTAGAATCTCAGATCACCTACTCCATCGGGCAACTGATCACCATAATTTGCAATTTAACAAATTGCAGGAAAAAGGAAAGAGAAACAAAACTCCGGTCAGTGCAAGTTAGGAGCCGCTTGTAGTGCAGACAACAAGTACAGGACAAGCTAAACAAGAATAAAGTAACAGCGGAAGCAAGTATAGCATAGGAAAATGTAATAGCAAAATAGAGCAACTAACTCCATGTCAAGAACAGGACAAGTAGCATGGCAGTATGAACGGATGCAAGTGGCATGTAACCAGTGGCATGTATCAAGTATCATGTACAAGTAACGAGTAACAAGTGAAAAGTATCAAGTGATTATGTTGTTTTCAAGTCATGTATCTAAACCTATCTAGGTAGCACTTCATGCGTCCCAGATTTTTACCACATGGTTGCTTCATTCAAACAATTTTATTTTAGATTTCATAGTGGATCATAGAAGACAGTATCGAGTATCAAGTATCAAGATCCAAGTACCAAGTATCACGTGGCAAGTGTGCAAGTGTCAAGTAATCACGTGTCTAAGCTCCAAGTATCAAGTATCAAGTAATCTCGTAGGATCTATAGATCCCCATCTGAGTACACGTTTCTATATTTTCCACTATTAGATCTTTCCCTTTAAACCCCGGCTGAGTTTCTTGTTATTATTATTCAAGCAAGCATGTACGTACACAAACAAGTCAAGAAATATGGTAAGATAACAAGGAACAATTACAAGTTGAATAAAGAACAGGAACGGATGATGAATGACTCAAATAGACTAAGACAACAAAAATTCTAGCTCTAGACATCAAGACAGTACTGCACCAAATCTGAGATTCCCGTTGCATCAAATATGCAAACCTGGATCTGTCAGAAAATCTGGAAAATAGAATCTCAACTGAATCCATAAAATATATATAAGTCATATGGTATTTCACAAAAATAGGACTCAAAACAGAATTGAATCTAGAAAACATGTTCAGCCAGAAATCAGAAGTTTGTATTCATAAACAGGAAAATAGTATAAAAACATATTGATTAAATCCAAGAAATATCTGGGGTATTCCCTAGTATGTCTAGTAACAGAAAATAATGTTTCATAATTTTCCAACATAGATAGAGTAGTCAGTTAAAATCAGCCACTAGCAAGATGCAGCAGATTTGTAAATCTGAAATCATAAACACAGCAGTACCAAAATAGCAATAGATTACAAAATATAAATCGAAATCCAGTCAAAAGGGTGATAAAATAGATATAGCATGCTACAATTCATATTCACAAGGTTTGTATAAAAAGCAAATAGAATCAGGTCAAAATTAAGGTTCTTTACTGAAAAGTATGAAAATTCTGCAAGTATAGTAGTTGTTTGCAAGTATATAATAGTTTATAAAAGACATCAATTAAATCTACAAAAATTAGGAGTTAATCCCAATCCGGTCTAGTTATTTTCAGCAAAATATTGGATCAAAATATTATTTTTAGCATCAGTATAAAAATATATAACCATACAGAATTCATATAATTCAGAATCTGAAATTTTCTATACATCTGTAGTAAAATAGCCATAACTTGCAACTCACAAAATGAAGCTGAGATCTGTCAGAAAATATGGAAAGTAGACAGAATTCTCTATAATTCATTGTAACTCCTATTTTTTGTTTTTCGTATTCTTGATGTATTTTTCTTCTTCTTGAGTATTTGTACTCTCATATATTTTTCTTGGACCGTATATTGGAGTTGTTTTCAATATATATTCATCTTATTTCATTTTGAGCTCCTTGTGTTTGATTTGTTCGTCTTTTTGCTTCATTCTCCATTGATTGTTGTTCTTTTCCTCTTTACTTGATTATTGTTCTCTTTATTTTGCTCTTGGGTGTTCATGGTATTTTGGTTGGCTACCCTAGTCCTAATCCTATTGCTTTTTATCCCTAATTGATCACCAAAGCCAAATTAACTTACAATCCTATTTTGAATCATATACAAATTGACCCTAATCAACCCTATTTGGATAAATCCTATTTCTACTCCTACAAGATCCAATTAAACCCAAATAACTAATTACCCATATTCAATTACTAGCCCTAAACTAAAACCCTTTATAATCTCTCATCTCTCTCCCTAAAACCCTAACCCTAACTCTCCCCTCACCCGACCTCCCTCTCTTTCCCCCTGACTGCGCCACAACCCCAGCCGACCCCACCTTCGGCTGCACAACCCCCGATCATCCCCCTCACCGACTGCACCTGACCCCCATCCTGACCATCTCCATCGGATCGACTTCCCCGTAGCCGATCGACCACCATAGCCCGAGCACCTCCATCCTCCATTCATCTTCGTCTTTCTCCCCCCTTGGCTGTCCACCGACGTGGACCAGGAGTAGCAGCCAGCAGCCAAAAGGCAGCCGCCCGATGCTCTCTCTCTTGGTCTCTCTCTCTTGCTTCGTCTTTGCACATGCACGCGATTTGCACGTGGGTTGTTTCGATTCGTGGATTGTTCGTGAATTTGTTCGTTGTCGGGATCCGTTCCCTTTATTCTTGGTGTTCTTTGTTTTTGTCTTAGGTTAAGACAAGTAACTTGTACTCAAATTCTTTTGTATGATATAAGTCAAAAATACCGCTTATAGTATAGTTGGGTTCTAGAGACAACTCGTGTGTGTGTTATCTTTGATGGGTTTTGTCTCTATAGTGCTATTTGACCATAGTTGTCTCACGACACAAAAATCAACATGAAAACAACTAGGTTTGACCGTTCTTGATCTATTCATATATGTGAGATAATTCGGTGAAATTATGTGTTTGATGAGATCCATGTGATATGATGGTTGTGAATATGTTATATACTCCATTTTATGATGTTTAGACACTTAGTAGACTATATACCATGTTTGATTGTGATTGGAACGAGTTTCGTGTGGTTTATATTGGTTTTGTTTTCAAGAGAAAATCTATATTTGTCGATGATCAGTTTTGATTTGTATTTTGGACCCTATTAAGGTCAGAACTCTTAATTTTTGTATCATACATGAATTGTAGAGAAATCTGTCTTCTTTCCAAATTTTCTGAAAGAGATCGATTTCGTTTTCATATGAGTGAGTTATGGCTATTTTACTACAGATGTGTATTTCAGTTCCACATTTAGTTTCTTAATGATTTCGGTGACTAAAATATTTTGATACTAGTGCTAAATATATTATTTTGATCTGAAATTTTGAACAGTATTTCTATATCTAATTAGGGATTACCCAGAATTTTGGTGGATTTTATTGATGATTTTTATACGCCGTTTCATGCTTGTTTATGAAAGCTATACTTGCTGTATTTTGCTTGCTGTTCTGTAAAGAATCGTATTTTCACCATATTTCCTTCTACTGTATGGAAAATATTTATGAAATATGAAAGTTATATTATTTTTTCTATTTTCATATTCCTTTGACGGATTTGGATTTCGTTTCACAGTTTGCGAGATACTGATATTTTCGTACAACGGTATTAGGAATTCCAGATTTGCCAAACTATCGTTCTTGATGTTTTCTGATTTTTGTTGACTAAACTAACATTAATGGAATATTATGAAACTGTATATTCTGATACAAGACATATAGTAAAATACCCCATATTTTTCCTGGATTTATTTGAGGAGTTTTAATGCTGTTTTCCTATCATTAAATACGATTTACTGATTTCTAGCTGAACGTATTTTCTAGATTCAAATCAGTTTTGAGTTATGATTTTGTGAAATACTATATGGCTTATATATTATCGCTGGATTCGTGTGGAAATTTATTTTCCAGATTCTTCGACAGATTCAGATTTAGATTTCTGTAGTAACGGAAATCACTGTTTTAGTACTGTACTGTCATGCTGTCTTGAATATGAACAAACACTGTCTTGCTCGTTTATGTGACCGTATATCATCTATGCATGTTTATTTGTTTCCCTGAACTAAATACTGATTATAACATGATAGTTTGACACTATTTCATGCACTATCATGTCTGTTGATAATCATAATAAAAGTGATCAAGCCGGAGTTTCTTAAGGGAAGATCTAGTAGTGGAAAATATGGAAACGTGTACTTGGAAGGGAACTAGTGTTCCATACTGTTACTGTTACTGTTACTTTTACTACTACTGTTACTGTTATTTTTACTACTTTTGCTACTATTACTGATACTTGAGTACACTGTCCTATTATGGTCCACTATGAAATATAAAAGCGGAACGATTTGTTGTAGCAACCATGTGTTATATTTTTGGGCGCATAAAGTTCTACCTAGCTAGTAATACACATAAAACTGATACTGTTGATACTGTTGGACTGATACTGTTATACTGTTACACTGATATACTGAGCTTACTATTATTGGACACTTTTAGTTGCCATATGACACTACACTTGACACATTCATTTGTACTGTTAGTATACTATGCTAGATGACTTTGTTTTACTGATTCATGCTAGTTATTACTGTTGATGCATTATACCATGTTATATTTATTTTCGCTGTTATTTTAGATTTGACTATTCCATATAATTGTATCCTACATTATAAGTGGCCCGTAACTTACACTGACGGGTACTTGTTTTCTCTTTCCTTCTTTTGCAATTATTAATTGCATATCAGGATGGTCAGCTTCCCGATGGCATTGGCGAAATGAGATATTAGTGCTGGATTTCTTACTTATTAGTATTACTATTATTGTTGCTTTGAATAATGTATTCTGAGTACTCGGATGATTACTTTGTATTTGGGCGATGTGACCCAGGACATTTTACTTGTCCAGACTATGATTTATTTGAGCATAATATATTTTGTTTCAAGTAAATTTTGTTGGTTTATTAATTAAATTTTGCATGTGTGCTTGACTCTTTTGCTTCTGACTCTGATTATTTTGTGAGATGTTGTAAAGATTCCTGAACAGCTTATAGATGATGCAAATCATTTGCTGGGTTGAGTCGCGTTTCTGTATTCCGTATTCTTTATGGGAAGCGGGGTGTGACAAGGCTTTTAGTGGTATCAGAGCCCAGGTTTAGCTAATATATTAGTTGCCTAATATATTAGACAAGCTTGGCTCGAACTGGGATCGGCTCAATATTTCACCAACCATGCATGCATAAATAAATTATTATCAACTTTGATTCTGGATGCTAATTGTTTTGATTTTTGTACAGACTATGGCTCGTGGGAATTCTTCTCAGCCTGATCTGATTGAGGCTGTCACTGCTGTGCTTAAGCGGCTGATTAATCAGCAGCAAAACCACAGCGATCTAGTGATGGCTGCTCTTGAAGCTGCCCGGGTTCCGCCTCCCGTTGTGCCTGTCCAGGCATATCTTCCGCCTCGTTCAGGAATAGTTACAGATTTTATGAGGCTGCATCCCGACCGATTTTCCGGTACTGAGACGCCTTTGGAGGCTGAATAGTTGTTGATCCAGACCGAGCACTTACTCTTGGCAGCACGTGTTACCGAGGCTGATAGGACGTGGTTTCCATCCAGCTGGTGGATTTGGCTCATATTTGGTGGATGGCCGAGTCCGAGTGACTTAAGAGGCCTATTTCTTGGACTACTTTCACTCGGGGATTCTTGGAGAAGTTCTTCCCCAGTAGTACTCGAGTTGAGATGGAACAGCAATTCCTGGCCCTAAAACAGGTTAAGGAATTATTCTATTTTGGAATTTTGTTACATAATTGTTCAAACAATGTTGTAACATGGACTTCTTGAAATAGGGCTCTAGGTCAGTGGATGAGTACTCAGCTGAGTTTACTAGACTTAGTCGCTTTGCTGCCATTCTTGTGGCAACCGAAGAGGATAGGGCTCGTAGATTCACAAATGGGCTTGAGCAGGATATCAAGAGGCATCTTGTCTCTCTTCATTTGCGTACTAATGCTGAAGCTCTTGAGGCAGCTCGAGCTTAAGAGCAGGCTCGTGGTGGTTTGTTTCCTTCTCCGTGGACTGTTCCGCATTCTGCTGCTAGGCCTTCTGGTGGTCCTGTTCGGAGGCATGTCCCAACCCATCGGTCAGGGCAGCTCCGTATCCTTCTGCTGGTTTCCAAAATGGTAGTTTTTATGACTTCTGTCAGATATCTGGGCATGAGCGTTTGGCGCGTCAAGCACCGGTGCTTTAGGTGTGGCACCACTGATCATTCAGTACGCGATTGTCTACCGCAGCAGCAGGTGCCTCTTCCAGCCAGGGGTCCTGTTCAGCAAGAGGCCCAACTCGTGGTCCAGTTAGGCCTCCGCTTCCTCCTCAACGTCAGATTGTCGGTCAGAGGACCGCTACTCCGAGGAGAGGTCAGACTTTCAACTTGACTGCTGCAGATGCTGAAGCAGCTGAAGGAGTTGTGGCAGGTATATTTTGTTTTGCTATTTTGTTGTTCGGTTTTTCTTTTTGTTTTGTTGTTTTTTTTCTGCATTTTTGTTTTCCCCTCACCCATGATTGTCTGCTTTCCTTCTCCTTATCTTTGGATTCCTTAAGTGTCGTCCTTATTTGCTCTTTTCCTGCTCGTGTTCTCTTTGATTCTGGGGAAACCCATTCTTTTTTCTCCTCACGATTTGTCTCTCGCCATCAGTTGGAGTGTAGCAACATGTCTGAGACTTGGAACATTATGACAGGTGGTGGTGTTGTCATTTGTTTCCGTGAGTGCAGGCAATGTTCCGTTGTTATTAGGGTCGCAGATTTCAAAGCCAACCTGATTATAATTCGGAATTCGGGATTCGACGTTATTCTGGGTATGGATTGGTTGTGTGAAGCCCATGCCATTATTGATTACCGTATCAAGAAAGTTGTTTTCAGAATTCCAGATCGAGCAGAATTTGAGTTCCATGTCGGGGAGTCTTTCCTTGGCCGAACAAAGACTGCAGTTGAATAGGAGGATTGTGCGATGGAATTGTACTCAGGCTGTAGGCTATGCCTCTAGTAGTTTAGGATTTCTTGGATGTTTTCCATATGAGTTGCCTGGCTTACCCCCTAATAGGGAAGTGGAGTTCGGTATTGATGTTCAGCCTGGAACAGCACCGATATCGAAGATTCCCTACAGAATGGCACCAGTTGAGCTAGCAGAACTTAAGGTGCAGATTCAGAAGCTTCTTGATTTTGGTTTCATCAGACCAAGTGTTTCGCCTTGGGGTGCTCCGATCCTTTTTGTCAATGAGGATGGTAGTCACCGACTGTATGTGGATTATCGGGAACTAAACAGTGTTACTGTGAAGAACCGGTATCCTTTGCCTAGGATCGATGATTTGTTCGACCAGTTGAGTGAGACTGCTGTTTTCTCGAAGTTGGATCTTCATTCTAGGTATCTTCGAAGTTGAAGGTTGCTAATATATAGAGGACGTCATTCAGGACTAGATACGGGCTCTATGAGTATCTTGTGATGTCATTCGGGGTCACTAATATGCCAGCTGTATTCATGAGTCTTATGTACCGGGTTTTCTCTCAATTCTTGGATAGATTTGTGGTGATCTTCATTGATGACATTCTAGTATATTCTCGGAATTAGGAAGATCATGCTCAGCATCTTAAAGTGGTTCTGCAGACTTTGAGAGAGAATCAGCTCTATGAAAACTCAACAAGTGCAATTTTTTGCTCGACAAGCTTTCTTTTTTGGGGCACATTATTTCTGGCGATGGTCTTTCTGTGGATCCAGCCAAGATTGACAGCTGTGAAGGATTGGCCTATTCTCAAGTCAGTTTCTGAAGTCATGAGTTTTCTCGGTTCGGCTGGCTATTATCGGAAAATTCGTTCAAGATTTTTCGAAGATAGAAGGACCATTGACTAAGTTGACTGGGAAGAATCAAAAGTTCTGTTGGTCTGATGAATGTGGTTTGGCTTTTGTTGAGTTGCAGAACAGATTAACATCAGCGCCTGTGTTGACTATTTTAGATAGTTCAGGCAGATTTGTAATTCACTGTGATGCTTCTGGTAAGGGTCTTGGAGCAGTTCTTATGCAGAAGGGCCGTGTCGTTGCGTATGCATCGAGGCAGTTGAGGTCGCATGAAAAGAACTATCCTACTCATGACTTGGAGTTAGCGGCAGTGATCTATGCTTTGAAGCTGTGGAGACATTATTTACTTGGAGACTACGTGGAAATCTTTACAGACCACAAAAGTCTCAAGTATGTTTTCACCCAGAAGAAATTAAACATGAGGCAAAGGCGATGGTTGGAGCTTATGGCCGATTATGAGATCAGTTTGCAATACCATCTTGATAAAGTAAACTTGGTGCCAGATGCTTTAAGTAGGAGACCAGCAGTTATGTTTCTTACTCAGCAGAGTGATCTCATTGAGCAGATGAGGAGGTTGGATTTGGAGGTTTTGTTGCCGAGTTCTGGTCGGAGTTGTCTTGCGCTCCAGTTTCAGTCTTCTCTTGTTGATCAGATCAAGGAGGCTCAGGCTGGTGATGCGCAGTTGCAGGGTTTTCGAGCTGAGGTTGAGTCTGGGTCCAGAACAGACATGGTAATTCATGTCGATGGTTTGCTTCGTTTTGGTTCCCGGTTGTGTGTCCCTAAGGGTGATGTTCGTCAGAGGTTGCTTAAGGAAGCTCATCAGTTCTCGTATTCTATCCATCCTGGTGGTACTAAGATGTATCGAGATTTGAAGCTTCATTTCTGGTGGCATGGTATGAAAAGGGTTGTAGTTCAGTTTGTTGCTCAGTGTTTGATCTGTCAGCAGTTTAAGGTAGAGCATCAGAGAACCGCTGGACTTCTTCAACCGCTTCCTATTCCGGAGTGGAAGTGAGAGCATATCACCATGGATTTTGTGACCAAGGACAATTCTCAACCCAACAAGACAAAAGACAATTTCATGAAATTAAATTTAAATTAGGAAAAGAAGGAGTAAGATTCAAATAATCAAACTGAGATCAAGGGTAAATCATGAATAATATTAGAGTTGATGTCATTCGATACAATAATGAAACAAAATGAAATATTATAGAATTACAAAAGAGATTACAATGGGGATCAATAATAAAAGGGGGAAAATGAAAACGGAAGTTACACCTATACCATTATCTTGTGATCTTATAGCATCTTATTGATAAATTACCGTTATAGATGGAACATTGTTATCGTGCCGAGTACATGAACTATAAAGCCCACCACTAAGTCTAAATGTAACTTGTTTGTATGTAGCAACCATGTGGTAAATAGATGGAACGCATGAAGTGCTACATTAGTTATGATTAAAATGATTAATAGACTTAAGGATCACACCACATCGACACTGCATATTGTTCATCATTGTTCCTATTGATATCGAATATTGGCTAAGTGTTATTGATATTAGTCATTGATTACTGTTACCGAATATTGCATCATTGTTTATAGCTATTGCATCGATTATCGTGATATTGATTATTGATTATCGTGCCATGTTATTGATTCATATTGATCCACTGAATTCATTGCTATACCGTTATTCCATTGTTCCCTGCTTTCTCTACTTGCTGTCCACGACTTGCTCTAAGGACAATATTTCTTCTCAATGAAATGTACACAAGTAATGAAGGTGAATTGCCTACTAGGATTAGAGTACAGACATTCTGAAGATTTAATGCTATCTAATTGCTCACTGTTTTATTGAACTATTGTATTGAGACTTATTACTATTGTGTTTGGAATTTATTATTGTATTGGGCTTATGTCCCGGATTTTAATTATTGTTTGCAGATATTGGATTATTATTGTATTTGGATATTTCATATTGTTTATTCTAAGTATTATTGTTCGTGAGATTATCATTATTGCCTACTCAAGTGTTCTGTATTGATTATATTGTTAAGTTGATTGGATAAACAGCTTATGGGTGACGTTAGTCATTCGCTGGGCCAATGTTATGTACTCGTATTCCGTATTTTTGGAAAACGGAGCGTGACAAGGTTTTTAATGGTATCCGAGCTCTAGTTTGGATAATATATCAGTCAAACGTGACTAACAAAAAGAATTTTGGCTTCGATTGATATATTAATCCAATTTGAGTTTTATCGGTTTGACTCAACAGTATGTGCAATACAGTGATCACATGAACAGTTGATATTCAACATATGATCTGGAAATTAGTCTCATTTGATTACTTTTTGATCCCTTCCAGTTTCCTTATTGGGTATAATTTCATTCTTTTCATACCCATATTCTTTTGATTCCGGTGTCATCCGTTCTTCTTCCTACTTGGTCCGTCGATCAACATCACTTGATCTGCTACGACATGTTTGCAGCTTGGAACATCACTATCAGAGTGGCGCAGCAGAAGCGTGGTGGGCCCATAACCCACAAGTCCCAGGATTCTCTTGTTGTTTCTCTTTCTTTGCATTGTTTACTTCCTTTCCATTCATTTGCATTACCATCATTCATTGAATCCTCATTTAATATCATTCTTGATCACTTCATTCTTATCCATGTTCCTATTTATTCTTGTGTTGCCACCATTTTGTCTTTCCCTTTGGATTCCCTACTTTGTTCTTTCCCAAGTTTGCTTTTACCTTTTCTATGTACCGCCTGAGCAAATTTTGAGGATGAATTTTTGTAGTAAGGTGGGTAGGATTGTAACCCCCATTTCCGACAATAATTATTTTTCGTATATTTTCGATAATTTGATTTTTATAAATTTATTTTCTGCTAAATTCTGTTCGGATCTTTTATTAAAGTATTTTCTAAACGAAAACTTTATTTATTTCGAATAATGGTGTGTTTTGATCTTACTTCATATTTCTTATTGATCAGATATTTTTATTTGAGTCTGAAGCATATATATTATTATTATTGGATTATTTTAATCTTATTGGTATTGTTATTAGTTTATTTGCAGTTATTACCTTTATTATTGTTATTATTATTATTATTAGTATTAATATTAATATTTTTGTTAATATTATTGTTGTAATTATTAGTATTATTATTCTTATTTTCATTATTATTATTTTTATTATTTTTGTAAAGTCCGAACATATTTATTTACTTGTATTTTGTTATTCGATTTAAGGTATATTTATATGTATATTTTTTTTAAAAAAAATTCCTATAGTCTATTCTCTTATTGGATCCAACCCGATACCCAAAAACCTAATATCTTAATTAAATCTCTATAAATACTACTCTAAAACCAAAATCCTAACCTAACCTAACCCTAAACACCTTCAGCCGCCTAACCCTATCCATCTAATGTGCAGCCCTGCCCTATTCATCTTCAATCTCTGTTTTCCATCCCCAAGCCTTTCGTCCTCTTCCTCCAATCGCCCACCTGCTCCTCAACTCCGTCGCTCGACCTCTGCCATCACCCCCATCCTCGACTTCGTCCTCATCCCCATCGTCACCCTCACTGCAGCGTACCCACCGCCACCACCACCGCCCTCGTCGTCGCCTCCCATCGAATCACCGAAGAACCCATCAGCTGTCATCTCCCATCATCTTCCTCTATCTTGCCTGCTCACTGTCGTCGCTTACCTGTCGCCCTCTTCTGTCTCCGATCATCCCAACACCACTAGCCACCATCACTAGACCTTGCCTTCATCCTATCGCCTTCGCCATCCACCGAACCCCTCATGGCCATTTCCTCCGTTCGCCACCCCCAACCTTGTCGACCACCTTGATCCTCTCTGTTGTCCCCCGCAACCACCGAAGGTCCCTCTTCACCCTCGTCGTTTTCCACTCACCTTGATTCTACCACTCGAGCTCTCTCCACTGCGTCGCTTCCCGACCACCTGCACCTTGCCGTCAGACGCCTTACCACGGGTTGTCACTGTCGCCAGTCGCCGTGAGCACCGCCATGCCATTCCTTTCTCGTGCTGCCATGCCATTCCCTTCTCGCTATCTCTTCCTTGCTCTCTCCGTCGACCGCTGTGGAGAAGAAGGGGATTGGTTGATGGTGTTTGTAGTTTGGGTTGAGCTTGGATGTATGCTGTTTGGGATCCAAGAGGTTGACGCTTGCTGTTTGATCTGATCTTTGATCTTTTTATACTGACCCTTTAATCTTCTTGATCATTGAATCTGAGCCATAGATTGCTTGATCTTGAATCTTGGTCTTGATATTTGATCTCGGTCGTTGGCTATTTGATCTTGCACATGACCGTCGATCGCCATTGAGATCCGTACCCGATTGTGATCGTCACATCGATAATTGCTTGCTTGCGATCGTCGCCGTTGCCGTCGGGATTCTTATCCCGTTATTCTCAATATATTTGGATCTAACGTTGTCTAACAGGCAAGTCATCGTCCTCTTGAATTGTTAATTGTATCAAATTCAAGTTTTGTAGAAATTCTTGCAAGTAGAACCTATTCGTTATCATATCATTGTATTGATTATCTTCGTTGGGTCTATTGAGGGTTTACACGAGCTAACACCAATATTCTTGACATTGTGCCACGTTTGACTCTAAAGATTGGATCTTTCATGTATTCATGTAGAACTAATAATAGGGTTAACCATATAATCATGATTCAATTAATTATTGTAGAGACAACTACTAGGTTGTATGTTTGGTTGATTGTTTGTTGTTTGATCGATGATTATTTAGTGTATGCATATGATTTTATTCTTATTCATTATGTTATTGCACCCATCATGTTGATTACACAATTTATTGACTAAAGAATCAATACCCATCATGTTTAAATCAATTTATTTCAAGAAAACTACACAAAACCTGTATCTTGCTTGCTGGCCTGTATGTTGACTGCTATTTTTGAACTAGTAAATGATCTTAAAAAGAATTATTTTCTGAATATGAATTGTAGCCTTATCTTTCTAGTTTCCATAACATCTTGAATTTTTGAATTCTGAGTTGTGTAGCAATAGTTATGCCCATTTTACTATAGCTGTGTTTTTTACTTTCAGATTTTCAGATTCTTGTATTTTGCATGCTTAAACAGTAAAAAGGCTGATCAAATTTTAAAATTTTGCTCTGATAATTTCCAGATTGATAGTAATCATGTTTAAGAGTCTAGAAAGTATTTTTAATGAATTTATTATGGAGTTTTTACTGTTTCTAAATATATAATAACATGATGTTGAAATTCTGTCTGAACATGAAATCTGTAAAGAACAATGTGATGGACAAGCTACTGTTGTCAGATTTTGAGCTTTAAATATGCGTTGGAACCATGTAGAAGTCTAGTTTCTAGAATTTCTAACAAATTCAGTTTTTGATTTTTAAAACAGTGGAAAACTCTGTCTTTGGGTTATGAGTGTTACTCTAGGTTGCCCGGTCGTTGTCTTGAGGGTTACTCTGGGTTCTGCTCGTTCCTCTCTAGCTGGCATTTATAAGGCTTGATTGAGCCCTTACAGCTACCTTTGCTAGTGTTTCTGCTGGGCTTATTTTGCAGCTATGAGTGTGTTTTTGTTTTGTTTCTTTTTCGGCTGTCCGAGCTTTAGTTTTGGTGTTGGGGTTTTTCTGCCTGTGATGGCGTTGTTGGAGGTGGTTTCTGTTGTCTTATTGTTACATTCTGATGACTGCGCTGCTGATCTAGGAGTTTCCTCTGGTCTCTGCTTATGGTGTGGCCTACTCTGTCTTTGGGTGATGCATCGTGCGCTTTCTGTTCTTGGTGCTTTGGCCGGTGCAATTGTTCGAGGTACTTTTTGCTGATGGTCCGGGGTCTCTCCGGGCTTTTTTGAGCCATTACTGGCCCCCCGTTGTGATTAATTTTCTGTATATAGCCTTTTTTTAATTTTTATTATTATTCTTTGTTTTACATATTGTAATATTATCGGTCTTTGTATATACTCTATTCGTTTATAATTTATTCTTTCTTTGGGGCTGGAGTCTTCCGACTCAATCTCTGTTATAAAAAAAAACAGTGGGAAAATGCATTTTTGTACAGACTACTCTTGATGTCCACAATTTTATCTACTAGTTTTTAATAGATTAATTATCCTATATCGTACTATTGCATGAATTAAAGTGTGTATGTTGCATTGCATGATCTTAGTGTCCTATTGTCATCATTCTAATTGCCCTACTTCATGTTATCACCATATTGTCCCTCTATTGTTGTTATTGTTCATCCAATGTCTCGAATTGCATAATATATTCTTGCATTGATAAAATAATTAACAAGCCGGGGTTTAAGGGTTGACTCCAGTAGTGGACAATATAGGAACTGTACTTGGATGAGGGCTTGTGGTTCCCTATATCTTTATCCTGTGATCTTGTGATCTTGTAGCATCTTATTGATAAATTACCGTTATGGATGGAACATTGTTATCGTCCCAAGTACATGAACTATAAAGCCCACCACTAAGTCTAAACGTAACTTGTTCGTATGTAGTAACCATGTGGTAAATAGATGGGACGCATGAATTGTTACATTAGTTAGGGTTAAAATGATTAATAGACTTAAGGATCACACCATATCGACACATCATATTGTTCATCATTGTTCCTATTGAAATCGAATATTCGCTAAGTGTTATTGATATTGGTCATTGATTATTGTTACCGATTATTGCATCATTGTTTATAGCCATTGCATCGATTACTGTGATATTGATTATTGATTATCGTGTCATGTTATTGATTCCTATTGATCCATTGAATTCATTGCTATACCGTTATTCCATTGTTCCCTGCTTTCTCTACTTGCTGTCCACAACTTGCTCTAAGGACAATATTTCTCCTCTTTTTTAGATGAAGTGTACACAAGTAATGAAGGAGAATTGCTTGCTGGGATTGGAGAACAGACATTCTGAAGATTTAATACTATCTAATTACTCATCATTTTATTGAACTATTGTATTGAGAATTATTACTATTGTGTTTGAGATTTATTATTGTATTGGGCTTATGTCCCGGATTTTTATTATTTTTCTAGATGTTGGATTATTATTGTATTTAGATATTTCATATTGTTTATTCCAAGTATTATTGTTCATGAGATTATCATTATTGCATGCGCAATTATTCTGTATTGATTATATTATTGAGTTGATTGGATAAACAGTTTATGGGTGATGTTAGTCATTCGCTGGGCCAATATCATGTACTCATATTCCGTATTTTTAGAAAGCGAGACATGATATTGTGATTGGGAGTGATTAATACAGGAGATTAAGTAGGGGTTAGTTAGTTGGATCATGGGTAATTAGTGGAGAGGTGTATGCAGTTAGTACAGGGAGTGGGCTAGGATTAGTTTGGGTTGGATATGTGGGCTTGGGCTAGAGATGGGATTTAAATGTGGGCTCATAATAAAATGAAGATATAAACAATTATAGGATGGGCTATGATTAGTTGTGATTATATTAGAATGGGCTTTGGGTTCACAAAATAAACAAGATTGTGTTGGGTTTAAATAATATATAACTAAACAAATTATTCAATGGATTAGGAGTTGGGCTAGACGAAATAATCGAATATTCAAAAGAAGGAAATCGGATTCCAAAGAATAGTAGGATTTGGTTGGAAAATTTAAAATTCAGGAATACGAAGAAAAAAATAAATACAAATCCGTATAAATGGGAACTGGGGTTATACTTAATTTCTCGTTTTTAGCAATGGATGAGTCAAGTGATCCATTAGATATTTGTTTATATTGTTTAAGTTCATGACCAACCTATTTAGCTTAATCTTTTAAATCAGTAGCAATTTCATATAATTCATCATAAGTAGGTTTTTCGATTACCTCTTCTTGAAGTGATGGCTGCCCTTCAACATCTCCAAGAGCCATAAATGTGAATCTCATGTTTGCTTGCTCATATTAATCGTCTTCATTATCTCTTGAATCGGAAGCCAAGTTGCCTTCAATGCCTTCTTTTTGTAGTTTGAGTTTATATTGTATTATTTGTTACTATCTTGATTGGGAGAGAAATCTACACGAATGTGTTCAGGCTTCTTGGATTTGTTGCATGCTTCGTCTTTTCATGTCTATCTTCCTTGAGAGCTGGGTAACCAAAATTCTCCCTTCTTAATAGCTGACATGTATTTGGTTTTTGAGAAACTTACTAACTTTTTTTTGTTAGACGCACAATGTCCTCGTCGGATAATTTGTTGTCTGAGTGTGAGTTCGAGTGGTGTGGTGTAGCATCTTTCGAAGATATGGTATTCTCTTGAGTTTTGGGTATGATCACAATATATAGTCTATACATTTTTGTCTCTAGCATCTCCATTTCGTAGGGTCAACATCTGATCTATACATTCACCTGGAAGCATGCAAAACACATCAAACTTATAATAACATAAAGTAACTCTTGTTTTACTTTCGATGTGGTTTCTTCATGAAACCATTGTAAATTGTTTCATATTTCATATGTAGTTTTGCAATTTTCTCCACATCTCATGAGTTCTTCATGATTCAATCCTGCATAACATGCGGTCAGGGCTTTGGAGTTTGCATTCTTTAGTGCAAGTTCTGCTTTGGTTAACGACTTCTTTCCATTACTACGGGAATAACTATTTTACTGATGCACACATTTCAGACTTCCTCTCCAGGTATCTGCAAAAAATAAGATACACGAACCTTCCACACATCATAACATTTGCCATCAAAGTAAGATGTGCGTGTAATATTTGACACATTGGAGTTGAATGACTCCGATGAGTACAAGTCATCGGGAGAAGGGATTTCGGCCATTGGACATTTTGCTCTAGTTGTCTCTCCCTTCTTGATAGCTGACATGTATTTGGTTTTTGAGAAACTTACTGATATCTTTCTGTTATACGCACGATGTCCTCATCGAATGATTTGTTGTCTGAGTGTGAGTTCGAGTGGTGTGGTGTAGCAGATTTCAAAGCGATGGTCTTCTCTTGAGTTTTGGGTATGATCACAGTATATAGTCTATACATTTTTGTCTCTAGCATCTCCATTTCGTAGGGCCAACATCTGATCTATACATTCACCTGGAAGCATGCAAAACACATCAAACTTACAATAACATAAAGTAACTTTTTCTTTTATTTCGATGCGGTTTCTTCATGAAACCTTTGTAAATTATTCCATATTTCATATGTAGTTTTGCAACTCTGTTCACATCGCATGAGTTCATCATGATTCAATCCTGCATAACGTGCGGTCATGGCTTTGGAGTTTGCATTCTTTAGTGCAAGTTATGCTTTGGTTAATAACTTTTTTCCATCACTGACGGGAATAACTATTTTACTGATGCAGATATTTCAGACTTCCTCTCCAAGTATCTGCAAAAAATGAGACATACGAACATTCCACACATCATAACATTTTCCATCAAAGTAAGATGTGCATGTAATATTTGACACATTGGAGTTGAATGACTCCGATAAGTACAAGTCATCGGGAGAAGGGATTTCGGCCATTGGACATTTTGATCTAGCTTTTAAGCCAATACTGAGTACCTTGCTCTGATACCACTGTAAATAAACCTAGTGGATGAATAGGGCAATTTTACGGAAATAAAAATTTTAAGTGAATGGGTAAAGTTGTAACCCTCATTCCCGAATGTACAAAAGTTTCCTACGTATTTTGTATTTTGATGATATGTAATTTTTTTGTTCTTTTGAATTCATTTTTTAAAGTCAAATGTAATTCTTCTATTGGTACCCCTCCTATTTGAATTCAAGCCCAAGCACACTTTTAAATCATAATTCAAACCCAAATAACAAATCCTAACTCAAGCTGAAGCCCAACTCGAAACTTGATTGCACATCCATACTAATTCCCCCCCCCCCCCCCCTGCCGCCGCCAATCTACACATCCCCACTAATTACCCCCACCCAAACTGCCTAACAACTATCCTCACTTCCTAACACCCATTACCCCACTAATCTCTCCGCTAACCCCACTAATTACTCACCTATTCAATTACTACCTCTTCCTCTCCTTCATTACTGAAACCCAACTCCTCAACCCATCTTCAACCCGAGCTCACCTTCCCCTCAACATCCACCTTGATGTCTCATACACCGCAACACCACCCTCCATCTCCACACAATGTCTCCACTAAAATCCTCCATTCATCTCTGCCTCCCTCACCCTCACCGAGCCTCCACCTTCAACCCTAATCAAAGCCCATCTTCACCAACCACTACACCTTCATCTCCTTCATCCCACAGCTATCCAAAACTCCATTGAAACCATGACTACCTCTTCTTCTAAAACTCAACCTCCTTCACCCCGACTCCATCCTGAAACCCTCATCTTCACTTGTTGTCGCCATAAACCCCCACCCGAACTCCTTCAACCCAACTTCTGCCCATCATCTTCATCCCTTCTAAACACACCACCCAAAGCCTCCTCTAGCACCACCATCTCCTCAAACCCAAACCCTGCCTCCACCAACTCCTTACACCACCAAAACCCCCGACGCCCCCTGCTGCCTTGTTGCCCTTCCACCGACAACCAACCTGTTAGGTTTCGACGGTAATCTCAGATTAAATACACAGCAAAAAATTACAAATATATATATATACTGAAACCTAGCCATGATTCATGTGAAAACCATAAATCGTGTTTAGAAGTAATACCTTAAAGATGGATCTGCTGTCTCCATAGTATGCGGATCATAGCACTGCAATATTGCAGTGCTTCTATGGTATCCACACAAACGGATCGAATCAAGCTGTCCCTTACGCTGCGGTGCTAGATGCGGGAAGGAGATGTTCCTCACGATCTCTCTCTCACACAATTTCTGTGATGGCTAGGGTTTTCCTTAAATATTTCTTTTCCATAGATACATATCATATATATAGATGTAGAAAATCAACCCTCAGAGAGTAACGAGGCTGTTTGGCTCACAATTTGACCTGGGTCAGATTCGTGTATGGGCCTTTAAACTTTAATTGGCCTATTTAATCTAATTAATTACCCAACCATGTCAAGAGTCCATGTCTTACTTTAAATTCAATTTCGATCCATTCTAAGTGTGTAACCCTGTAGGTTCCCATTACGTTGACAGTAATATTAAAATCATATTCTAGTATTACAAATAGTGAGCGGTATCTAGCAATTCATCACTGTTACTCAAGTATTGGGAATGCCAGTGATTGGACATAATCTTTCCGTGACCAATGTTACCATGTAGTCTATTCCTTTTGTCCATATATCTAATGACCACAATTCATAGAGCGTGTCACCCTTGTATAGTTCAATCTATGGTTTCTTGATGTCCGAGTAAACTTACTAAAAACAAATGGGCTCAATATCTCATATTAACTCATTTGAGCATGACCATGCATATTGCAATTTCACTCAATCAAGGGGCCCATAGATATCGCTTCTATTATGTAACAGGGACAAATCCTATCTAAGTTACTCACATCCCTCTGCATGATTTGTAGCATATCCAATAGTCGACATTATAATCACCTTATTACAGGCACTGTTTGATGACATTAAATCTCATGTAGGGAACTGTAGTGACTTCAAGTCAAAGGACTATATACACCATGGTCACTGTGAGAACCACTTATGACACCCGCGTAACGATCCATGCAGCGTTCTTATGATGGGTCAGTCCAGTACATTATTACTCTAATATGTACCCATGTGAAGACTTGATATCTCATATCCATGTCTAGTGAGATATGGTCATCAATCTACAGACATACTAGTCTCTATGTATCATTGTTGTCCTAATTCACAATAATACTTGACTACGGACATTTAAGAATAATGTTCTGATTACAACCAATACGATCTAACAATCAAGTCATGCACTTGATATCTCATAATATTGAACTCACTATTCTAAGGACTTTATTATGTTCATTTAATCATAATAAAAAACACAATAAATGAAATGCATCATATATGAAATAAATATCGTGATACAATGTAAACTAGTAATGTCAACATATAATTGGCCACTAAGGCATACACCAACACAACCTCCACCTCCTCCACTTCGCCCTTGTTGTACCTCATCCCGCAGCTCATTGCAGCCACAACCTGCACCTCATTTCCTCCAAGCCTCCATCGTCCCGACCTCTTCCATCTTGAGGCCATCTTCTCTTGTTGCCATCACAAACACAAAACGCCCTACACCCATAGCCCCACCATCATCTTCTGTCCCTGCTTCCAAACTCCTCTGTCACGCCCCGCTTCCTAAAATACAGGAATACGAGTCCGTGAGGACGACCCAGCAAATTATATTAACATCATCCATAAGCTGTACCAATCTTAACTCAAAAACATGAAAAGAATAATCACAACCACGCAGAAAAAACATAATCACATAAACAAAGATACTATGATAAAACATGCAATAGTCCAAAGTAATAACCAACAACTGTGAATAAAAAACTTCGGGTCAACAAGCCCGAAATACAAAGTTCAACAAGGTAATAATGCAAGTATGAAATAAACATGCAGGAAATAATTTATTATAGGCAATGCTCCAGGTTCCATCCTAGAAGAATTCCTCACCAAGACCTTCAGGCAATTCTCCCTGTGCACCTGTAGTTTAATCATCTAGAATTGGGGGGAAATATCCATTAGAGCAAGTACGGACAGCAAGTAGGGAAAAACAAAGAGTAAAGGAACAAGGTATATGAAGGAATATGAAGCTAGAACAAAATCAAGAACAAATAATAATGGTTGATGGAAAGTCTAGATTTAGCAATGCAAATTTCAATAACAATAATCGATAAACAATGTCAATGTCAATAGTCATGATCAAGTATGCAAGTTTCAATCTAGTCTAATAGTATTTAGTCTACCTAATGTACGTACTACTGTGTCCCATACTGCAGGTCTGGTGCATATAACTAGTGTTCATTTAGACTATAGTGGTGGGATCTACATAGCATGTACTCGACATCGATAACAATAATTTATAATCAATAATTGACAATCAATAATTTACAATCGATACTCCTCCTTCCATGAAAATACAATATAACGATAAGGCCTTTACCGAGTACAGTTTCTGAGATTATCCACTACTAAGTCAACCCTTATTACCCCGACTGGTTAATATTTTATTATGTCAATCATGATCATGAAAATGTGTATAAGGGTGTCAAAGCGATGATAAGGATGCAACAAAATAATATGATGCATGATATATATATATGGTTCTCATTCACTAAATGCAAGGTTAACACATTTACATGCAAATGCTACGAAAGCGCACATTCTAGACAGCAAGATGTTGTTGTACAAAAGTGAACTTTCTCGCTGCTAGAGCAAGGCAAATCTGGATCCATTGGGGATTCTAGAATCTAGACTCCCTGCCGGTTCCAACACATATTCACACAATATATAAAGACTACAGTGAGTGTGTCTACTAGTCGATTTATTACAGGTCTGCTGTTTAGACTGCAGCTCAAAGTGAAAGCATTATTGATGTGTATAATTTTTATATAATTATTTGTACTCATTTACCTATAAAAATTGTTTGTTTTCGTTTATCTTGTTTATAATTTATCTTATTTCTGTAGTTTTCAGTTAATTAATTATTTTTGAAAGAATAAGATTTTTGATGCAAAAAGTGAAGATTTTTGGAAAAAATCAACAAATAAAGCAAAACAATTGATTTTTTAAATTTTATTATTTTGTTGAATTTTAAATTTTACAATTTGGCCATGGGAAAAATAAAATATAAATTTTAATTTTCCAATTGAGTTGAAAGTGCAATAAACAATTTTAGAAGGGTTTAAATGAGCTAATATAATTTTTAGTTAGTTTAATTAATTTTAAACTAATTAATTTTATTTTTATTTTTTAATCCTAATTTCTGATTTTATTTTGTGTGTGCAGCACGTGTTTGAAGTAAAAGAAAGAGAAGAAAAAGGAGCAAGAAATAAAGAGCAAATCATACAACGAAATAAATAAATGAAGAAGAGGGATTTTTCTGCAAAAATACACCCTAAATCTCTCTTCCGTGCTCTATAAATACAATTCAAGGAGAAGCTTCAAAAACAGCGCTGAACGAAGGGAGAGAGCGACGGTCGATCCCTAATCATTATAAATAAACAAAAAAAATTAAAATTTTTTTAAAAAAAGCAGAACGGTTTCTATGGCGTGCTGTGCTCCAACTCCAAGGCGAAACCAGAGAGAGGATGGCACGATTTCCAAGAGAAGGTGACATGGCATCCTTGCTCTCTGGCGCGCTACAAGATGAAACGAAGAGAAGCAGCGTGGGAGAGAAGATGTGACCGGGTGCTGACCTAGCGCACTACAGGCGCTGACAGGCAGGACCATCCGAGGCTGACGTGGCTGGTGTTCTCAAAGCAAGACAGAGGCAGCAGGCACATGAGTCTCGAGGCTTGCTGACGTGCACTCTGCTGACGTCAGCAGCGTCTCAGAATTCAGAGACGGCAGATAGAGAGAGAGAAGATTTGATTGTATTAGCTGACTCGCTTTTCGAGGCTGATCGGTTTGTAATTTCTTTTAAAAAAGCAGTTCTTTTTGTATCTCTTTTCTTTCTCTAATTTTATTATGCAATCCAAGACGGTATTTGTTAGTTGCAAATTTATTATGAACTAACTTTATTTTTCTAGGGCTTTGATATAGCCTAGTTTTGATAACACAATTTTAATTCCATATTATTTTCTATTTTTCCGTGGTTGTGTGCTTGATTTTTATTCTTAATGCGTACAATCGGTGGACAGACATTTGTATGATCTATTAAATCATGAAGAGACTGAACTGGTAATTTGTGATTAATAAAAATTAAACTTCGTTATAAGAGCGAACTACTATTAATGTGACCGTTAAGAAATCTATAGATCTTAATGAATTTTCAATTGGAAATTTATGCATGAACTATGAAAAATGATTAGTTGAGAATAATTTTGATATTGCTTTAGAGAGAATATTGAATAATTTGGAGATTTTGGTCTACAACTTGGAAAAATAATCTTTTTATTCACATGGAGTTATAAATTGTGTTTGATAAACTAGGTGAAATCAAAAGTCCTAGAATTAATTTTGCCATTAACAAATCACAAAAATTTCAGATTCCGCACCTCTTAATTAATTTAGCTAGTTTTTTTTAGATTAATTTAATTTAGTCACTTTCTTTATGTAATTTAGATTTTCCACATATTGATTCATCTTGTAAATTCGGCTACTCAATAAAAAAATTGGTCCTTGTGGGTTCGACACTCTTCTCACTAAAACTATACTACTTGTTACGATTTTGTACACTTGCAAATATTCACATCAATTATATGTGTGATTCATTTTAAAAACTCAATTAAAACCTTACAAAATTTTAATCCATTCTCTGGGGTTTTCTACTATCATGCTTGTAAATCACATACCTTGATTCCTAATTTATGTTTCTATTTCTATTAGACGAACATTATCACGTACCCAATAAGTAGTGAATCTGAAATCTAGACAGTGCAGTGATAAAACTTGGATACCTGACAATCCGGGAGTCGGATCGCAAAACCGTTAGATGGTCTAGCTTCCAGTCTTGAAGGGGATACAACTTATATTTATAAAGTTTCAATTGATTCTGATTATAGCTAGGTTGATTACTCTATTCTTTACAGATTAAAGGTTCTGACAGCAGTCTCGAGTCAAATCTGTACTTGTAAAATCAAGGTGTAAATTCAATACAAAAATCTATAAAAATTGGAAAGTGGACTCTAAGCATTCTATTAATTTCCTGAAGAATTTCATGTCATTATTCCACCATTAATACTAAGCAGCAAATCCAAAAATACATAGCCAGCGGTAACAAAAAGTGTCATACTTAACAGCTCACGAATCAGAATCTGGATCCGTAAGATGTTCTGGAAACTAGATTCATCAAGCTACAATTTCTTTTTACATAGTTTGAGCTGATTTTAATAGTAACAAGGTCGAAATCTCAGTACAACATAGCACAGACAGCAAGAAATGATGAAATGTAATCATATGCAATTGTCATAATGAACAATCTACATGCTCCTATATCATGGAATGCACTAACATATATGCAGCAATTTAAGATGAATTTCTACAGTATAAAAGTTCAAATTATCATGTTACGATTCAAGTCTTAAGATCACAATTGATCATCACGCATTCAAATCACCGTACATTTACTTTATGAAAGTTTCTAGTCAAATTTTTTATGTCGTGTGTGCGTACAAGCTTGGGTTTGAATCAAAGGATATTGGCACAAAGTCAAGAATACCTCGGGTTAGCTCGTGTAAACCCTTGATATACTCAACGGAAGGTATACAATATAACAATATGATAATTGAAAGAGAACTACTTGCAGAGATCAGCAATCATGAATTGGAATAAAGAGTGAGTTCAAGTAGACTTGTCTTTATAACGATTACCAAGATGTAAGGAATAACATGACAAGAGTACCGGAGTGACACGAGCAATGGCGACAATGACAAAAGGAAGGGCAGGCAACTATACATGCAATGCACGTATATAGCAGCAAAGAACAGCAATGGCAAGGTGGCAATGGTAGAAGGCGACAGTAGCGGAGACTAGCAGAGGCTAGGGTGGGGACTGCTGGTGACGGTCGACAGTGGTGCTGAGCTGGGGACTCGACGGTGCTCGGGGAGAGGCATCGACGGGATGGTTGGCATCTAAGGAAGAAACAGTGCAGCGACGGGATATGGGGATTCAAAGGCGGAGACAAGGGTAATGGCGGTGGTAGCAATTGTAGATGGTCGTAGGGCGCAATCGAGCAGGAGGATGTAGTCGACTAAGCTGTCGACGAGGAGGATAGGAGGACTGGCAGCAGCTGGAGTTCTTCGGTCATTCGGATGAGAGGACGGCAAGGATGGCGAGGCTTCGAAGGTGGACGATGGGGTTGAGTGGGAGATCAACGAGGAGCAGGTGGGCGATCAGAGGGGTGATCGGGATGGGTGGAGGCAACGAGGAAGATGAGCGGGCGCTCAGGGTTGTGAGGGAACAGGGCGAGGCTGGTGCTCGAGTTGAGGGCGAGCGGTAGCAGCGCTCAGGAGGTTCGAGCAGAGGATGGGGTGACGGGGCGGTTGCTGTTTGACGAGGAAGACGATGAGGCTTGGGGGTGAGCTCTGTTTCGTTTAGGAAACAGAGGAGAGAGAGAGAGAGGATGGGGGAGAGAGGGAGTCGGGAGGGGTTTTTAATAAATATAATAAATATTATAATGGGGGTAGTTGAGATAGTGGGGTAGATAATGGGGTTAGTTCTAATTAGCAGGAGATTAGTTGGGGATGTGAGCGTGGAGAGATTTTAGGATTGACTGTTAGTGGGAGTAGAGTAGGATTCAATAGGATATGGGTTTGGGTTTGGGATCCAATAAGATGCGGATTTGGGTTTGGGTTAGGATTCAATAGGAGATGGGCTTGGGTTGCGCTCTGGTTATATATTAATAAATAATGCAAATCAAATGAATATGAAATTGGGCTTTAGATGATGGGCTTCATATTACTAAATAATAATACAATATATATTAAAATCAATGGGCTTTACAATAATAATAATAATAATAATAATAATAATAATAATAATAATAATAATAATAATAATAATAATAATAATATTGATAATAATAATAATACATGACAGAATATAATTTGGATTCAATACTTTCATGAAAATAATTCAATAATAATAATAATAATAATAATAATAATAATAATAATAATAATAATAGTAATAATAATAGTAATAATAATAATAATAATAATCATAATGAAAATAATAAAAATAATAATAATAAGGTTAATAAAAATCGGAATTGGGTTTAACAAATTATTAAAGTAAATCCAAATATTTTTGATTTGGCTAAAATGTAGATAGTCGATCAATTACAAAATGGAAAGTAAAGTTAAATTACACCCTTATTCGAAATAAACATAACTTTCGATTATAAAAGATTTTAATAGAGATCCAAAATGAATATAAAACATAACAGATTTATAATTAATCAAAGTACAGAAAATAGTCAGAAAAATATGTATTTACGGAAACGGTGGTTACATCCTCATCTATACTCCTTGTCGCCATTGCTTGACATCGTCGTTGGTGTCGTCGCCACAGTCATTCGTTGTTGTTGTCGTTGCCATTCTTGCCATTGTCGATGTGTTTCTCGCTGCCATTACTTGCCCTCTCCACGTCTGTGCCGCCCCCATACCGAAACTGAACCCAAAACAAACAACCGAAACATAAACCCCTAGCTACCTTCCTGCTATGGTTGCTGCCGCCGCGATGTCGTCCTTGTCGCTGTTGCTGCCTTGCTCGTTGTTGTTGTGTGTTGCTATCCTGTTGTCATATATCGCTGCTAAAGCCATCGCCGCTTATCCTTCTTCCCCATTGTAATCATCAATAAAGGTAAGCACTTCTTTGAACTCCTACAAGTAGCTCTTTGAATTAATTATCATTTCGTAAATTTCAGTTATTTTCCATTGAACTTGATTATCTTACGTAAAATCTAATTATTGTCAATGTTCATACAAGTATTTCACATTGTTTGATCCATCATATTATCGAGTTTTGAATTGTTCTATTTGACTCCCGTCAATTCGATGCCAATAAAAATATCATAAACTGCATTGTCATTGCATACACGGTGCGAACACAACATAAAAATGTATATGCACATAGATATATATGTTGATTCAAGCTTTATTTTGATTGTGTTGCAATATGATAGCATAATTAAATTATTAGATTCGACATTTTAGAAGTAATAATTATTGCACTTTGATGTTTTCAAAATATAAACATGTTATTATTCATACATAATGAATTGAACTAACACAGTAGATTGATAGAACAACTTCATATCGTGCATTGCATAGTTCTTGATACTCTTCTGATCCCTTCTTGATATATTCTTGATACTTGTCATGATTATCGTCATGTTTTTATCGTATCATGCACCGTTTGTAACACTCCAAATTCCAAATAAGCCTGAATTCGAAGTTCTACAGGATTTTACACTTCACTTTGTACAATTTTACAAGGAATTTAAAACTTTTATTACAACATACTCTTTTACATCAACACGCAGCGGAAAGTAAATGAAATACAACAATGATAAATGTACAATTGTAACAACTTTGGTATTTAAGTAATCATCATCATCAAATTCTTCTTTATATCTTCTTGTAAATTCCAAGTCCTGCATATGAAACTGTGGGCACGTCAGTTGCTTACAACCAATGAAATATTATACACGGCCATCCTCGCTATGTCGAAATTATAACGGTTCTTAAATACTTAAGCAAACACAAACTTGATCACAAACAAAACTAAAGATGGACTATCCTGTTGATGTCGTGGATGTTGTGCACTTAATCCTTAATGCAGTTATTTATATTAAATGACACTAATGCACACTTGTTCGAACTTATGCATCCCATTCTATATAAATCCGAGGGCAAGCCCTTAGCCGTTCTTCATCTTGTAGGGTTGAATTCCTCGTCATGAGTTTAACTAATACGGTAAATACGGTAAGTATCTTAGATGTTCTATGAGTTATGAGCCCATGTCCAGACAGCCTGAAGGGAAATTCCACATCATGACATGACGCATCATATAGACAGCTTATGGACAATTCGCCTCTGTCATGGGACAATGGCACTGCGTAGTCACCAAACACCCCACAAGCGTCGCCACAGTCCCGATAATTCCGGAGATGTATTTACGTCATGACATGACACATCATGTAGACAGCCTGTGAACACTCTCACACCGTAGATCCGAGGCCATCATACTTGTGTTTTTCTCTTACTTTCATCACATCTCCATTATAGTGTAGTCCTTACATTTTTAGTTTGTTTTAGAAGAAAATCATCACAATCTAGAGCTACCTTACCCTACCGGACTTACACCAAACAAAAGAGACAATCAACCCAACTGGCTATTTCTCAAGAGATGCTCAACCCACACTGGTTAACTCAAATTCATTAATATAAACTGTCGGTCACTAGGGTCTCGCCTAGCCTCTAAATTCCAACAACTATCTCGTTCTAGAGATCAACAATATGTTATAATCAATCTCAAAATAACATTTCCATTTCTTTAATAATAAACTATTTCTCAAAGCTCTCATAACATGAAAGTATTCAATTCAATTTCTTTTATCAATTTAATCACTTATAACATTGTATACAATTCAAATATTTACTTAATCAATGTTAATAATCATAAAATCTCATCGAGTAGAAATCTAATTTCATTCCAAATTTTCAATTCTCTTTAATTATGCAAGAGTCACATTTTAACCGATAAAATTGAGTTCTTCAACAATATTTAATGTAAAATTCCCTTTCAATTCTCATAAAATATATCAAAATGTTGTAGAAATAATTTTTATAAAGTCTAAACAATTTTAGAAGAATAATAGAATTTTTTTCCAATTTTTATTTCACTTAAAAACTCAAAATACCAAAAAAATCAAAAAAATTAAAAACAAAGCGGCAAGGGTCGGATTCGAACCCAAGGCCATACCCACCGCCTATGAACAGTAACCGACCCAAAGCACACCCGAAGACCGGTATGAGAAAAATTGAAAATTCAATCAAACAGAGCCTCTAACAAGACTCGAACCCAAACCAAGGCCTCCGCCCATGAATAGTAACCGACCCAAAGTGCACCCGAAGACCAATTGGTCTGAGTGACTAACTGATATGAAGTTGGTTAAGTACTTTTTGTATATACCGTACTGTATCTAACTCTTCCTTTAATAAACTCGATTTTTCAATCAATTCGTACTTATTCAAAAACTTAATTATTTCTAGAACATTTTCTTTCAAAATTAAAGTATTGTACATGTTCTTAAATTCATAAATTTCTCATTTTTCGCAATATAATAAGATCTTTCTTCAAAAATGCATCAAAGAACTCATATTACAATTTTTCAATTAAAATGTTGTCTCTCCTCAAAACTTCTTTATAAAAGTTTCTTATGCTCATAAATACATACTAGTGAGATTAATTCCACATTTTTTTACCACATTAGCATAAAAAAAAAATTCCTTTTTCATACATGTTGCATTATTTTAACTATTATTCTAACATGCATCAATTCTCATTCAAACAATTCACTAAATGATACTTTCTTTTTCTTTTTTTCTATTTTAACAAGGGTTTAGTCATTTATTAAATCACAATATCAATTCAACACATCAAAACACAATTAAATTAAGATTAAGAAATCTACATTTACCATACCAATCAAAATTTAACGATTAAATTATATATTATCTAGTATGCAACCTACTTCTAAATTAGAAAGGATTTTAGAAACACCCACCCAAGAAATATGATTTTTTAGCAATTGAACTCCTAGAATGAAATCTCCTAGTAGCAAAACTCCTTCAAAGGCTCCAAGAGAAACTCCACTTTGCCTCCTCTAAATCCGTGCATAAAGAGAACTCCCCAAACTTCCATTTAGGTAGTAATCAATGAAGGCATCTACTTCTCTTTTCGGCATGCAATAGTGAAGCACTAACTCATACCTATAGATCTACATATATATATAATTTGAATGGGGGAAGTATAGGTATATATACATATATATATGTATTAGGTGTGAGTGGAGAAAGAAAAAGGACTTGCTGGATGGTTGGTTTGCTGGATTGATGGGCTTCAGATGTGACAGAGAAGGAGAGAAAGAGGAATGAGGAGAAATGTGAAAGGGGGTCATTATATAATGAGATTTGTGATAGTTGTAATAACTACTTCCACTAATACAATCCACTCATCCACTCTATAATTCAAAAGTTTGTTCTTTCCCTCCATCCTAAACACAGCCGGTTGCTCACCTTGAGTGTGCAATTTGCACGTGTGAACGTGCACGTGCTTGTGTACACCACACAAAAATTGATATTTTTATTTTTAAATTAAAACATAAGTCATATATATATAATATGTATGTAAAATTAGTTTAATTAAAAATTATAATTTTCATGCATGAATAAAAATAGACACATACATACTTCATGAAATTCATTTTGAAAAAAAATACGCCCAAATACGTGCACCGCAAACACGTACGTCGCACGTAAAATATCAAAATACGAAATTAACTTTGTCAACGGAAAAATATTTATAAATAATTGAAATACAATATACAAAAAATATATTTCATTAATTTTTATATATTCCACACGAAATCACTACGGACATAGAAAACACGTGCAGCACACGTATAAAAATATTTTAATTAAAATAAGAGAAAAATAAATTTCCTTTTATAAAATAAATTCGAATACATAAATTAAATAATTAAAACACATAGACAATATTACACGTGGTGGTGGAAAAATACGGAATCGATGCGTGCATCAATAACACGTATAAAGCACGTAAAAACACAGGGATCGGAATTTTATATCTGAGTTGACTCAAATAGGATAAAATAAATTTTGAGAAGATAGGAAATGCATAAATATTTGGAATTCAAAATACATATTGAAGTACGTTACAAAATATACGTGCGTAACACACGAGGGGCAAAATTGTCTTTTCCAATTATGCGGGGTGTTACACCATTACTGTTATTGTCATTGATATTATTTTGGATGATAGAACTAAGTTCCATATGGTGCTAAGTATCACTAGAACTAAGTGTCACATGAAGCAAAGTGGCACGTAGATCTAAGGGCCACATCTTAAGAATCGATGGGGGCCCCATCTTGAACCTATGGGGGCAACCTCTAGAATTTGTGGGGGCCACCTCCAGAATACAATATCTTAAGAAGTAAAATGACTGTCTTGATACCATCGTTCCCAATGGTTACACCGACTGCAGTTCATGATTGATCATAATAAAAGAAGGATAAGTTGGGGTAATAAGGGTACGACTTAGTAGTCGGCAATATAGGAGACTGTACTCGGAATGGGGCCCGTGTTTTTTGTATCGGTTATTATTATCGGTCATGGTTTATTGTTTATTGTTCATCGATTGATTGCATATTGCTAACTACAGTATCCCGATTATCGTGTATTATTTATCGATTATTGCTTATTGTTATTGGAAGACCCAAGTACATGATCCTGAAGACTTCACCACATAAGTCCAAATGTTCACTTGATTGTTATGCACCTGAACATGTAGTATGGGACACAGGATTGCGTGTATTAGGTAGGTTAATAAAAGACTGATATACTCAAGATTGACACTGAGCATCGACACTTGCATTATTGATTATCGACTACTGTTTATCGATCATTGTATTATTGATTATTAACTATTGTTTATCAACCTTTCATTATTGACTATTGATCCTGTCACCAACTAATATTTATTGACCATTGCATATAGATTGATTATACCTCACAGTTATGATTGCATCTTACCATCATTACTTGTATTGTTCATAATTATATTGTTCTAGTTCCTTATTTCTTGCTATATCATACTTTATTATTTAACTACTTGTTACTACTTGTCGTTCGAAGCTTGCTCTAACAGACCCCCCCCCCCCCCCAAACTATAGATGTTGAGTTGCAGGTACTAAAAAGGAACCAATATAAGGACTTAGCGATCAAATCTTCTAGAGGATGGAGTCAAATTTAGTCTGCATTAATTTATTTGTTTTATGCTCTTCCTCAGTTACTGTTTTTATTATTTCATACATTGTATATTTGGGTATTTGACCCGAAGTTTATGTGTTTCCAGATGGTGGTTATGGTATGAGGATTATTCATGCTAAATCTTGTTCATGTTATTATTTTATTGCCTGCATGGATGTGTTATTATATTGTTGAGTTAGTTGTACAACTTATGAATGAAGTATATCATTCGTTGGGCCTTAGTTGCATGCTTGTACTTTCGTATTTTAATAAGCAAGGAATAACAAAAGTGAAGAGATAAAGTTAGAGAAAGAAAACTCAGCAGAGAGGCAAGACATATTGATTTAAGTGGCTTGACCCCCATGCTTAATCCACTACCCCCTTACCTACAACAATTCTCCACCGTAGGCGTTTCACTACTAAAACCTCATATAGTCAGTTCTTGGTATTCAGGTCAATATTCTTATTATAACAACATGGTGGCTATATATAAGTCCCATAAACAACCTCGATACGAAGCGAAAAGAAAGTCTGTATTCTTTACACAAAAAAATAGTAAAAGCACTATTCTCCCTTCATATTTAGCAAATAGTTGGTTCTGGAGTATTATGTCAAAAGAGATAAAGAAAAATACTATTGATCCTCCTAGAGAAATAAAAAATCATAATATTTATTTCCAATAAAAATATTCACTCAGTTTTTGAATCGAGGTCGACCGTAAATATTCACGATAGACCGTCAACTAATCTGGAGAAAGTCGTGAGAAATTATTAGTTGACCTTAACCAATTTCAGCTTGGTTCGACAGTCGACTGTAGGGTTGGCAAACGGGTCTGGCAGGCCGGGTCGGGTCGAACCCGCCCGGGTTTGAACCAAACTTGGGCGGGTTCAGGTTGGGTCGTTGAGTTAAACGGGCCGGGCCGGTCCGGGTCGAAGGCATGAATTCGCGACCCGCCTAACCCGTGAACCCTTTCGGGTCCAACCCGGGTCGGGTCGCGGGTTGGCCTGGCTAAAGTTATATTTTTTTTTTAACTTAAAAAAATGTAATTTTAATAATAAAATAAAATATTGTAATAATAATAATAAGATTGAAAGAGTGAAATTGCAAAAAAAATGATATATTATTCATATGATTTCAACTTATACAAGTTTCACAATATGTAATAAGAAATAAAGATTTTCTACAATTTTGTTTTATACAATAACAAATTTCTTATATACAATTTTAATTTATTTCAATTTTCCTAATTTTAAATAAAAAGCAAAGATTTGATTCAATTTTTTATCCATTTACAATTGTCTTCAATTTGATGGCCTTCAATTTGTTGTTGTTGACTTGTTGCTGTTGGTCTTGAATTCTTCATTTCGGTTGCTATTGTTGTTGTCGTTGTTGTTGTTGTTCTTCCGGCGAGTTGTTCCCACTTCTGGACATCGATAATGTTTTTCCTTGGATCCTATCTTCAGTCTTCAGCCAGTCTTCTGTGCAGACGAGCATCTCTAACGATTGGAGCTTCAAACGATTCCTGTAATCAGTTAGAACCCTGGCACTTGTAGAAAATGTACTTTCAAAAGCAACTGTAGAGACCGGAGGAGTTAGTAGATCTTTAGCCATATATTTAAGAATACTATAAGTGTGTTCATGGTCTTTCCACCATTGTAAAATATCTAGTGAAGAACTAAAAAACTCAGAATCTTGATGGTTATACCAATATAATTTATTTGGTTGATTAGTGTAACGCCCCGAATCCCAAATACACTGAATTCGAGATGTTCTACAGGATCTTTTCACTTTCTTAGTACACTTTTACAGGGAAATTAAAACTTTTCATCATACATCATAGATTACATCATAATTACATCTTTCTTTTGCACAGCGGAAGTAAAATACAACAATTAAATACAAGTACAACAGCTTGATATAATCTTTAAGCATCCAAATCCTCTTTAATCTTTAGCATAACATTCACCTGCATGTCAGACTGTGGGTACGTCAGTTTATTCAACCGACGATCATTATACACGGCCATCCTCTCTATGCCGGAAATAGTATAACTTAACATTTCATATTTAGCAACCACAAACTTGTCACATTTTAAACTAAAGGGACTACCCTATTGATGTCGTGTTGTGATTGTGCACTTAGTCCTTAATGCAGTTAATTATGTTACATGACACTAATGCACACTTGTTCGAATTCTATGCATCCCACACTACATAGGTCCGAGGGCAAGCCCTTATTCGTTCTTCATCTTTATAGGGTTCAATCCCTCGTTATGATCTAATCTACTACTGTAATTACGATAAGTATCCTAGATGTTATCTGACCTACGAACTCATGTTTAGGCACTCTGGAGTAGTATCCTCACCCAGACGCATCATGGGAATTCCTGGGATACGCTCTCACCATAAACATGACACCACCCGTAGTCTTCAAACATCCCACGAGCGTCGCCACTGGGACGGTACTCTGGAACAGTATCCTCACCCAGACTCGTCATGGGAATTCCTGGGATACGCTCTCGCCGCTACCCAGGGCCCTCATACTCAGTGTTTTTCTCTTACTTTCATCACGTCTTCACTATGCACTAGTCCTTAGTTTTATTAAAAATCATGAACAAAATTAATCTCTAGAGTTAGCCTCTCCATCAACCGGACGTATTCATTCATTTCATCACGACCAACCTTGGTCTAATTTCATTTTATTTCATTTCTCAGTGCCGGGGAGACTTAGCTACTCTATTTCAAATTTCATTTCACAATCTTTAACTCATGACCACTTCCATGTCACATTTTCATACTCTTTCTTATTCATGATTACACTTTGTTCACAAGTCCATAGTGAATACTCATAACTCGTAAAAATTCATATTCATGGCCAACAATTTCATCAACATGATTTCTAAATTCCAATATCATACAATGGACTCATGCACTTCATAATTAAACACTCATACTTCACATTTTACACAATATCCTCAAGTGAGAATTAATAACATCATGTCACACCACAAAATTCTTTTTGTCAATTACTTTCTAATAAATCCATTTCAATATATCTTTATAAACTGAAAATTTCCATAAGTATGTGTCTTAGAACCATAGCTTTAATTATACCATTTGTTCACAAACTACATTATATTTTCTTCAAATAATACCCAACCCAATCCCATAAAATTCCTTGTATTTTTATGAAAATTACCATATTTTTCTCACATTTTTTGGACATCACAATCTCACAAAAAAAATATTTTTTATAAAGTGCTAAAGGGAGGAATCGAACCCAGCACGGTAGAGAAAGAGCCCAGAGCACCCGCCAACAGGCCAACATGTGCTAGCGGTTAGTAAAGGGCGAAATGGGTGTATGTGCTATCAGTTCGCAGTCATATATACATATATACACAGTTGGGTAAAAAGATGGTGAAGGCCGGGTTTCGAACCGCACCGCTCAGAGAAACCAAACGCAGTCAAAGACCGCCTGAGCCACTGGCTCAGGTTGTCACAGTACTAAGTTAAAATCTATATGTTTCATATTCGCACTGTTTTAGAAAACAACTCGATGTTCAAATCAATTTGGTTCATATTGCCTTTATACAAACCACTGAAAAATTCCAGATTTAATCTCCTTTGACTGATCTTCATAACAGTAAGTATAAAATAATTTTTTGTACTAAAAACGTAATTTTTCCACCCAAACTAATAATTTGTTCATTAAGACTACCATATCTTTTATTTTCGACATTGAAAAATCAATTGGTCTTCTAATCTCTTTTATTCCCAAGTTTCCTATGATAACTTACTGTTTATTAATCTATATTCACACCACATACATCTTTGGATTTTCCCATACTCATATTAGCAAAAGGATTCATGTAGCACATGAATAGGTAAAACTCAAAAATACTAAGTTTTGGGTATTTCTATTTTGATGACAACAAGCAATTTCATTGGTTCATTTATGCCACTTCTACTCATGAATTTAACATACTCATCACTCAAGCATTCAATATACTTTCTATTCAAATTTCATAGTGTGTCATTATCTTAATCAATTGTCATGTTTCAACCATACAATTTACAAGCAATTAATGGAGATTTTCACACATCATACTAGCCATATTGCATCATTATTCAATTAAACTAACAATCATGGAACGTGCTACATATAGTTTAATTTCATGCTAGAATTTCACATACAAAATTAATCACATCATTCCAATCCATTCATATACTAACTTTTTAATTAGAGTGGACTCTTATTAGTATTTTCCATGTATAGTGTTGACAATAAAATTAGCATGAATCCTACATTTAGAAATATGAAATATTTTACCCACCTTAATGGAGAGAACACAAAAGGCAACAAGTCCTAGTAGATAAGAACACCTCCTCCTAGCCAAAAGAGTGCACCACTCCAAGCTTCCAAGTCAATGCCGAAAGCTTCTCAAGTCCTTAGCCGAATGCTTCCCTTCCTTGATGGCGGCCACTCCAAGCAACCAAAAGAAACCACACACTCTCTTATCTTTTATAACTCACACAATTATAATACTATAGCTTTAGATATTATACTTTGCATATGAAAAATTAGCCATGAGAAGGGGGGTATTTATACTCAAAGATGAGTGAAATGGAGGGCCAAGATTGTCTTGGTGGTTGTAAAATGAAGGGCTTAGATCAAAGTAGGAGTTAGAAGAACTACCCACCTCCTTGAAACTACCCCCATGTTCTCCACACCCAAAATCCAAATTTCCCTCCAAAAGAATGCTACCCGGCCACAAAAATGAAGTGTGCAATGCACGTGTACGTGTAGTGCACGTGCATGCAACTAGGCCAAATTTGTACATTCTTAATTTGTATAAAAATAGATTTGTTAAAAAAAGTTTTCTACATGACAAGTTTAATTAAAATAACTTAATTCATGGGCTTTCTTTGTGGGCCAAAACTAGTTTATAAAAATAAAAAATAAAATAAAATAAAATACTTTTGGGCTTTTAAAGAAAAGGCTTTTTAATTAAATCAAAGAAGGCTTTTAAAGAAAGGCTTTTGTACTAAAATAATTTGAGAAAAATATATATTAAATAATTATACACATTATGATAAAATAATTCAAACAAAATATTGCACGTGCACAACACGTGCAAAATAAATGATTTTTCATTAATTGAAAAATCAGGGTATTACATCACTCCCTCCTTAGAATAGTTCCGTCCCCGGAACTACAATCAAGAGCGAGAGAACAAACAAAATACAACACACTCAATAAGAAACAAAGATACAAAAATACAATCAAGTAAAAAGCTCAGGATAGTCCTTCAACATCCTCTCCTCAGATTTCCAAGTAGCCTCTTCAACCAAGTGGTTTCTCCAGACTACCTTGACCATCGGTATCGTCTTATTCCTCAAGACTTTCTCCCTACGGTCAACAATCTCAACAGGAGACTCGATGTAATTCAGGTCTAACTGCAAACCCTCCGGCACTTCAGGCAAATGATGACTCGTGTCCGGAATATAACCTCTCAGCATAGACACATGAAAGACATTGTGCACCTGAGACAACTCTTCCGGTAATTCAAGCCGGTAAGCAGTTTTCCCGATCCTTTTCAATATCTTATACGGGCCTATAAACCTCGGGGCTAACTTCCCGCCTTTGCCAAAACGAACCACACCTTTGCTGGGTGATACCTTCAGGAAGACGAAGTCACCAACCTCAAACTCAAGGTCCCTTCTCCGGTTGTCTGCATAGCTTTTCTGCCTGCTCTGAGCTTCCACTAACCTTTTCCTGATCAAATCAATCTTCTCAGAAGTCAGCTGTACAAGCTCAGGACCAAACAACTGACGCTCCCCCACTTCATACCAACAAACAGGAGTCCTGCACTTCCTGCCATACAGAGCTTCGTATGGCGCCATCCCAATACTGGCCTGAAAACTGTTGTTGTAGGCAAACTCTACCAAGGGTAAATGCCTTTCCCAACTGCCTCCAAAGTCTAGTATACAACACCGCAGCATATCCTCCAGAATACGATTGACTCTCTCGGTCTGCCCATCGGTTTGCGGATGAAAAGCAGTGCTGAAATCTGTCTTGGTACCCAAAGCCGTCTGAAGACTCCTCCAGAAATGCGAAGTAAACCGAGCATCTCGATCAGACACAATGGTCGAAGGAACGCCATGAAGTCGGACAATCTCACCAACATACATCTCAGCCAACTTGTCCATCGAAGCAGTGAGTTTCATCGCCAAAAAGTGAGCGGACTTGGTAAGTCGATCGACTATAACCCAAATTGCATCATTGCCTTTAGAACTCTTAGGCAATCCCGTGATGAAATCCATACTGATGTTATCCCACTTCCATTCCGGAATAGGTAACGGCTGTAATAGACCTCCGGGTCTCTGATTTTCGGCTTTAACTTGCTGACAAACCTCACACTTCGCGACAAATTCAGCCACATCCCGCTTCAAACCTGACCACCAGAAATGCTGCTTGATGTCTTTGTACATCTTAGTACTCCCAGGATGTACAGACAGAAGAGTAGCATGCGCCTCCTGAAGAATACTCTCTTTCAGGTCCGCCTGATTTGGAACGCACAGCCTGTCTCCGAACCACAGCACTCCATCCCTGATTTGAAATTCGGGCAACCTGCCAGCACTGACCTGCTCCTTCATCTCCAAAATATCAGCATCAACCTCCTGACTTGCAATGATCCTTGCATTCAAAGTAGGCTGAAGCCTCAACTGAGCCAATGATGCTCCCAATCCTTGCAAGACCACCTCAATACCAGCTCGGTCCAACTCTTCAATCAGATGCCTCTGAGTTGTAATCAAACAGGCCAAACTGCTCTTGCGGCTAAGTGCATCAGCAACAACATTAGCCTTTCCGGGATGATACTTGATCTCAGGTCGCATATCCTCGAGCACTTCCAACCATCTCCGCTGTCTCAAATTGAGATCCCTCTGCTGATATATATACTTCAAGCTCTTATGATCCGTGTACATATTCAACTTCTCACCGTACACGTAGTGCCTCCATTGCTTCAAAGCAAAAATAATCGCAGCCAACTCTAGATCATGAGTCGGATAATTTTTCTCATGCGGTCTTAGTTGCCTGGACCCATAAGCGATTACTCTTCCTTCTTGCATTAAGACACACCCAAGCCCCCGATGTGAAGCATCGCTATAAACGTCATACTCAACACCAGCTCTAGGCAAAGCCAAGATAGGTGCAGTAGTCAGCCTATCTTTCAACTCCTGAAAGCTCGCCTCACATTGCTCGGTCCACTTGAAGCTCACATTCTTCTTGGTCAGCCCTGTAAGCAGTACAGCTATCTGAGCATAACCTTGAATGAATCTCCGATAATATCCAGTCATCCCAAGGAAACTTCTGACTTCCTTCACTGTAGTAGGCCTCGCCCAATCTCTCACTACCTCTATCTTCTGAGGATCAGTTGCCACTCCCTCCTTAGAAAGGATGTGACCTAGGAATGCCACTTCATATTTCCAGAAATCACACTTGGATAACTTGGCATACAACTGCTGCTCTTCCAGCTTCTGCAACACCGCTGTCAGATGCTCAGTGTGCTCCTCCTCTGACTTGGAGTACACGAGAACATCGTCGATAAACACCACGACGAAAGAATCAATAAACGGCCTCAGAACTCTGTTCATCAAGTCCATGAAGATTGTAGGTACATTCGTCACCCCGAATGGCATAACTAAGAATTCGTAATGCCCATGCCGAGTTCTAAATGCAGTCTTATGCACATCTTCAGCTTTCACTCGAACTTGGTGGTAACCTGATCGAAGATCTATTTTGGAGAATACAGCTGCTCCTTGCAGACGATCGAACAAGTCATCAATTCGAGGAATCGGATACTTATTCTGAACAGTGACCTTATTCAGCTCCTGGTAATCGATGCACATTCTCATCGATCCATCCTTCTTCTTTACCAAAAGCACTGGTGCTCCCCAAGGTGACGCACTAGGTTGAATAAAGCCTTTTCCCAACAGTTCCTCAATTTGCCGTTTCACCTCATTCTGTTCCACTGGAGCCATCCTATAAGGTGCCTTAGAAATGGGTGCACTTCCCGGTTGAACAGTGATGCTGAACTCTACATCACGATGTGGAGGTAACCCAGGAAAATCTTCCAAGAACACTGTCGGATAGTCCCGAACCACAGGAATCCCTTGCACTTCCACAGGAGTCTCTTCCTTGCGGATAGTTGCCACCAGCTTAGAACATTTCCGCTTCCCTTGGAACACGACTTCAGGTCCACCTGGAGCCTTCACTGTCACCGTCTTGGCCTTACACTCGATGCTTGCACTGTACACCGACATCCAATCAATGCCAATGATAACATCGACTCCCAAGATAGTCAGTTCGATCAGATCAATGCCAAAGATTCTATCCCCAATCACAATCTCGCAATCAGCATAATACCGATCAGTGGTTAAAGTTTCCCCTGACGGAGTAGCTACTGATAAGATCTTGCCTGGGAAAATCTTCGGTTCAACTCCCAACACTTTAGCAAACTTTGGAGACACAAAAGTATGAGAGGATCCAGTATCAAACAATACGACAGCTTTCATTCCATATTCCGATGTAAAAGGTCCATCAAATTCGAAGTATGAGACATGAACTTTCAAGTCAATATTTCCATTTCATTGAATTCCAAAGTTTATACATTCGAATTTAAAAACATTTTTGACATCAGAACGGAAAGAAACAGAAGCTACAACACTCTAACTCCTACGGGTCCTCTTCGCTGCTCGAAGTTCTTCCCGCAGTTCATCAACCTCATCCTTCAGCACATCAGTTAGGTTCTTTTTCTTCTCAAGTTCCCAAATCCGATGGCTAAGAACAGAATAGTCAGCCTTCCGCTTCTCCAGCTGAGCCTCCAATAATCCAACTCTCTCCTTCAGGGTTTCCACTTGCCTCTGAAGAGAAGTCACAAGACCACTGGGAACTGGTACTTCTTCTTCGTCGGAAGAAGAATCATCAGATGAATCCGGAGGTGGGGTGATCTCTCGGGATTCAGGGTACTCCTCATCATCAGAATCAGCTTGTCCAGGGTAGTACTCGTCCTCGGAATCTGCCTGTCCAGGATGGTACTCTTCCTCAATGATGTGCCGTCGTCGCCTCCAGCAGGGTCGAAGTGATCAGCCATCTTAGAAATAGAGAGGAGAAAGCATAAATCTTAGAGCAACACAAATGTAAGTCACTTACATTTAAATCTCTAGATTCAAACACACACTCTAATGTCCACTTCTAGGATGTCGTTCCCTATAAAATTGTACAAGTGTGAAAGTGTAGAAAGCGTGGCTCTGATACCACTCTGTAACGCCCCGAATCCCAAATACACTGAATTCGAGATGTTCTACAGGATCTTTTCACTTTCTTAGTACACTTTTACAGGGAAATTAAAACTTTTCATCATACATCAGAGATTACATCATAATTACATCTTTCTTTTGCATAGCGGAAGTAAAATACAACAATTAAATACAAGTACAACAGCTTGATATAATCTTTAAGCATCCAAATCCTCTTTAATCTTTAGCATAACATTCACCTGCATGTCAGACTGTGGGTACGTCAGTTTATTCAACCGACGATCATTATACACGGCCATCCTCTCTATGCCGGAAATAGTATAACTTAACATTTCATATTTAGCAACCACAAACTTGTCACATTTTAAACTAAAGGGACTACCCTATTGATGTCGTGTTGTGATTGTGCACTTAGTCCTTAATGCAGTTAATTATGTTACATGACACTAATGCACACTTGTTCGAATTCTATGCATCCCACACTACATAGGTCCGAGGGCAAGCCCTTATTCGTTCTTCATCTTTATAGGGTTCAATCCCTCGTTATGATCTAATCTACTACTGTAATTACGATAAGTATCCTAGATGTTATCTGACCTACGAACTCATGTTTAGGCACTCTGGAGTAGTATCCTCACCCAGACGCATCATGGGAATTCCTGGGATACGCTCTCACCATAAACATGACACCACCCGTAGTCTTCAAACATCCCACGAGCGTCGCCACTGGGATGGTACTCTGGAACAGTATCCTCACCCAGACTTGTCATGGGAATTCCTGGGATACGCTCTCGCCGCTACCCAGGGCCCTCATACTCAGTGTTTTTCTCTTACTTTCATCACGTCTTCACTATGCACTAGTCCTTAGTTTTATTAAAAATCATGAACAAAATTAATCTCTAGAGTTAGCCTCTCCATCAACCGGACGTATTCATTCATTTCATCACGACCAACCTTGGTCTAATTTCATTTTATTTCATTTCTCAGTGCCGGGGAGACTTAGCTACTCTATTTCAAATTTCATTTCACAATCTTTAACTCATGACCACTTTCATGTCACATTTTCATACTCTTTCTTATTCATGATTACACTTTGTTCACAAGTCCATAGTGAATACTCATAACTCGTAAAAATTCATATTCATGGCCAACAATTTCATCAACATAATTTCTAAATTCCAATATCATACAATGGACTCATGCACTTCATAATTAAACACTCATACTTCACATTTTACACAATATCCTCAAGTGAGAATTAATAACATCATGTCACACCACAAAATTCTTTTTGTCAATTACTTTCTAATAAATCCATTTCAATATATCTTTATAAACTGAAAATTTCCATAAGTATGTGTCTTAGAACCATAGCTTTAATTATACCATTTGTTCACAAACTACATTATATTTTCTTCAAATAATACCCAACCCAATCCCATAAAATTCCTTGTATTTTTATGAAAATTACCATATTTTTCTCACATTTTTTGGACATCACAATCTCACAAAAAAAATATTTTTTATAAAGTGCTAAAGGGAGGAATCGAACCCAGCACGGTAGAGAAAGAGCCCAGAGCACCCGCCAACAGGCCAACATGTGCTAGCGGTTAGTAAAGGGCGAAATGGGTGTATGTGCTATCAGTTCGCAGTCATATATACATATATACACAGTTGGGTAAAAAGATGGTGAAGGCCGGGTTTCGAACCGCACCGCTCAGAGAAACCAAACGCAGTCAAAGACCGCCTGAGCCACTGGCTCAGGTTGTCACAGTACTAAGTTAAAATCTATATGTTTCATATTCGCACTGTTTTAGAAAACAACTCGATGTTCAAATCAATTTGGTTCATATTGCCTTTATACAAACCACTGAAAAATTCCAGATTTAATCTCCTTTGACTGATCTTCATAACAGTAAGTATAAAATAATTTTTTGTACTAAAAACGTAATTTTTCCACCCAAACTAATAATTTGTTCATTAAGACTACCATATCTTTTATTTTCGACATTGAAAAATCAATTGGTCTTCTAATCTCTTTTATTCCCAAGTTTCCTATGATAACTTACTGTTTATTAATCTATATTCACACCACATACATCTTTGGATTTTCCCATACTCATATTAGCAAAAGGATTCATGTAGCACATGAATAGGTAAAACTCAAAAATACTAAGTTTTGGGTATTTCTATTTTGATGACAACAAGCAATTTCATTGGTTCATTTATGCCACTTCTACTCATGAATTTAACATACTCATCACTCAAGCATTCAATATACTTTCTATTCAAATTTCATAGTGTGTCATTATCTTAATCAATTGTCATGTTTCAACCATACAATTTACAAGCAATTAATGGAGATTTTCACACATCATACTAGCCATATTGCATCATTATTCAATTAAACTAACAATCATGGAACGTGCTACATATAGTTTAATTTCATGCTAGAATTTCACATACAAAATTAATCACATCATTCCAATCCATTCATATACTAACTTTTTAATTAGAGTGGACTCTTATTAGTATTTTCCATGTATAGTGTTGATAATAAAATTAGCATGAATCCTACATTTAGAAATATGAAATATTTTACCCACCTTAATGGAGAGAACACAAAAGGCAACAAGTCCTAGTAGATAAGAACACCTCCTCCTAGCCAAAAGAGTGCACCACTCCAAGCTTTCAAGTCAATGCCGAAAGCTTCTCAAGTCCTTAGCCGAATGCTTCCCTTCCTTGATGCCGGCCACTCCAAGCAACCAAAAGAAACCACACACTCTCTTATCTTTTATAACTCACACAATTATAATACTATAGCTTTAGAAATTATACTTTGCATATGAAAAATTAGCCATGAGAAGGGGGGTATTTATACTCAAAGATGAGTGAAATGGAGGGCCAAGATTGTCTTGGTGGTTGTAAAATGAAGGGCTTAGATCAAAGTAGGAGTTAGAAGAACTACCCACCTCCTTGAAACTACCCCCATGTTCTCCACACCCAAAATCCAAATTTCCCTCCAAAAGAATGCTACCCGGCCACAAAAATGAAGTGTGCAATGCACGTGTACGTGTAGTGCACGTGCATGCAACTAGGCCAAATTTGTACATTCTTAATTTGTATAAAAATAGATTTGTTAAAAAAAGTCTTCTACATGACAAGTTTAATTAAAATAACTTAATTCATGGGCTTTCTTTGTGGGCCAAAACTAGTTTATAAAAATAAAAAATAAAATAAAATAAAATACTTTTGGGCTTTTAAAGAAAATGCTTTTTAATTAAATCAAAGAAGGCTTTTAAAGAAAGGCTTTTGTACTAAAATAATTTGAGAAAAATATATATTAAATAATTATACACATTATGATAAAATAATTCAAACAAAATATTGCACGTGCACAACACGTGCAAAATAAATAATTTTTCATTAATTGAAAAATCAGGGTATTACAATTAGTCCTAGGTTTTTTTGATTGAATTTGTGTAAGTAAATTAAATGTTTTATCATCAAATTTACTCTTACCCTAACCTTTAGAAGTAGCAGAAGAAGAACTAACTAAAGAAGTTGTACTACTAAAAGCAGAACATCTATCATAATAATCATATAAATTATTTAATGTCGATTCAAATTTAACTAAAACAGAAGCACAATCAATTTCATTATCATCATCCCCAAGTAAATTAAAAATTATTTAAATTAAACTCTTCGTACATTCTAATTTGATACGAGGATCCATCAGAGTAACAACTCAATACAACATAGTAGGAGGTTTAAAATACTTCAAAAATTTTGTGTATGCAAGTTTTACAATATCACCAACAAAAGGATTATCGGTCATTTCTTTAAAAGTTTGCATCATAGTAACTATTGAAATAAAAATGCTACTAGAAGTAGATTTATATGATTTTGAAAATTTGAAAGTTGCAGTTTTAAAAGGTTCTAAAAATTTCAACAAAGATTAGGCATAATACCAACCGACGGGAGTAATTTCAAATTTTGGCTTATTTTTTGCAATACAAAAATTATTTACACATTCTTTATATTCAGTAACAACATGTAGCAAATCAAAAGTACAGTTCCATCGGTGCTTAACATCCTTTGAAAATTTTCTAAAAGGTACATTTTTAAGTGTACGCCAAGCTTTCCATTCTTGAAATATGGTGCAACTTAATGTAATAAAATGTACACAATTTCTAATTTTAACTATATATGGTTCGGCTATTTTTAAAGCATCTTGAACACATAAATTTAAAATGTGACATGTACATCTAATATGAAAAATATTATCAGATGGAGGGTTTAATGCGGTTTTTAAAATACTAATTGATGCATTGTTGTTAGATGCATTATCAAAACTTATATACATAATTTTATCGCGAATATGAAAAACATCACAAATTTCTATAATACGGTTTGCAATTTCATTGTCACTATGGGGATAGGGCAATGCGTCAAGTAATATAATTCTTTTTTGAAGAATCCAATCACTGTCGATCTAATGATAGGTTATTCCCATCATTGGAATATTGTTGCAACTCATCCAACAATCGAAAGTTAAACTAACTCTACAAGTTAAACTTCATAAAATTGCAATCAAAGCTTCCCTCATTTCATTGTATATTTTAAAACAATCTCATTTGCAAGTGTTCCTAGGGATTCTTCTAAAATGAGGGTTTAAGGAGGTTTGAGTAAAATTTTCCAAGTCCCTACTCTCGGGATAAAAAAAATTGTAACTCTTCCTTGATTACTAATCGGTCCATTTTCCGATGAACAAGGTCGGGATCATAAGGGTGGCTATCAACTAAACCGGTCCTAGGGTGGATTTTTTGTTTGCCGGGTAGGTCAACAAGAAATTCTTTATGCACATTTGGATGTGTTGCCTAATTATACCCGTGCCCTCACCCCTCTTCCATTTGTATGGCTTCGAACATGTTTTACACACTTTTAATTCTACACCCGGTACATTTTCGTCCGGAATATAATCATAAAATTTTTGTCAATCACTATTTTCCCCTCTTGTTTTCCAACTAGTAACCGGTTGTGTTGTTTCGGTGGCTTGTTGTTGTGGTTCTTCTTCTCATTCTATCTCTCCTACAAACTCATCGTGTGTACCCCATTGTTGGGAAGGAGGATTAGGGTAGTCTTCGGCGGGGTTATTTTGTAAGACAATTGGAGGCCTACGGGAAGTGTCGGTGGAATCTTGTCCACTTTGGCTATGGCCTCTACCGCATGATCTAGATATGTTGATATGTAGTAGTGTATGTAAAAAAATTAAACACAATGTAGGCGCGATAAGTTACAAAAAAAATCTAGAAAACAAGAGGGTTGTGAGAGAGAAGATCAAAAAACCAACAAACAAATATGATACAAAAAATTATAACTGCAGAAAAAATAAAAGTAGAAGAAGAAGGATATGAAATTTTGATACCGTTCACCGTGAATACTCGTATATAAAAAAATCCGTAAAAATAAGAATATAAGTAGAAGTAGAAGTTCGGAATTGAAGACTTGAAGAGAGCTTGGAGGAGAGTTGAAGACTTGAACACTTAGAGAAGAGTTGAACACTTGAAGACGTAGTTGAATTTTGAGTTCGATACGATCGAAATTTGTCGTTTGATCGTGTATATGTCTTGCTACCTTGTTGGTTCAATTGTTCACAAAAGTTGAAATGAATTGAGTAATAATAGTATAGAGAGTAACAGAGTAAGGTGTGAATTTTTAGTGTGAGTTTTAGGGGTATTTATAGGGAAATTTTTTTTTAAAAAAACCAAAACAAAAAAAATAACGGCTAAAAGAGCCGTTGAGCTCTCGGTTAGGGGGTTGCGGCCCGTTGGACCCGTCGGTCGAATGGTCGACCCACGCGGGTCGAACGCTTGACCCGTACGGGTCAAACGGTCCGCAACCCGCGGGTCAGCCCGCGGGTTCGCAGGCGGGTCGGGGACTGTTCGTACGGTTTATCGGGCAAGATTCGACGGGTTGAATTCGCAAGTTTGAAGACCCGGGTCGACCCATTTACATTAACGGGTTCGACCCGAATCCGAACCGGTCACTCACGGGCCGGGTTAGGCGGGCAGGTCGTGGGTCGATCCGGCCCGTTTGCCATCCCTAATCGACTGTGATACATAGTCGACTGCCAAACAATGCGATAGATTTTTAGTTCAGAAAATGTAATTTTTTGGGGAATCTATAATATATCTTTCCTAACTTATCATATATCAAGAATTTTTTTACATAATAATTCTCACCAAAATAACAATAAAAAAATTGTATCTTGATAGACTTGATTCTTGATGATTTGTACATTTCTTTCTCTTCTGGAATTCTTCTAATTTCATTGTTTTTCTGTTTCGAGCATGTTTCTTTTTCCTTATGTTCTCATTTTTTGCTTTATCATTAGATGTAGAAATATCTTTGTTTTGAAATTTAAATTTCATCTTATTCATTTCTATATTTCCGGTAAAAAAATCTTATATGAAAGGGTTTTTCATGTATACCCCTAACAAATATGATAATATCATATATACACCTTACAAATGTGTATTTTCAAATATGCCCCTAAAAATTTTGGACTTTATTTCATATTTACATATATATTAGATGTCACTAAGTTTACTATGATTTTACCCTTACCAGACAAATATAATTCAAATTGAACGATCAAATTAGACAATTAAATAAGTAAAGATTTTAAGAGTTTTAAGAAAAATAAATGAGGAAGCGTATAATATATTATTAAAAACCAAAATTGATGGCAAATTTGGTGAAGTAACGTGAGGAAGAATATGTAATTCTCAAAGATACACTGTTAGTTTATCCATTTCTTTATAAAAAATAATTTTTTTTTAGAAGAGTTGATGAGTATCAGTTGGATTAACAAATGCCCGAATTTACGAGGATGAAAAAGATGAAGTTGAATGGTATAGATGATAATATTTCAGTCATTTTTTAATAAGTCCATTTTAAAAAAATAAAAATTCTCCATTGTTTTGAGTTTTTTTAACCAAAGGGGTAATTAAGAGAAGTGGCATATATTGTTAGGGACAAATATAAAAATGCATATTTGTGAGGGGCATACATGATATTCACGTAATTTTTAGGGGCATACATGTTTAAAATCCTATATGAAAATGTTAAATAGCTTGTGTATGTTTTGTAAGCACCAAACATAGGGTCAACATACTACGTCACATTTTTGCAGCACAGTCTGTACACATATTCTCCTCTCGATAAATATATTGTATCACACCAATATTCATATCTTCAAGCATGAGTTATATCTTCTGAGAAATGTGGTCGTGACTACTTCTTGCAGGGGTCTGATCGATAATGAGCTTTGAGTCTCCCTTAATAAGAATAGGACCTCATCAAACAACAAATGAAAGACCCTAAGAGCCATCCACAAACTTCTTCCTTCAATAACATTGATAAATGTTGACACAACCGCCCCTCCACTGACCAGAAACAGTCTACCATACCAATATCGATATACAAAACTATAGCCAATGTTACTCTCCTCCGAGGACCCGTCAAAGTTGAGTTTAATTGATCTTTCAGGCGGTGCAACCGATTTGATAAAGAGCTCTTACACACGGCAAGGAGCGGAGATCACTTTGAAACCCATCCATAAGATTTCATTGTAGGAACCCACTGACGCAGAAAAACTACAAAGAATATCCCACCTTTCAACATCTGAACCACACTGGAAAAAACAGTGTGTGGGAAGGGGTACACTCACTCAGAAACAGGCTCTGCATCGAGCTTTCCTAACATACCACAAGGTGGTAATAATTACGGATTACAATAGCTATTTTTTTAGGACCTGAACCAAGCAAATTTCTCTCTGACATTGACCATAGAATAGGCAAGGATGCCATGTTGACACTAATATTCATACGTTGCACGAGAATACTCCAAACTTGACGAACAAAAATACAATCAAAGAGAAAGTGTTCAATTGTTTCATCCCCAAACTTATAAACTGGATAAGTAGGCACCACCTGTATCCCACGACAAAGACCTAGTAGGAATTCCACCCATGCAACTCTCCACAACCAGGTAATAGATTTTGGTGCGAATTTCAGTTTGTGGATCAAACTATATAAAAAAACTTGGTACCTCGCAATTATTTCCACTAACAGCTGAATATAGAATCTTCAAGGTGATGATGAGAAAAACAAATTCTAACAAAGGAGGCGATCGGCGACTTGAGTCACCGGAATTGACATTTGTAGCACATTATTAGCAATGGAACTTGGTAGGTTATACTCCCACATAGCCGAAATCCATTTCTTATAAAGGGAGATAATATTGGCAACTCTTATTGAATGACTCAACAACTCAACAAAAGTAATGATGATCAATCAATTTAGGGGAGCATAAAAGATCTAAGGATCAAAGAAGACATCTATCTCCATCCTGCTACCCACTTTCCTGCGAAGACCATTGCAAATTAGGTCCTTAGCAATGTAAAAAACACGCCAGAGCCATGAACACCATTTCGGACATTGATTGTCTCACACAAATGAAGGGAGCTTAGATTTAGCAGATAACCATTTTAACAATAGTTACTGAGATTTAGTAAAAACTCGAGCCAAAATTTTAACCATAATTCTCTCATGATGAGTGCAAATCGTCTATATGATGAGTGTCATATAGAGTAATGCTTCGTTGTGCACTAGGCCTCCGTGTGCACTCGTGTGCACTTGGCCTTCTTGCCTTCGTATCGACGATCTGAACCGTTCATATTGATCTACACGTCTAAGTTAGTCTAAATATGTAAAATCAAATTATTTAAAATTTATTTGCCCATCCATTATGTGATTATAAAAAACAACAATTTTCAACCATACAATTTTGTAACACTTCAATAGATGGGAAAATTAATTTTAAATGATTTGATTTTACATATTAGACTAAATTAGATGTGTAGATCAATGTGAACGGTTCGGATCGTCGAAACGAAAGCGGGAAGGCCGATTGCACACGAGTGCATACGAGAACCTAGTGCACAAAAGAACATTACTCTCTATATATATATCACACATTTCTTTTACTTACTCCAGTCGAATATAGGAATATTGTAGGATGTTAAAAAATAATGTTTTTGCTTGCCAAAATTGATGTATGAAAACATTGGAGTTAAAATTGACTTATTCAGCCTATAGTATCCTATAACAATTCACTATAATTGAAAATATCAGCCCTTCCGAGTTTATGAAAACTAAATTGCATGAAAACTTGTAACTATTTTTATTACCTCCTTATTTTCTTTTTTCAAAAAAAAATCCTAAATCTATAAAGTTAACACTACAACTGGCGATGGATTCACCGGCGCTTTTTTATAGATTCACCGGCGCTTTTTTATAGATTCACCGGCGCTTATAATGGGCCGGTGAATACCCTACCGGCGTGTCAAACAGCGCCGCACCAACCGCCGGCGTTGCGCGTGCCGGGCATTCACGGCTAGGTTTCCCCGGCGCTTGCGAAACCGCCGGTGAAAGCTTTATAATGGGCGGCGCTTGTAAAAGCGCCGGTGGATATTTTTTTTTATTTTTTTATTTAAAAACGAATTTTAATCTACCCTGGCATTTCGGAACACGCCGGGGTGGGTGTGACTTTTTAAAAAAATATATATTTTTAAATTAAAAAATTAAAAAATTAAAAAAAAATTAATACAATTTTTTAATGGAGGAATATATACAAAATCCATAATAAATTACAGTAATCCATACAACAAGTAAAAAATCTTATACAAAGAGTATTAACTATAGCAATCGTCAAATTTTCTACTTTTCGGCCCGTATTCGTTCTCAATCTGCATCAAATTTAACTCAATTAGCAAACTTCTTCTTTTCATTGAATTTGTTGAGAACCAAGGGTTATTAGCTCAAGAAAGAGCAATGCCTGTGAGAGGATGATGGGACCGCCCTACTACACACCAGAACCTCTTTAGTTTTTCGTCAGTTTAGCTATTATTCCTTGCTCCTACTACACACCAGAACCACTTTAGTTCTTCACAATAGGAATGATGTTAAGCAGGACCTATATGTTACCAGATATTATTTTCTCAGAAATAACCATATTTCAAAACTGAATTAATGTTCAAGTGCATAATGAGGTTTGATAAATAGGAAAAGAGCAATTTTTCGCTTCACAAACCTGGTCACAGATGGGGCAAGTATGGCTTCTCTCCATCCACTCTAGAATGCATGAGAGGTGAAAGTGATGCTCACATTTTGTGATGATGCGAGGGTTTCCTTATCGTATTCTGCCCAAAAAAAGAATTGAAGGAATGAGCTCTTCTTTCTACATATAAGTAAATAAAAGATAAAAAAGTTCACCCAACAAAACATTTGAGGTAAATATTTATCAATGATCTTGCAGGATTCTATATGGTGAAAATGTTAGTGAAGACTGAAGAGCCTTGACCAAAATAGCAGCCTGACATTCATTTGGTTAGATTGCATGATACACCTTTATAATTTGCATCAGTTTGTATCTGGTACATAATATGATCAGCATGGAGATCCAGGAAGTATGATGTATCTGTAATACCCCGCAAAAATAGCATATGGCTATTTTGCATCGTAATCCATGCGCAATTGAGAATTGCACACAATTATGTATTTTCTAATAATAATTGATTGTTATTGAGAAATATCAAATATACTGTCTATCTTATTTTATGCTTTTGAAGGATTATTATGAGACAATTTTATGTATTTTTGATTGTTAGTATTTTAAAGAGTGAGAGTTGGGGGTTATTTGAAATGTGTTGTGACTTTGGGGCCTATATGTAATATTCCCCTTATACTAATTATTTATTTATTATTTATTTAATTATTTAATAAAACCCCATCCCCCTTCTTCTTCTTCCCTTCTTCTCTTTTCTTTCCCGATCTCAAAAACCCAGCGCCGAACCCATCGGCCTCTCCCCTTCTCCCGCTCAAATCCGCTTCGTTCCTTCGCCAAATCCAAATTAAATTGAGGGATTGACTAATTGGAGGGTCCTCTACGTCGTAGCGGAGTCCGTTTTTCGAAAGGATTTCGAAAAGGTAAACCCTAGATTTTATTTTTGTATAAAATTTAGTGTGGTAACTTTATTTTGAGTAAGAGTATTATGGTAGGGAGATTGGAAGATGTTGAGAATGGTAGAGACGAGAAATTAGCAATTTCTTAGAGAATTTACAAGTTGCTAATAAATTAAGGTTTTGGGTTTGGAAATGAGAATTTTATATATAAATTATCTTCCGCATGGTAGTAGAAATTGTAGTTTAGCCATTAGAATAAATTGGGAATGGTTCTAGTAATTGTTTGGGGAATAAAAATCCCTTAGACAATAGATCATTACGTGCATCACACGTGTATCCCGGACGTTTTATAAAACGTCTGTGTGATACTAAGATAATTAGTATTATTGTTTTCCCGTAACTGGTTTGGATGCTTGAGCCTTGATTGCTTTGAATTTTGATGATAGGGTGTACTAGTGGCTTTGGATGTGTGGTGGCGCTTCGAGCCTTCGCAGGACAATTTGTGAGTATGATATTTTTTATTTTACGCACATGGTGCGCTGTGAAAATTTTAAATTATGAATTGCTGTGTATTTCTGTTTTTGTATCTTAGAGTAGCATGGATGTTTTGAGTTAAGGATTTGTGTGGACACTCTTGTATGTGTCGACAATTATAGTTTAATTTCATAAATTATCAAGGTCAGTTGATACCTCAGAACTTGCAAAGTTCAGCTGGTCTGAAAGGGCAGAGCTGAAGCCGGTCGCTTTTGGACTGAAGTCCAAAAGGTCATAACCATTTGTGTAGGTATGATCTTGCTATGAACCTTCAGAGTAGCTTTTGGTATGGGTTTATTTGATGGTTCTCAAGCGTTAGAAATTCTAGAGTTCGTTTGGTCAAGGGTAGTAAACGCTCTGCTGAAGGAGTGGCTGAATTTGTGTGCTATGTTGGAAGTTGTGGTTGTTGTAAGTTTAGCACCCTGTTGTTGAGATTGATTTCAAGATTAAGTTAGCTTGGGGACTTGAGCTCTTAAATAGTTGAGAGAGTCGCCCACTAGGGGATTGCTGGGGATCTCCCCACCCTTCTAGAAGTCTGATTGTGTTGAAATCCGATGAGCGTAGCCTGGGTTACAGCTACTGCTACTTCTTGAATTACTTCATCGGATAATTGATGAGGAGCCCTCTGCATATCGCAGCTTGGTGATCATGAGCTATCGGGTTTTTAATGATGTATTAGCATTTTCATTTGGAACTTAGATAAGTTCCGGTGCTTAGTACTCATGGTAGACATGAGTGAGTTGAGATATAGCTCTGGTCGGGTTGTGTTTGGTGTCTCGATGCCTGAGTCTGTCAATGGTCAAGAATTGATGGTTATGTGTGTGCTTACCTTCATTTGATTATATTGCATCTTTGGGGCGCCGTTGGACCACTCGCTGAGGGTCACGGGGTGGAATTATTTGATCGCTGACCTATGAAGGTATTGGGAATCAGTGGATGTGATTCCGGGATGGTTGTTACCTTGACAGACCAGTCAGGCTTGACTTTGTTGGTCGACACCGAGTGTGATTTGAATAGCAACTTGTTTTCAATAAACTGCATTAATTAGGTTCTCTTTTATTGTTTCGCTCAAAGTCCGAATTGGTATTAGGGGTGATTCCCTATAATCCAACTCGTTCTGAGAGTTAGCACTAAGGGTGATACTGGTTGTCTCTTCCTGTCATTAGGGATACTCACTGTAGTGCGTATCTTGCACTGTTAATTCCTGAAGTACCATGGTAAGAACGGGATGCTGATATCCTGACGGATCGGGGGTACCGACGTCATGTTTTATGCTCGTGGACACGAACGGGTCGTACGGACTGCGGTCCGGTGAAATACGATGCTATAGGTATACTGCGGTATATCTTTAAATTCATCATGGCTGTTGAATGGGATCCAGGTATATGCTAGTGTACAAGAACGGGTCGTACGGACTGCGGTTCGGTGAAATACGATGCTATAGGTATACTGCGGTATATCTTTAAGTTCGTCACGGCTGTTGAATGGGATCCAGGTATATGCTAGTGGACACAAACGGGTCGTACAGACTGCGGTCCGGTGAAATACGATGCTATAGGTATACTGCGGTATATCTTTAAGTTCGTCATAGCTTTGAACCCAACTATGTCATACTATCAGGAACAGGAAGTAGACCAAATTAGAATGCATTGCATAGCGAGGGTTCAAATCCCTAAACTTAGAGACAACGGCTTGATTTGGAAAGTATGTAGTATGGGATGCATACATTTCCAAAGTCTCGCTTGCATTAGACTAAGTATGTTGGCTTGACCTGGGTCACATGTAGTATGGGATGCATGTGCATCCAGAATCTTGCTGACATTAGATTAAGTGTATCTGTTCTATTTTCTATATTGTTACATTAGACTCAGATCATGGCATACACAAACACTAGAAAATTAGGATACACGTTTATTTTGCATTTAAGATGAAGTATGAGTGTGGAAGTGATGTATTGCGAGACGTGATGATATATGTTGTAAGAAATGAATGAATGTGGTGTTATGTGATATGAAATTGGAATGGAATATAAGTCGTGAGTCTGTAATTGCAAATGAATGGTAAATGAGGTGCAGTTTATGTGAAAGTAGCGTTGTGTGAATGTAAAGCTTTATGGAAAAATAAGGCTATAGGAATGGTTGCTTAAGGCGTAAAGTGATGGGCCTTAAGCGACAAATTGGAATGATTTCCGAACTTATGATAAGTATGCTATGAGCAGGTATGGATATGCATACAGGAAGTGGTGCAGTGAGTATTTGATGTGAAATTCCATTTATGGTATTTACTTGTTCAGGTTTACCTTGGTATTCGTAAGTTCATTCTGTTTTACTTATAAGATTAATTTATTTGCTTATTAATAAATTATACTCACACCAGAAATGGCTAACCCCTTAGTGTTTGGGGGGTTAGGGAGTCTCTGGACTACCTAGGCCCCTACTGTTACAGGTCCTCAGCGGTGCAGAGGTGAGGTGTAGATTCTGTGGAGTGGGGCTTCATTCTACAATTTGTTACTTAAGGTTTAATTGTGTGAATAGTTACTTTTATGCTTTAAACTGTATTTGTGATGTACAAGTATGTGGATAATGATGATGAGTAGTAATGTGGAGTGGCCTGATATGTTTTTGATCCGTACCCATCTTGTTGTGGAGTACCGAGCCCTGTGGTGTGGTTTATAAATTATTTTCTAAAAACCTTTCTACGTTTTCAAAGGGATTTATGGTTTTTATTTGATATATGATATTCTGTTATGAGTTTGGCCCCCATAGCATATATATATATAGCCTGTGTGATTCTGCTCATTTTGGCCTGGGGAGCCCATGATATAATTGCCTGTGATGCGAGCTACGGAATTTAGAGCAGAATTCCGTAAGCTTTTTTGTGTTTCGGGGCAGAAATTTCAGAGCAGACTCTGCCCGGTTTTTCTTTGAATTATAACTATGTTAGTTTATGTTTAAAGTGATATAGAAATTGAAAGAATTGGGTTTGGAGTCAAAATGGGGGCGTTATAGTTCGATAGGATAAATTGATATTCGTAAGTATTAATGTATTAACCCTGATTGCAATAAAAAGTGTTTTAAATTTCCGTACTATTTACTGTGTGGAGACGCATTTGAAGGCAAAGATTCTAGTTATGTCACGGATATCCTATGACGGGGATCCGAGGCGTTACTGTATCATATATGAATTTGATACTAAGACATTAGATTAATGATTAAGGCAATTTAATATGATAAGTCCAATGCATTTGTATAATTTCCCTTTATTGCACATATCTGATCGATTATATTCAACAAGAAAACAAATCCATAAATGCAATACCTGAATAAATTCTGGGCACATCAATGACAAATCACCAACGACTCCACCTTGAACATGAGCATCTGAAACTCCAAATACTCCAGCAACAAAACATACACCAATAAATTTTCCAATTCCACCTTTACCAGAAGTTGCCACATCCAACTACAAAGGAAGCAGAATAGGTTTCTTGATCTTCAAAAAGATTTCCTTCACTTCAGTTGTTGTTTACTTTTTGTTTGTGGAATTACATGTTCAAGTGAAAAAATAATGCAATAATGACAAAGAAAGAAAAAGAAAAAGAAAAACATAATAGAAAGAGAGACTCACCACAAACAGTATGAGGAAACTTAAGAAGTAAAGTGTATATCCTGTTATAACACGAATTCTTGTATTAAGCCTCGCTTCTGCACTTTTGTTAGTATAGCAAGCGTCCCAAGAGCGAGAGGTAGATATACAAGTGTCAGTATTCTTGTGGGGTGATACTTCTGCAAAAGAGGGGAAGAAGAAAAAAGACTATTCGTAGATGGAACTCAGACAATTAAATTTTAGTAATTAACATGTTCTTAAATGCAAGTTAACATAATATTCAACTTATCTAAGGAATGCAGAATTATGTCAAGATGAAAAAAGAAAATTACAATAAGCTATCCATGTATTCTACACAAATATAAAGCAGACAAATGTGGATTGGATCTGCTTGAAAATGAAAATTGTGCTCTCCCTAGTCCTGCAGTGTCACATGCCCTTGAGCCAGTGAAGCCTGGACTAGTATCAATGTGAATACTGTCTATGAAAAAGAAGGGTTACAATGCTTTTAGAGAATAAACTTGTCGACTAGATCGAACTCAATGTCTTGAAGGTCAGATAATACATGAAGGGCAACTTCCAGACAAGAGAATAAGAGTGGGGGTCAAAGAAGAGAAATATGATATAGGTAGAGAAGAGTGGAACTTTAACATTGTGGATCTCATGAGTATGATCCAATAAGATGATGATACATAACCAAATTTCAATTTATGCTCATTGAGGTCTTCAAAATCTATTTACACTGTTTTCCTTCTCCTTTAAAGATCAAATGATCTTGTTGCAAAGTGTAAAACCATTTTTGAAGTAAGAGCTAAAGCAACTTTCTGCACTAACTGAAAGTCTATTAGCTGATATAGTTAACTCATGTTGTGGATTAATATGCATAACTTGAAAACATTTCCACTTACATACTACTGACTTCTGGATCCGATGAACAACTGCGACATACATCCAACTAATTCTTTTTTGGATCTTACAATGATGAGGTGAGAATATATTGACAATTATTTATGGACAATTAGACTCTGCGTGCTCATTTTTGTGAATGTAATCAGAAAGCCAACTGTCCATAGACACCCAATAAGGAGTTTAAAACATAACATGATCAAAGGTAGAAAACTCACCATATATAATTGATTTGATCCTCCACCAAAAACAACTATGTTTGATCTTTCTAATTTTCACATTCTAACAAAATGAAAATGTAAGACATTCTAACAAATTTTCACTAATTCAATAACTGTTTTAAAATATATAAATAGTTATGCAAATAGTTATGCAATCTAATAATCTCCAAAGCTTACAAGCATACTTCAGTGGATTGCAAGTTTAAAATCTACCAATATTACATGCTGCATTATGAAATAAATAACCACTTTGATAGATGGACTCACCATCACAATTTAGATGAATTGATTCTTTTTGGAAAGAGCCCGTAGTAGAATCAAGCATAAATCAAACAGATTGCAGGCACTTAAAAAACACAATATAAATCAATTTGAAACAACACATACCAGTTCCAGTTTGCATATTCGGTCATCCTCACTCTCTCTTACTCTACGAATACGCCTACAAAACGAGCAAACCATTCAAATCCAGATTCTCAAACCCAATAATCAGCAGCAGCAGCAACACCAACAACAAAAAAAAAACTCAAATAGCCAATATACTCACCAAATTCCAATCAAATTCAGTATCAATTTCACCGCCAAATTTCTCAAACCACAAACAGACAAACCCTAATACATTTGAGACTTTTCTCATAAAAAGAAAGTACCATTTCCATTCAAGATCCAAATCAAACTTTTGAAGCATAAACCCTAACAGTAACAGCAACAAAACACCAAAAATAAACACCCCAAACCCTAACCCCAACCCTGGAGGCAGCGATTAATTAACCGCCGAAACCATAGAGAGTTCGGCCCTGCCGTTTGAGGGCGTAGACGACGTCCATGGCGGTAACGGTCTTACGGCGGGCGTGCTCGGTGTAGGTGACGGCGTCACGGATGACGTTCTCGAGTAAGATTTTGAGGACGCCACGTGTCTCCTCGTAGATGAGGCCGCTGATGCGCTTGACCCCACCACGGCGGGCGAGGCGGCGGATGGCAGGCTTGGTAATTCATGTGGAGGGAGAGAGAGAGAGAAATAACAAAGAAAGGGTAGGGGAATTAGGGAAATAGGAGACGGGGTAAAAAAAAATCCCTAGAATGGCCGGCGTTTGTTTAATAAACGCCGGCCTATACCATGATAGCCCGGCGCTTATTAAAAGCGCCGATGTATGTTAACGTTTTAGGGTTACCCACGAAATAACACGTTCATACCCCGGCGTTTTCCACAAACGCCGGGGTATAAATGCCGCTAAATCCAGTTTATGTTGTAGTGTAATCAATTAATTCACACTGTACTGAGTTCGGAGATAGATTAGAGATATCTTACCTGCACAATATGTTTGCCCCACCATAGTCCAACTGTTTTTCTGCGCACATAAGGAAAACTCATAAGATTCTCCATGTCAATTCTCGTATAGGTATATGTTGGAAAATGCTTACATGCGCAGGTAAAATCTGTACGTATGATAGAATTGCAACAACGAGTTGATGGGGAACCACCACCAGCCCCACCGCTTGGGAGCTTAAGAGTTAACTTGCATTTGCGAATACATCATCCACATCAGCCACAAAATTAGAACCATGCTTGTGTTTGGCGTCACCAAATTGAATGATTGTAACAGCGGCAATAGCTACAAATATGAAAAACACGTTGACATTTGCCTTAAGATACGGTACTATTTCTCTCTTTCTCCAAATTCTAGTAGAAAAAAAAAAAATCTTTTCTTGTCACACAGATGATAGGTACAAGGTAGGAATCTATATGGTAAACAATAAAAGTAAATATTCTGTAAAATTTTCTTCATTCCGTAGCCAAAAACACTCTCCTTAAAGTTACTATGTTTTAAATAAACTGCTTAAACTAGTATTACTTTATATTCCAAGTAGCACTGCTATCGGGTCGAGTCGGGTTGGGTAGTGAGATGTCCGGACATTGTTCTATGACAACGGGTCCTGGTTAGGATCCGGGTCTATTTAATTTTTTCGGATCTGGTTCGGGTCCAATCGGCACTCAGGTACCCAACGGGCCTAATAATATGCGACAATAACTTTTTCTTCAATGTCTGCAAAAGTTTTCAATATTCAAATTCCTATCATATTTTTTTCCTTTAGAATACCACATGAATTAGCTACATACTGAAAGTGAAAGTATGTAAATAAATATTATGAGATGCAAATTGAGAGTAAAAGGAAAGATTACACAATCTTTATTAAGTTATATGAACATATTAAGCTTTATTTTCTATCAAAAAGAATTAAAAAAAATTAACACATACAAGTTCTAATATATTAAAAATTAAGTTATTGATCAACTAATGGGTCCATGAGTCGGGTCCGGGTTGGGTCGCGCTGGGTCCGATTGGGTACAAAATCATCGGACCCTAATCCTATCCGTCAATAATCGGGTCGGTTCCGGTCCAATATCGGTCAGATCCGGGTCAGGTTCGGGTCTTGGGTAAATGTGACTGTGCTAATTCTAAGTATAAAGGTATAACAAAATTAATGTAACATACATTATCAGAAAAAAAAATTAAATGTACACTACAAGAAAATTAGACTAACCCGCTGTATCTATCCTCGCGTTTGGATAGAAACATTGGAGTAGAACCTGGGATTCAAAAAAAATTAAAACAACCCCTCCAATCCCGGCGTTCCTTTAAAACGCCAGGGTAGAGGGGGCCTATCCCGACGACCCTTCTAAAAAAAATGCCGGGATAGAGGGATAAATTAAATATCCCCCAATTTTCATTTCCCCACCCAATTTTCACTCTCTCTCTCTCTCTCTCTCTCACTCACTCTCACAAACCGAAAACCCTCCACCTTCGTTGGCTGTCGCCCCGTGTCGTCATACCCCCCTCCACGTTGTCGTGCCCTCGAAACATCCTAGCCTCCACGTCTCTCTTTCTCACAAACCCTGGCCCCGACCACCGTGTCCCCACGTTGCCATTGAAGTCGTTCCCGCGCCATCACTCCGATTACCATCTTCTTCCTACCTCTCTCAAATCATGGGTATGAATTTGATAATTTAATAATTTGCTAATTTGCTAATTTGTTAATTTGTAAATTTGAGAACTTGGAATTGTGACAAAAATAATTAGGGTTTGTGGATTAAAAATGATGGTTTGTATGATTGTGGGAAAAAAAATTAGGAGGAAGAATAATTTGTGTTTGTGAGTTGATCGACACCCCTAGGTGTCCGAGAGCTGATTCAGAAGGGAAAAAAAAAAGAAAAAGGGAACGATTATGAATCTTGGTCTTCTCTTTTTTTCTTCTATTGTTTAAGATCTGAGATAGTACTCTTACTGAGGAAAGTATAATATAACTAGGGAACAGTGAGTAGTACGGCCAACGAGATGCACGGCGGTGCTATTAGGTCATGGTAGATCATCCATGTTGTTTATTTGCTTTACCTTTTTTTACAAGCTTGAATCTCCAATCTAGGAATTAATTAACCAAAAACTAATAAGATTTTGATATGGGTCAGGAATAACGTGGCCCGTTCTGGGCCACAGGATCCCCTCAGGATGCGCGCTCCTTCTGATCCTTCGGATCTGCCACGTCAGCACTGGAAAACTGCCCGGGCCTCTGCCACGTCAGCCCGAAAACCGTCCCGGCGTCTGCCACGTCAGCCCTATACCGCCCGGTTTTCCACCGCTTCAGCCACACGGGCAACCGGGTCCAGACCCGGCCCCAAATGGGTCCAGACCCGGTTGGCTTCTTCTATAAATACCAGACCCCTACTCCTTCACCAGGTAATCAATTCTTTTCCACCCAAACTCTAGTTACTGTTGTTCTCCCTTAGTGACTGACTAGATCGTCGGAGGGTCTGCCACCGGGACCAACCCCGGTGTTCCGAGACCGTCTGCAGGTACACAAGACCCTCGGATCTGAGCCCCAAAGATCCGAGCCGAGCATCAGCCTCCACCTCAATACCACCTACCTCAGTACCGTTCGTCCAGTCGAGGGTCGTCTACATAAGAGTCTCCTCCATCAAATACAAATCGAGTAAGAACTCACGCCTGGTGCATCCACACGTTTTCCAAAAACAAACCGCATCAGGATGGTGCCGTTTGCGGGAAACTATCTATCGTAGATGCCAACCTGAGCCTCGCTTCCAACGGTACCCTCGTAGACGCCGACCCGAGCTCTGCCCCCGTCGGCACCCCCGTCAACCCGAGCTCACATGGCACCCAAAGCCACAAAAGCTGTTACCTCCGCACGCCGACACGACGTGCCTACACAAGGCATCGCGGCCGATGCTTAGGGACCAAACAACAAAGGGGTCAGTCACGGGCCCCAGCCGAATGCCTCCCGTCCGGTCCAGAGCGACCTGTAGGGGATAATCTTGGACCAACAGGCCAGCCGTGGCAGGGGAGGAGCCGCTTCCAACTCGGCTCCGAACCACCCCAGACCCCCGTCCCAAAGGCGGGAGCCTGTGCTCAGCCGCGTCGGTCGGCGACAGTCTGCCCAACCAAACCGGGCCGAAGGAGCCCTGGTTACCCACCAGGAGTTCCAGAACTTCCGAAGGGAAATCTTGCGTGCCATCCGAGGGGTCCCCGTCAATAAGAACGTCCGCCGTTCCCACACACGGTCAGAGACCGCGACTAGCATGTCTCGCCCCTCAACAATCCCCCCAGAGTATGATGACGACATTTTGAAGTGCCTACAAGAAATGGAGGAGCGCCTCGACCATGTTGGCAACGGCGACCCAAGAGCAGCTCAAGGGTACAGGCCGTTTCGTCCTCCTTTCTCCGCCCTTATCCTGCAGGCAGAGATACCCCGCAATTTTCATCCGCTTCAGTTCGAGACATATGACGGCGAGGGCGATCCTGCTGATCACATGGATGGCTTCAAAACCCTCATGATGATTCACAGCGCATCGGATCCCCTCCTTTGCCGAGCCTTCCACGCAACACTCCGGGGTCCGGCTCGGGAATGGTTCTCCAAGCTTACCCCCGGCTCCATCTATTCTTTCGACCAGCTAGAGGGTAGCTTCCTCGCCCACTTCGTTACCAGTCGAAAGGCCGAAAGAACGAGTGCATCCCTACTTGGACTCCGGCAAAAGGAGGGGGAGTCACTTCGAGTGTTTGTCCAAAGGTTCACCGCCGAGGCGAGGTCAGTCTCATCCCTCGATCCCTGCGTTGCCTCGGCAGCCTTCCACCACAACGTCTGACATGGATAGCTGAAGGCCTCCCTGGCAAAGAAGCCACCGATAGACTTCCCCGACCTCCTCAACCGGGTTGAAAAATATATTCGAGCCGAAGAGGCCCTCAACCCCAGAGGACCAGAAGGAAGTTTTTGGGAAGGGGAAGCGCAAGGCCGACGAAGTTGAGCCAGCAAAAAAAGCTTCAAGAGACGGGGGCTCCGCAAAGAAGATTCCGCCGACCCCCCGCTTCGAGAGGTACACTCCCTTGACGCAGAACGTGTCGATAATTCTCTTAGCGATTGAAGACAGCGTCCTCGTCCAGTACTCTCCTCGGCCGTCCAACAACACTAGCAAGAAGAGGGATCAGCGGTTCTACTGCCGTTTTCATCGGAACAACGGGCACGACACAGATCACTGTCGTGCCTTGAAGGAAGAAATTGAGGCCCTCATCCAATGAGGGTACCTCCGAGAATTCAAAAGGGAAGGCATCCGAGAACAGAGGGACAACAGAAACAGGAGGGATTCCCTTCCTCCTCGAATGCACCGTCGGCGTCCCGAGCAAGATCCGGAGCCCGAAGTACCCGAGGGACAGGCAATCCTGCATTGCGTCCATGGAGGGCCCATGGGAGGGGAATCCAACACTTCTCGCAAAGCCTTCGTCCTGGATGTCAACACCGTACAGGGCCCTCTCTCCTCCCAGGTCCAGCAACTTCCTGTCTCCTTCTCAGGAGAGGATCCTGAAGGAGTCCGGCTTCCTCATTGCGACGCACTGGTCATTGGCCTCAGCATGGCAAACTTCGAGGTCCGGCGAATCCTCGTGGACAACGGGAGCTCGGTCAATATTCTGTTCCTGGAAGCATTCGAGAACTTCAAGCTCTCCCGTGAGAAACTAAAACCCGCTGGGTACACCCTGCATGGATTCTCTGGCGTCCCCGTAACCATAGAGGGGATCGTCACCCTCGATGTCACGGTAGGCACGACCCCGAACAGAAGGACCGAGTCCATGGACTTCATGGTTGTGAATATCAAGGCAGCCTACAACGCCTCCTCAGCCGTCCGGGGCTCTGCTCCCTCCAGGCGGTTCCCTCGGCCTACCATCAGAAAATAAAGTTCCCTACTAACACTGGCATCGGAGTTGTCCGAGGGAACCAAGAAGCAGCACGTTCATGCTACATGACGGCGATCGGAAGCGGGGTGTTTCCCCTCGATGCCGTCGAGCTGGAGCCCAAAAGAACCCAGCCAGAACCGGCGGACGAGCTGCAAGATATCTCATTCGAGACGGGGATCCATCGAAGCACTTTCGAGTAAGCTGCCCCCTCGCCCCCGACCTCAAGTCTGCCCTAATCGCCTGCATTCGGCACAATGTTGACCTCTTTGCCTGGAAGCCCTCTGACATGCCCGGTACCTCCGAGGATCTCATCATGCACAAACTCAGTGTGATCCCCGGGTCGAAACCAGTTGTCCAAAAACGGTGCAAGTTCGCCCCGGAGCGACAACAGGCGGTAAACACGGAAGTTGATAAGCTCTTGTCCGCGCATTTCGTGCAAGAGGTCAGCTACCCGGAGTGGCTGGCGAACGTCATCATGGTCAAGAAGGCGAGCGGGAGTTGGAGGATCTGTATAGATTTCACCGACCTCAACAAGGCATGCCCCAAGGATCCGTTCCCTCTCCCCAGCATTGACGCCCTGATCGATGCGACCTCGGGCCACAAGCTCTTATCGTTCATGGATGTCTTCTCAGGCTATAACCAGATCCGGATGTTCCCTCCGGACATCGCCAAGACGTCCTTCGTCACGGACCAGGGACTGTATTGCTAGCAGGTCATGCCCTTTGGGCTGAAGAACGCCGACACCACCTACCAAAGGCTCGTCAACCGAGTCTTTAAAGATCAAATCGGGCGCAACATGGAGGTATACGTCGATGACATGCTCATCAAAAGTCAACAAGGACAGCACCACATCGCCGACCTGGAAGAAGCCTTTGGGGTCCTTCGAACCCACAACATGAGGCTCAATCCGGCGAAGTGCGCCTTCGGCGTCTCCTCGGAGAAGTTCTTAGGGTTCATCGTCAGCCAGCACGGCATCGAGGCGAACCCCAAAAAAATTCAGGCCATAATAGACATGGCCCCTCCCAGGAATATCAAAGAAGTTCAGAGGCTAACGGGGACACTGGCGACCATCGGCCGTTTTCTCTCCAAATCTGGAGAGAAGTCCCTTCCGTTCTTCAAGGCGTTGCGCGGCACTGGAAATTTCGAGTGGGGTACTCAACAGCAAGAGGCCTTCGCACAGTTGAAGGAGTACCTCGCCAACCCTCCTCTCCTCAGCAAGCCCGAACCCAGGGAACCACTCTGGCTCTACCTTTCCGCTTCGGAGAACGTGCTCAGCGCCGTCCTAGTTCGAGAAGAGGAAGGGGTTCAAAAGCCCCTCTACTATGTGAGTAAGGTCCTGCTCGACACCGAGACCCGGTATTTCAGGATGGAGAAGGTGGCGTACGCTTTGGTCATAGCCGCGCGAAAGCTCCGCCCTTACTTTTAGGCGCATTCGATCTAGGTTCTCACGGATCAACCCTTGAAGGCCGTGCTCTACAAACCCAAGAGCTCCGGGCGACTAGTCAAATGGTCGATCGAACTCAGCCAGTACGACATCAGTTATCAACCAAGAACGTCCATCAAAGGGCAGGCCCTTGCCGAATTCATCACAGAATGCACCATCTCTGAGCAACCCGCGAGCAAAGAAGCCAACCAGACATGGGAAGTTTACGTCGACGGCTCCTCTTGCGAAACGGGGAGTGGTGCGGGCATCATCCTTCAGGGCCCGGATGGTTTCCTCCTCCAGTATTGTCTCCGCCTCAACTTCCCAGCCTTTAACAACAAGGCTGAATATGAGGCGATGATCACCGGGATCAACCTGGCTCATCAAGCCGGTGCCAGACAGATCAGGGCATTTAGCGACTCTCAACTGGTGGTCAACCAGATCACTAGGGACTACGAGGCCCGTGACGATCGAATGATTAGGTACCGAGCCATGGTCCAATGCCTATTATTGTCCTTCAATGAATCGGCTGTCGTAAGGATCCCCCGGGAGCTGAACGCCCAGGCCGATGCCCTGTCAAAATTGGCTTCCTCATCCTTTGAAGGCCTCAACCGCATGGTCCTGATTGAAGTCCTGTTGAAGCCAAGTACAAACTCCCCAGAGGTTCTGTGTGTCTAAGACGGAGCCCCTCCTGACGACTGGACCACTCTCATCAAAAAATTTCTAGTCAAGGGAGAGCTCCCAGAAGACTGAGCTGAAGCAAGGCAGATCAGGGTCCGATCTAAAAGATTTGCGGTCATCAATGCCACCCTCTTCAAAAGATCCTACACAACAACCGATGGCCGACCCTACCTCCGCTGCCTAAGCCCAGACGAAGCCAAGTACGTCCTCAAGGAGCTGCACGAGGGGATCGGCAGATGTCACATGGGAAGCCATTCACTAGCACAGAAGGCGCTAAATCACGGGTACTACTGGCCCACTATGCTGCAAGACGCCCTCGCCCTAGTGAAAAAGTGTGGCCCCTGCCAATGGTTCTCCCCGGTGAAGAGTGCTCCTCAGGCGAACCTCCAGTCCATGGCCAGTCCGACCCCCTTTGCAATGTTGGGGATGGATTTGGTAGGCCCATTTCCAAAAGCAACGAACCAGCGAAAGTTTCTCATTGTGGCTATCGACTATTTCACTAAGTGGATCGAGGCCGAGCCATTAGCGACAGACTCAGCAGTTTTTCTGGAAACACATCGTCTGTCACTTCGGAATTCTGCAGGTGCTCGTCACAGACAATGGGACTCAATTCGTGGGTAAGCAGTTTTGCAAGTTCTGCAAAGATCTCGGGATCCAGCAGCGCTTCTCCTCAGTGTGCCACCCCCAGTCTAACAGTCAGGCCGAGAACGCGAACCACCAAATCCTCGACGGCCTCAAGAAACGACTCGATAACTCTTCCAAGGGGTTATGGGTCGACGAACTACCCAGCGTTCTCTGGGCCCACCGAACAACAAAGAGAATCCCCACGAGAGAATCCCCTTTCAATCTGACATACGGCACAAAGGCCGTCATTCCCTTGGAGATCGGGATCCCTTCACCCCGAATCATGGCTTTCGACGAGGCCACCAACTCCCAACAGCTGCGAGCCGACCTGGACCTCATAGACGAGGTCAGGAAAAAGTCCGCCATTAGAAGAAGCATCTACCAGCAAAGAATTGAAAAGTTCTACAACAAGATGGTGCGCCCAACTGACAACAAACTCGGAGATCTTGTCCTCCGAAAGCCGGCGGTATCCAACCCCGGCCAGAAGAGAAAGTTGGCACCAAATTGGGAGGGCCCCTACAAAGTATCTGAAGTCGTGCACCCAGGCACGTACTGCCTGACCAATGCCGAAGGCAAGCTCATCAAGAGGCCTTGGAACGTGGAACACCTGATCAAGTTCTTAGGAGGAGAGTAGCCTCCATGTAAATTATCGTGATTGTAATCAGCACGTCGTGCCGGTCTTTTGTAAAATTCAAATATATTGTAAATATGTCAGCTTTCTTAAAACAAGCCTATGGCTTCTTATTCTCTTACAAGCTTGGGGCTCGGTGCTCGGATAACAGCGCGAGCCTGAAACGCTTCTCTTACAAGCTTGGGACTCGGTGCTCGGATAATAGTGCGAGCCTGAAAAGCTTCCCTTACAAGCTTGGGGCTCGGTGCTCGGATAACAGCGCGAGCCTGAAAAGCTTCCCTTACAAGCTTGGGGCTAGGTGCTCAGATAACAGCGCGAGCCTGTAAAGCTTCTCTTACAAGCTTAGGGCTCGGTGCTCGGATAACAGCGCGAGCCTGAAAAGCTTCCCTTACAAGCTTGGGGCTCAGTGCTCGGATAACAGCGCGAGCCTGCAAAGCTTCTCTTACAAGCTTGGGGCTCGGTGCTCGAATAAAAGTGCGAGCCTGTAAAGCTTCTCTTACAAGCTGGAGGCTCGGTGCTCGGATAACAGCACGAGCCTATAAAGCTTCTCTTACAAGCTTGGGGCTCGGTGCTCGGATAACAGCGCGAGCCTAAAAAGCTTCCCTTACAAGCTTCCCTGAGAACAAGTGTGGGAGCTCGGCATCGTCCTCGAGCAAGGCGGGTGCCTTCTCCAAGGCACCGCAACCATGACGCTCGGCGGCGACCCCCTGCTACGCCTACAACTGTCTTTCTCACCGGTATGGGGGCTTGGCAACCGTCCCTCGCTCAGTTTGGGCTTCTTCAAGCTCATCAACCTATGTACGAGGCGACATCCACCAGCCACGCCCGCACCGTCTCTCCCTGAGAACAAGTGTGGGAGCTCAGCGTCGTCCCCAAGCAAGGCAGGTTGCCTTCTCCAAGGCAGCGCGACCTTGACGCTCGGCGGCGACCCCCTGCTATGCCTACAACTGTCTTTCTCACAGGTATGGGGGCTCAACAACCGTCCCTCGCTCGGTTTGGGCTTCTTCAAGCTCATCAACCAATGTATGAGGCGACATCCGCCAGCCACGCCCGCACCGTCTCTCTCTGAAAACAAGTGTGGGAGCTCAGCATCGGCCCCGAGCAAGATGGGCGCCTTCTTCAAGGTACCGCGACCTTGACGCTCGGCGGAGACCCTCTGCTATGCCTACAACTATCTTTCTTACCGTTATGGGGGCTCAGCATCCGTCCCTCGCTCGGTTTGGGCTTCTTCAAGCTCAACAACCTATGTACGAGGCAACATCCGCCAGCCACACCTGCACCATCTCTCCCTGAGAACAGGTGTGGGAGCTCAGCGTCGGCCCCAAGCAAGGCGGGTGCCTTCTCCAAGGCACCGCGACCTTGATATTCGGCGGAGACCCTCTGCTATGCCTACAATTGTCTTTCTAACTGGTATGGGGGCTCGGCATCCGTCCCTCGCTCGGTTTGGGCTTCTTCAAGCTCATCAACCTATGTACGAGGCGACATCCGCCAGCCACACCTGCACCGTCTCTCCCTAAGAACAAGTGTGGGAGCTCGGCGTCGGCCCCGAGCAAGGCGGGCGCCTTCTTCAAGGCACCGCGACCTTGACGCTCGGCGACGACCCTCTGCTATGCCTGCAACTGTCTCTCACCCACATGGGGGCTCAGTTACGACCTACTACCATGTGTTGACAAAAATTTTATCAAGATTTAGAGCATCCGCCTTCGATAGATGCCCCGAGCTTCGAGTCGATTTGTTGACCACCCTATCACCCGTGAACAACTCGGGGTTTACGGCTTTAACCAGCCCAAACCCTGAACTGTTCGAGGGTGGCAAGGGGGGCATCAACCCTCTGCTCTCTCCTTCTCGAGCCAAACGCTCCGAGCCTTCGAGCTATCAAAGCTGACCCTTCTCTCGCCCACAAACATCCCGGGGTTTCGGGCTCTTACTAACCCGAAACCCCGAACTGTTCGAGGACGGCAGGAGAGCCACCATGCTTTGGCTCTATCCAAACCCCCGAACCGATCGATCGGCCCACCGCTCACCAACGAACAACCCGGGGTCTCATGGCTCTAACGGCCTGTACCCCGAATAGTCCGAGGGTGATCGGTGTGCCTCCGATCCGGAATATGCAGAAAAATTGTGTTCTCTGGGTGCCCGCCTTCCGCAGGCACCCTAATCAAGCAACTCACTGCTTGATAACCAACAAGAGGAGTGGGGATTACATAGCCCCCTGAGGCCCACATTTATTGCGTCTGGGAATATGAAACGACGGAAGGTGAAACGTTGCCATAAATGCTCATGGGAATGCAAAACGTCTCCATTAGTGACGCAGGCGCGTCAGTGGTGACCCTTTGTAGAAAGCACACCGGCCACCCTCGGCAACCGAGGCAATCAAGGTTCGAGAAAACGAATGCTATTATTATTACTCATTGCTTACAACTCGATGAACGTCGATACAAATACAATGAACAACTCACAAACTCAGTCGCACTCGGCCTAAAACTCAAACTTGGCACCTCCTTCGGGGCACTTCCCACGCTCGGTCGGAACGGCCCAGGAAGATACTCCAGTCACCGAGATTCCTGCATCACCGGGTTGGGCCTCATCCAACAGAAATGTTGGAGACCGCCCCGAGGTCGAGTTGTTGGCCTCTTCCACCAGACCCGGGCCTAACACCAGCTTCAGCCTGAGAATCTCCAGCTCTTTCTCGACCACGGCCTCGCGAAGGAAAGACTCCGAAGCCGACCGCCCGCTTGAGGCATCCGATAGGGACCAGTCCGTCTCAATTACCCACCAGTCCCGATCGGCTATGGCCTTCTTCAGGCGCACCACCTCCAGGCCAAGCTCTCTAGATCTGTTCAGAAAATAATTCTTAGCGGCCGCTCGGTCCCGAGTCTGTTTTCGTTGGCCAGCCAAAACTGCCTCCCAAGCCTCCTTCCCCGCTCGAGTCAGAGGTGCATCGGCCGGAACGGGGTCGGCGATCTGAGTCCCGCGCATCTACCAAAAGATGAAAGCAAATATCACAAAAAACACGAGTCTGGGAGGATCGGCCCAAAAAAGTAAATTTCATTTCTTTCAAAAAGTTTGATACAAAAGTCGCGGTGGCCAGTCCGCTTAAGGCAGTTACATCAAAAATGAAAAAAGAAACAAAAGCTAGTCTATTCTTGAGGGGGGGATGGCACCTCTTCGTCGCCCTGGACTCCCCCCGCATCGTCACCACCAGGAGTCAGCGGCAGGTTCGCCTGCCATCCATAGCAGAGATGGTCCACATTCTGCTCGGGGTAGATCTACCTAAAATGCGACTTGGCCTGTTCGTATGCCTCGTCCTATGCCAGCATCAGAGTATCCCCCAAGGCTGACTCCATCTCCTCCAGGGCCTTCTTCCCCTTCTGTGCCTCGGCCGCGATCTTCGCCTCAAGATGCTATCGGTCCTGCTTGTGGATTTTGCAGAGCGACTCTATCTGGGCCTTGTGGACGGCCACCATGGCCCGAGCATCTTTCAGCTCATCCGTGGCCTTGTACAGTTTACGGAGGTACTTCTCTGCATTCCGCCTCTCGATGTATATCTCCTTCTCCAAGCACTTGTGGAAGTGCTGACCATGGAGCATCGCCTGTCCGAAGAGAGAAAGATCAGAAAAAACTCCAAGTTAATGAGTAAAGTAAAGCCAAGACAACTTACCGAGAGGTGTGCCTAAGACCACCACATGTAGGCCTGGTCCGCCGTCTGTGCCGCCAAGGCCATCAAATTGCACTCGGTGGCGGCCTTCGAGACGAACTCGACCGACACCGGCCCATCAAGCAGAGAATCCCACTGCATGATCGACCAATCAGGGGCAAAGGGCAGCGTACCCTGCTTGCTCACCATCTCCGCGGGGGTCGGCCGTATAGGGGGAACATACAGTAATCCGGCGCCAGAGTCGTGGTGGGCCGAATACCTGGGCTCGGAATGAAGATCTCGAACTCCCACAGAATATAGTAGGCAGCCCTAATAATGTTAAAATATTCTGCCTTCAAAATGCTGGGGATGCTATCAGCGCGAATCTTCACCTGGGTGTCTTCGCCCGGCACTGGAAGGATCGGTTCGATGTCCTTAATATCGTCGGGATACATCCGAATCAACCCTGGATTCTTGAAGGAGACTCGGGGAAACTCGAGACCCGGTCTCGGTGCGTACTCATCTGGTGAGGAAGGACTGTGTAGGATGGTCAAGACTTTCTTTTTCTGACGAGGGCGAGCCTTTCGCTCGGGAGACGGCGTCGACAAAGGGGGAAGGGGTGGAAGATCTTCTTCGACCCTGGTCGGCCTTCCAGCCGTGCCCTGGCCAGCGTCTCCTTGGGCAGCCTCCCGTTCGTCGACCTCATCCTCCTCGTCTTCCTCGTCACCATCGGCACCCTGATCATCTTCGTCTTCCTCCTCGCCCTCGGTGCCTTCCCCCTCCTCTTCCTCATCGTCCTCCTGATCCTGTTCCTCTTCGTCCTCGCCATCCCCCTCATCCTCTTCCTCCCCATCACCTTCATCCATGGGCTCCTTTCCCGGCCTTCTGGACCTCAATAGGGACACAACAAAGGCTACGTCACCCCCATCGTCAGACCCCGGGTCGGTCAGAACTTCTTCCTTCACCTTATACTTACTCAAGGATGAGGACGTCTCCTGCTTGGATTGCTCTGCGGAACAGTCTGACGAGCTAGCCTCGGATCCGGACTGAGTGCGCGATATTACTAAAAAGAAAGTACTAACCTGGAGCATAGGAAGTTACAGTCACCGGAAAATATCGCCGACGACAAGTAAGATTCCTGCTCTTGTTAAAAATTGAAAAGTGAGTAATGAAGTAAAGATGAAGAAATGAGGGAGGGGGATGGGGTTTTAAAGGGGAAAAGCGACTCCTCGATTTCCACAAAAAAGATCTGGCTGTTGGATCTTAACTATCAAGATCCAGCAGCCACCAAGATCTGAAAACGCTTTGATCTTTGCGCCCATGACGTCAGCAATAGGTATGAAATTACCCCACTACCCCCTCCACCTTTTCTCTCCAAACAAGCTTTTTTCGACAAGTCAGAAGGGTCGACGCTCGGATAGCAATGCGAGCCAATAATTCCCCTTCATGACATCAGCAATAGGCATGAAATTACCCCACTACCCCTCCACCTTTTCTCTCCAAACAGACTTTTTTTGACAAGTCAGAAGGGTCGACGCTCGGATAGCAACGCGAGCCAATAATTCCCCTTCTATTTCACAGAAGGGTCGACGCTCGGATAGCAACGCGAGCGAATAATTCCCCTTCTATTTTCACAGAAGGGTCGATGCTCGGATAGTATCGCGAGCCAATAATTCCTCCTCTATTTTCAGAGAAGGGTCGACGCTCGGATAGTATCGCAAGACAATAATTCCTCTTCTATTTCACAGAAGGGTCGGCGCTCGGATAGTATCGCGAGCCAATAATTCCTCTTCTATTTCACAGAAGGTTCGACGCTCGAATAGTATTGCGAGCCAATGATTCCTCTTTTCAGAGAAGGTTCGGAGCTCGGATATCACCGTGAGCCCCAGCTGCCCTCCTTTGATTCGGAGCTCGGATATCATTGCGAGCCCAACTGCCCTGCATTGACTCAGAGGGGCTCGGAGCTCGGATAGCACCGCGAGCCCCAACTACCCTCCTTTGTTCAGAGGGGCTCGGGGCTCGGATGACACAGCGAGCCCCAAACTGCCCTCCTTTGTTCAGAAGGGCTCGGAGCTCGGATAGCACCGCGAGCCCCATCTGCTCTCCTTTGTTCAGAGGGGCTCGGAGCTCGAATGACACCGCGAGCCCCAACTACCCTCCTTTGATTCAGAGGGGCTCGGAGCTCGGATGACACCGCGAGCCCCCATCAACCCTCCTTTGCCCAGAAGGGCTCAGAGCTCGGATAGCACCACGAGCCTCAACTGCCCACCTTCATTCAGAGGGGCTCGGAACTCGGATAGCATCGCGAGCCCCAAATTGCCCTCCTTTGCCTAGAGGAGCTCGGAGCTTGGATAGCACCACGAGCCCCATCTGCCCTCCTTTGTTCAGAGGGGTTCGAGGCTCGGATGACACCGCGAGCCCCAACTACCCTCCTTTGTTCAGAAGGGCTCCGAACTTGGATGACACCGCAAGCCCCAAACTGCTCTCCTTTGTTCAGAAGGGCTCGGAGCTCGGATGGCACCGCGAGCCCCATCTGCCCACCTTTGTTCAGAGGGGCTCGGAGCTCGGATGACACCGCGAGCCCCAACTACCCTCCTTTGATTCAGAGGGGCTCGGAGCTCGGATGACACCGCGAGCCCCCATCAACCCTCCTTTGCCCAGAAGGGCTCGGATCTCGAATAGCACCGCGAGCCCCAACTGCCCTCCTTCGTTCAGAGGGGCTCGGAGCTCGGATAGCACCGCGAGCCCCATCTTCCCTCCTATGACTCAGAGGGGTTCGGAGCTCGGATGACACCGCGAGCCCCATGAGCCCTCCTCTTGTCACGAGGGACTCGTCTGCCGACCCCTAGTGCTCGACGAACCGAGCCCCAGAAGAAGACCTCGCCCCCTCCTCGCTCTTCCAACTAGCGAGGAGATCGTCCACCGACCTTAGGAGCTCGGCCGCCGACCCCAACACAAGACCTCGACGTCCCCTCACTCTTCCAACTAGCGAGGGGATCGTCTACCGACCCCTGAAGCTCGACCACCGACCCCTAGGGCTCGTCTGCTGACCCCAAGCCTTGGCGAGCGTCACTCTGACTCCTACTCTTCTACACTTAGCCTCCCGCACAAACTCCAAGAAGGGATCCCATCCTCCTACCCCCTGGCCTCTTCGAGAAATAGCAGATCTTACTTTTTTCCCCAACATCGCCCCTGCTCTTCCCACAGAGGCGAAGAATCACTCCTACACAGCTGGCTCACCTAGCCCTACAGGAGTGTGGGGCTTGTGATATGGGTCAGGAATAACGTGGCCCGTCCTGGGCCACAGGATCCCCTCAGGATGCGCGCTCCTTCTGATCCTTCGGATCTGCCACGTCAGCACCGGAAAATCTCCTGGGCCTCCACGTCAGCCCGGAAACAGCCCCGGCGTCTGCCGCGTCAGCCCTATACCGCCCGGTTTTTCACCGCTTCAGCCATACGGGCAACCGGGTCCAAATCCGGTTGGCTTCTTCTATAAATACCAGACCCCTACTCCTTTACCAGGTAATCAACTCTTTCCACCCAAACTCTAGTTACTGTTGCTCTCCCTTAGTGACTGACTAGATCGTTGAAGGGTCTGCCACCGGGACCAACCCCGGTGTTCCGAGACCGTCTGCAGGTACACAAGACCCTTGTATCCGAGCCCCACAGATCCGAGCCGAGCATCAGCCTCCACCTCAATACCACCTACCTCAGTACCGTTCGTCCAGTCTAGGGTCGTCTACATAAGAGTCTCCTCCATCAAATACAAATCGAGTAAGAACTCACGCCTGGTGCATCCACACGTTTTCCAAAAACAAACCGCATCAGATTCATTCTACACTTTAAATGCTTTGATACTTAGAGTTCCGGGTGATCTTTGGTCAAACATTAATAAGTGCTCCAAAATGTTTAGATCATTACATATCGGCGTACAGATTTTATTGCATTTGACAATTCTTGCATAGAGACAACCTCAAGAATCAAGTTCTTACTAATACTTTTTACAAGCACCTAAGATAATTGTGTAATATCTTCAATTAATTTGAAGGTATACAAATTTCGGAGCCTAGTTCCTTTCATGATTTACACGAGTTTCTAAATTTATTATCTTTCTCATAGTTCTCTCGAGGTGTTTGGCTTCGTCATAGTATGTTTGAATTAGATATTCTTTCATAGTGAATAACTAATTTAGTTAGTTTTATATCTAAAGCATAAACATAACAGGGTCTGGCATCTTTTATGGCCTACTTAGGATACTTCTACTATATGGCTATGACTGAGCCCTAGAATTTTAACACAATGCATCTTCTTTCTTTACGACTGCATCTTTATCGTATCAGGAGAGGAATACTGAGAAACAAAAAAAATGCAGCGGAAGCATCATAAACAAAGGACGAAGAAACAGAGAACAAAAAGGAAAATGAAGTACATGTAAAAAATACTGGCTCCCTTCCGATTACACTTATCTATATTGTCCACTACTAAGCTCTTTCCCTTAAACCCCGGCTTGTTACTTATTATTATTATCAAAACAGGCATGAAAGTGTACAAGCAAGGCAAGTAAACATGATAATAACAGGAAACAAGTTCAGGCTAGGTAGCTAACATATTCGAGTGTCAAATCAATTTATAATTATCAAAAAGAACAAGAATTTCAATTCTGGACAGCAGGACGTAGCCGCACTAAAATTGGAATTCTCGTTGCTACAGGAATGCAAATCTGAATCCGTCAGATCTGAAAACTCATCAAATAACTGGAATTCTTAAAGTTATGTTTACATGCATGAATCAGGTCTGAAAACTCATCAAATAAATCCAAAAAAATTAAGGGAGATTCCATAGCATGTCTAGTCTCAGCAAAGTAAATTTAATATTATTATATTACTGATAGCATGTTCAAATTAAATTGCAAAATATGGTGACACAGTGAAATTACGAATCTGAAAATCCAGACCTAGCAGTACTAAAACAGCAATATCTCACAACTCATGACTCGGAATACGATTCCGTCAGATGTTCTAGAAACTAGACACATGGGGATACAAATCATATTCAAAAACTAACTCAAAATTCTGTCATTAACAGGGTCGAAATTATCAAGCAAGACCAGGACAGCAGCATTCTCAGATTTCTTTTGCATGAAATGTAACACGATTATTAACTACCATGGATGTAAGTTAAAAGTGTTATGCAAGTGAAGGTGTAATAACTATTCAAACAGCACCCATGTCTATTCCCAACTCATAAAAAGAGACAACATCAACATATACATCGTACAACCAAACATCCATATGTTATGGTGATTCATAAATCCATGTAACCAAATAATTAGATAAATAATTAGATCTAACTTGTTGTTGTGAAATGAGTGTATGAACGAATGGTTGTGACCATTACAATTATGGAAATTGAGAGAGACGAACAACCGAGTAGAACCAAGATGTATCAACGATAAACAAAGGCGAGTCACAACAAGGATCTACATGCGGTATTTTTCAAAGAAAAACTTGTACTAGATCAATGAGTTGTACAAGGAGATACTTGCCTTGATTGGATTGAGATGAATCGACGACGAGCGGAACACGTGAAACAACGTACAACACACGCAATGCACGTAGAAGCAATAGCACCTGCACCCCACGAAGCGATCACAAAGAGACAGTGGCTGGGGGACTGGCTCGACAGCGCAGGTCGACGGCAATCGGGACGACGGTGCACTTCGGCAGTCGGCTGGCAATGGTCTCGGCGGCCGCTCGGGTGCAGTCAAGGAGAAGCTTCGGAGGTGGGTTCGGCTGAACTTTGAAGAAGGGGTAGAAGATGAAGAGGGGGTCGGGGTTAGGGTACTGTCAAAGGTGACAGAAGATGGTTTTGCAGTGAGGGCTGATGGGGACAATGGGTATCGAAGATGGAGGACGGGAAGAGCATGGGTCATGGGCACAGTCGAGGAAGATGATGGGGCTTCAGGATGGTGCTCGGTGGTCTGCAGGGGCTCGGATGAAGGGAAGCAGAAGGTGGGTTGTTGTTGGCGATCGGGATCTACAGCTCGAAGGGGGATCACGGTGCGGAGGGCAGAACTGGTGGTCGTGTGGTAGGAGTCGCGACGAGGAGGCGATGGAGGTTCGAGGAGTCGATGGGGGACGAAGACAGGGTGAGGGTCGACAGAGAAGGAGCCAGGCTGTAGGTTTCAGTCGGGCGCGAGGTATGGGGTGATGAACAGGAGAGGGGGGTTTGGCGGTTGGGTTAGGGGTAAAACAGTAGTAAGGTTAGTGTTTAGAATATGTTAGATTATATGTAGGGTTCAAGTGGGTTTGGGTTAATGGGTAGATGGTATAGGATCTAATAGGGAAAAAGTTAATTAATAAAATAAATTAGGCCATAAATTAGATGATTTAGAATTAGTCAAATTATCAAGAAAATAACAATTTAGGGTTGACAGGAAAATTTTAATTTAATCAAATGGGAAACAAATTTTGAGTGGAAAGTAATAACGAATTTCATTAAGAGAGAAAAAACCAGATACAAGGTTCAGAATTGAACAAAGAAGAGTACACTGAATAAATATGGTACATAGGGTAAATTAAAATTTTTTCTTGGTTCAGAATTGAACAAAGAATAATTCGTTATGTCTTTGTAACCCTAGGTTTAACTAACAATTAATTCCTAATTAAAAGATAACTCAAATGTGAATGGAAAATATAAAAATAAACAAGTAGTCGGATGTTAATAAAATAATATTATTAATAGTCGATCGGGATATTACAGGTTCATTGGGCTATTTAATATTGTGGAGCGAGTAGGTAAGGTGGCCTATAGACTCGCACTGTCGCCGGCATGATGTCTTTCATATCTCTCAACTCAGGAGGTACATTAGAGATAAGAGCCATGTGATCGACTATTCGGAGCTTTCTGTACAGCTAGATCTGTCTTTTGAGATCCCACCAGTTGCCATCCTGGGCAGGCAGAAGAAAGTACTAAAGAACAAGGTTATCAAGTTGACCCGTGTTTCATGGAGTCCTCACTCACCGGGTGAGTCGACTTGGGAACCAGAGGAGGAGATCTAGAGAAAGTTCTCCCATCAGTTCGAGTAGTTCCTTTGTTTCCCTTTTTCTTCTTGGCGTTACCCTATGTACCATTTTTTCTGAATTTCGAGGATGAAAAAATTCCTCCTCCATATCAATCTTCCCTCACATAACACCTCCCCCACCTCCCCCCTTCTCCTAGGTATGGCCGGCCCCCAAAAGATGGGGGGGCTTTTGTACAATTGTGTGGGTGCACAATTGAAATCTCCACCCCTTTCTCCTCCTATAAATACCCCCTTCCTTTCACCATAGTCTCATTTTAGAAAGATCAAAAAAAAAAAAAAAAAAAGAAAGGAAAAGAATGAGTGGACTAACTTGAGAGTTTTATTTGTAGGTTTGCTAGAAGTTCTAGGAGAAATAAGGAGAGTAGCTAGTGTTTCCATCAAGAAAAGAAACAAGGTGGGGGGTCTTCCTAGGTTTGTTGTTTATGTGTTTGTTTGTTTGTTTGTTGTTGTTCTTTGAATGGTGTTTGATGATCCTCCTTCTTCTTACCCTCTTGTTTATTTTTCTTTTGGTGTGGTTACTTTGTAGTGGTATGGTTGTATGAGTTTTCTCATTTTGAATGTTGTTAACTACTTGGACTAAAATAACACATGCATATAAATTTGTACATACAACCATGCAAGGTTGTAGGACTTGAATGTGAGACCATACATAAGGCATATGAATTTGTTTACAACCATGTAAGGTTGTAGGACCTATGTTGAACCTTGGACTAAAAGAAAGCATATGTTGAAAAATGAAGTGCTCTTACTTGTTGTATTATTGTTTAGTTTTAAATCTTAAAAGTATGAAAAAGAAACTAACTAAATCACTAGTTGTAGAATAAATAAATAAATAAATCTTTTCTTTTCTAAACACTAGTTGTAAAAAGATTAAAAAGATTTCTTTTATGTCCACTAGTAAGAAACCTATGCTAATAAAGATCTCTTTTTGTAGTAATTTAGTTGTAGAGGTTTATGCTAAATTTTAATAAATGCTCTACATATTGTAGGATCACTTCTAAAAATATTTAGAAGCCATATTCATGCTTTACATGTTGTAGGATCACTTCTAAAAATATTAGAAGCCATATTCATGCTTTACATGTTGTAGGATCACTTCTAAAAATATTAGAAGCCATATTCATGCTTTACATGTTGTAGGATCACTTCTAAAAATATTAGAAGCCATATTCATGCTTTACATGTTGTAGGATCACTTCTAAAAATATTAGAAGCCATATTCATGCTCTACATGTTGTAGGATCACTTCTAAAAATATTTAGAAGCCATATTCATGCTTTACATGTTGTAGGATCACTTCTAGAAATATTAGAAGCCATATTCATGCTCTACATGTTGTAGGATCACTTCTAAAAATATTTAGAAGCCATATTCATGCTTTACATGTTGTAGGATCACTTCTAAAAATATTAGAAGCCATATTCATGCTCTACATGTTGTAGGATCACTTCTAAAAATATTTAGAAGCCATATTCATGCTTTACATGTTGTAGGATCACTTCTAAAAATATTTAGAAGCCATATTCATGCTTTACATGTTGTAGGATCACTTCTAAAAATATTAGAAGCCATATTCATGTTTTACATGTTGTAGGATCACTTCTAAAAATATTTAGAAGCCATATTCATGCTTCAAATGTTGTAGGATCACTTCTAAAAATATTTAGAAGCCATATTCATGCTTTAAATGTTATAGGATACATTCTAAAAATACCTACCATACTTAGATTAATTTATTTGTGTTTAGAATGTTGTAGGATTCATTCTAAAAATACCTACCATGCTTAGATTAATTTATTTGTATTTAGAATGTTGTAGGGGTCATTCTAAAAATATCTATCATGTAGGAATGATATTTGTGTTTAGAATGTTGTAGGATTGATGTAAAATTACTTACCATATTTTAGGGATGATGTAGAAGTATATACACATGCTTGAGAATGTTGTAGGTTCATACTAGTTATATGTATGCATGCTTGGGAATGTTATATGTTCATACTAGTTATATATGTATCCATGCTTGGGAACGCTACAAGTGCATGCTAAAACACACTCACAATCAAGAGTGTTATAAGTTGATGGTTATGTCATATACCATATTTTAGTGGTGCTTGCAATTGCATAACATCGAATTGCCATAAGTTGAGTAATAAGAAAGAGCCATGTGGAAATTGTAGGAGTAACTACCTTGGTGTAGTTAATGTTAGTATGGAACCATAGCATATGAGCACCCTTCATTCATAGCAATAAGGGTTGAGAAGTGCTAATAGTTGTAGCTTGAGAAAAAGCTAGTTTAGGGTCTTCAAGTACCCTAAGGGTCATCGACCATCAAGACCACATCCTACCCCCTTAGAGTAAAATGGATAGATCTCACCTCGGGCGTCGACAGATCTTAACCAATGTGGGTTGACCGTGGGCCGAGAGTGTTGGTAGAATCCGAGTTAGGGGTAGAAATGAGTGAGAGAGATATTATTACCAGAGTCTTGGATCGAGGGACCACGAGTTGGACCATGATTGGAAACTATGCAAGATCGCATAGGAATAATAACCTCATTAGGATAGTGACTTATAAAATCATTACTTAACCTTTTGCCCGAAAGAAGGGGAGTTGGTAGTAGGGTGCACCGTACGACCAAACCTTTCTTTAGGGCTGATCTTAGGTGGTGTTATTGGGTTGTACCTTTCCGTCAAAGGGATACGTACGGTGCCGTCTCACAGGTTGAGGACACGGGTTGCGTATCTCGCTCTGTTAATTCCTGAAATACCGTGGCTGGGGTGCCACAGGATGCATTTGGGCAGTCCTGCGCTTGCGATACCCTAGAGGGTGCCACAGGGTAGGCTTCGTGCTACCCTGCGCTTGCGAAACCCTATGGTTTGATTTTGGAACGATGCCCGATATACTGGGATCGAGTGAGGTCCGGCATGCCGGGTAGTAGTGGAAAACGGAGACACCATAAGCAGACTGCATAGGGAGACTTGACCCCTTCTGCAACCTCACAGAGTCATGGAGTATTGTCAGGAACAGGTTGTGTACAATTAGAATTCATAACGCGGGTTCAATCCCTATATATGGAGAAACGGCTTGAGATGGGGTCGCATGTAGTATGGGCTGCATGTTGCTTTCGGAGACTTGCTGGCATTAGGATATGAGCATCCTGGTTTAGTTGACATGGCATTAGGATATGAGCATCCTGGTTTAGTTGACATGGCATTAGGATATGAGCATCCTGGTTTAGTTGACATGGCATTAGAATAAGAGTATCCTAGCTCAGTTGACAGTTTATTAGTGTTCCAGTTTAGTTGACAGTGCATTGGTATTCCAGTTGGATTGACATTTATTAGATTCTAATCACTGCACTCACAAACACTTAAACTACACCGACATACTTCACCCTATGTATATATATTGTTTGTTTTGGAGATCCGCTGCTATATGATCAGCCCTTAAGTGTCAGTGAATACTGATGTCCCCACTTCAATAGGTTGTGGACACAAGACCGCGAACCAGAAGGACTCTAGCTGAGGCATATCTACAAGTGGAAAAGCAATGATTATCTTTTATTCATGTACACTCTGATGTAACTTATTGTATTAGTAGAAACACTCGGCCTGTAATATTATGTTAATAAAAAGTTTTAAATTTTCCTGTTTCTGTGTATTGTGACTAGTTGAATGAAAAGGTCCTGGCTCGTGTCTCGGTTTCCCAGTATATGGAAAACGGGGCGCTACAGAGTGGTATCGGAGCCGACTTCAATTTATAGTCCAAACATAGAAGGAAAATACACTTAGGTGCCTTGTAGGGATTAGGTTTCCTTTTAGCTGGCTGTAGACAATTATAATTCATACTGTTGTTTCTTCAACTTATGTATTATGATGTTCTATATCTATGCTAATTTCCGTACCCACTCCATACAGGATGTCGAACGGAGCAGTTGCCCCAGGAAATGGAGTGACACACGAAGTTGCAATCGAGATGGGCTCGGACTTGGAACCCCTCACAGATGGGGACGAGTCACCGGTTGGAGTAGGATTGGCCAATGGAGGCACCGCAGCTGCCGCAGCAGGGGGTGCCCCTGCCAATGGCCAGAACCCAGCACCACCACCGCCACCACCTCCCCCACCTAACCCAATACAGAAAGCTTTCGACCAGGTCTTTCAGGATCTGGAAACATGGGGATGGTGCCATGTCTGCCTGGAAAACAGGATGGACTCATGTGAGTTCGCAGTCCTCAACAATGAGAAAGAAATAGCAGAGTTAAGGAGGGCAAGGGCAAGGGCAGACCGCAAGATAGTAATCCTGAGGCACACCCACCGTGTGCAATTTGCGCGCCTGGAGCGCAAATGCGCGGAGCTGCAGGCACAGGTTTCACAGCTACTTGCACTGTTGGCACCACCTGGTGAAGGGGACGGGACCTCTAGTAGTACTGACTAGGTAGTTAGGTGCCCTAGGCTATTTTGTTATTTTGGATGTTTTGCTTCCTACTGTGAGATATAAATGTAAGGAAGGTAATGACTATGTAAGACCTGGGGTAATGATATAATGAAGTTAGCTTTATGTTTTCTGTAAATCTTATGTGCATGTTAAATTGGATGGATGTTATTATTACAAATATGATGCCCCGTGTATTCTGTTACTCTCTTCTGCCAGATGTCACGCAGGACCAGGAGTGGTAGGACCGACAATCTGGAAGGTGAGGGCAGTGGAGGCAATGGTATAGGTCTTGATTTGGAGACAGAGTTTGCTCGTATGTACCAGGCCTTAGGTGACCTCGCAGAAGCAAGCCGAAACCACGTGCAGCAACCAGGAGCACCCGGAGGTAATCGGGGAGCAGCAGCTACCGACCCTGTTAAGATGGTCGAATCATTCTGAAGGATGAGGCCGCCTGTTTTTGAAGGCAAGGCAGACCCAACAACGGCTGACGACTGGATTCGTCAAGTCGAGACAGTGTTTGAGGTGATGCTGACGCCAGAGGATAGCAAGGTCAGGTTAGCCAGCGTTCTGCTAGAAAAGATGCCGGAGTCTGGTGGCAATCAGTAAAGAGAGGCATGGGCGAAGGGCCCATTACCTGGAAATATTTTCTGGCAGAATTCAGGCAACACTATTTCCCACTAGACGTGCAAGAGGAAAAAGCCATGGAATTCCACAACCTAAAGCAGGGAAACATGATGGTCCGAGAATATGAGACCAAGTTCACCCAGCTTTCCCGCTATGCTCCGGAAATGGTACAAGATGAAGTCAAAAAGACCAAGAGGTTTGAGCAGGGACTCAGGCCCGCACTTAGGACCAAGATGATACCGCTTTGCATCCGGAGGTTCGAAAAGCTAGTCCGTCGAGCAGCTACGACGGAGTTAGACATTAATAAGGGGCCAGAACTGCAAGGAAACACTGAAGGGTGGAACAAGGGAAAAAGGCCTGCACCAGCGTCAGGATTCAGAAGCCAGGGTGGGAACCAAAAATTTCAGAAGAGGGTTAGCAACACCAGCAACATCAAGCCAGGGAGCTGTTTCACATGTGGCGAGCCAGGGCATTTCAAGAGCCAATACCCCAAGAATGGGAACCCTCTGAATGATGCCCGCTCTTGTTTCAATTGCGGGAAGGTCGGCCATATCCGACCAAACTGCCCCCAACTTCAAAGGGGCGATGGAGGGCCGGCTCCCAAGGCAAATAGAAGGGTGATAAACCGCCAAGGGAGGGTATTCGCACTCACAGAGGAAGACGCCAATGAAGACGAGGGAGTTATCACCGGTAGGTGAAGGAGTATGACTAAGCTTTTGTAGTATTTTGAATATTTTGGCATAAGTTAGTATTGATGTAACCGCTTTTGGAAACAGGTTGGATTAATATAAATAAAATCCAGGCAACTGTTTTATTTGATAGTGGGTCATCTCATTCCTTTGTGTCTGGAGCATTCTCTAAGAAGTTGAAACGCACCCAGGAGGCAACTCCGGAATCAGTTTTGCTAGTAGGTACCCCGTCCGGAGCAACTCTCCCTGCAAGTTCATGCTACCAGGGATGCAATCTCAGGATCGACAGAGAGACTCTGAGTATAGACTTGCTAGAGTTGGGCTTTGTAGGGACGGACGTGATTATCGGGATGGACTGGATGTCCAAGCATAATGCTAGCATCGATTGCAAGGAGAAGAGGGTCACCATTACCCCATCCAGAGGACGGGAGCTTGTGTTCCAAGGAAGGAAGAAGCACAATGCAGAAATTCTTACAGCTGCAACTGAGGTGCTAGTGCCAAGTGAAGTCAAGGCAATACCAATCGTACGAAAATTTCCCCGCGTATTTTTGGAAGAATTACCTGGACTCCCACCACATAGGGATGTTGAGTTCAGCATTACTATCCAGCCGGGTAGCGCACCAGTGTCAAAAACACCCTATCAGATGGCACCAGTAGAGCAGAAGGAAGTAAAGGAGCAAATTGAAGAACTGCTGCAAAAAGGATTCATCAGGCCAAGTGCCTCACCCTGGGGAGCACCCGTGCTCCTAGTAAAGAAGAAGGATGGAACCTCAAGAATGTGCATCGATTATCGGGAGTTGAACAAGGTGACGATTCGGAATCAGTACCCCATTCCCAGGATCGATGACCTGTTTGATCAGCTTCAGGGAGCAGCTGTATTCTCAAAGATTGACCTGCGTTCAGGCTACCATCAAGTTCGTGTCAGAGAAGAAGATATACCCAAGACGGCATTCCGGACTCGGCACGGTCACTACGAGTTTTTAGTAATGCCATTCGGGGTGACAAACGCTCCGGCAATCTTCATGGACATGATGAACCGCATCTTGCGACCATTCATCGATTCCTTCGTAGTTGTCTTCCTAGACGACATCTTGGTATATTCAAAAACAGAAGAGGATCATGCTGAGCATCTAACTGCAGTATTGATCAAGCTACGAGAACACCAGCTATATGCCAAACTGACGAAATGTGAATTTTCGAAGTCAGAAGTGGCATTCTTGGGTCATGTCCTTTCTAAGGAGGGAGTGGCTACAGACCAGCAGAAGATAGAGGCAGTAAGGGATTGGCCTCAGCCGAGAACTGTGAAGGAGGTCAGAAGCTTCTTAGGCATGACCGGGTACTACAGGAAGTTCATCCAGAACTATGCCAGAACTGTCGTACCACTCACTGCCCTGACCAAGAAGAACGTAAGTTTTGATTGGACTGAGAAGTGTGAAGATAGTTTCCAAGAGCTGAAGAATAGACTGATTACCGCACCAGTTTTGGTTCTGCCTCAACCAGACAAGGGATACGTAATCTTCAGTGATGCTTCGCTTTTGGGGTTCGGATGTGTTCTGATGCAAGAAGGAAGAGTCACAGCATACGGATCAAGGCAACTTCGACCACACGAGAAGAATTACCCGACACACGACTTAGAATTGGCTGCAATAATCTTTGCTCTGAAATTATGGCGGCACTATGTCTATGGATCAAAGGTGGAAATATTTACCGACCATAAAAGCCTGAAGTATATCTACCAACAAAAAGACTTGAATCTTAGGCAAAGGCGATGGTTGGAGGTTCTGGAAGACATAAGACCAGAAATTTTATATCACCCGGGAAAAGCCAATGTCGTGGCCGATGCGCTCAGCAGAAAACGAATTGTAGCCATGCTCACTGTGATGAGACGAGAGCTACAAGATGAGATCAGACAAGCCGGCATTGAACTAGTGGTTGAAGATTTAAGTGCCATTTTGGCCAATCTAGAGCTACATCCTAGTCTGAACGACCGAGTCAAGAAGGCTCAATGGGGTGATGAAGAGATTGAAGCACAAAAAATACTAGTCAACGAAGGAAAAACCCCAGAGTTCAGTATAAAGGAAGGGACGCTTTGGCTTGGGAGCAGGTTGTGTGTGCCAAGAATCAACGAATTACGAGAAGAAATCATGAAGGAAGCACACTCCACCTTACTCACAGTCCACCCAGGAAGCACAAAGATGTATAAGGATATAAAACAACATTTTTGGTGGGCTGGAATGAAAAGAGATGTGGCAGAATTTGTGGCCAAATGTCTTACATGTCAGAAAGTCAAAGCAGAGAACCAGAGACCAGGAGGTCTACTACAGCCACTACCCATTCCGGAGTGGAAATGGGAGAACATCAGCATGGATTTCATCACGGGACTGCCCAGAAGTTCAAAAGGGAACGACTCGATTTGGGTAATAGTGGACCGCTTGACAAAGTCCGCACATTTTCTCCCAGTAAAGACAACTTGGTCGGTAGAAAAGCTAGCCGAAGTCTACATAGAAAGCATTGTGAAGCTACATGGGGTGCCAGTGTCAATCGTTTCCGACCGGGATGCCAGGTTTACGTCCCGATTTTGGCAGAGTCTGCAAGAGGCCTTGGGAACGAGACTAGATTTTAGCACAGCTTTTCACCCACAAACGGATGGGCAGACAGAAAGAGTTAACAGAATTCTCGAGGACATGCTGAGAGCGTGCATAATGGACTTCGGAGGAAGTTGGGAATGACACTTAGCATTGGTAGAGTTTGCATATAATAACAGCTACCAAGCAAGTATTGGGATGGCTCCATATGAAGCATTGTATGGAAGGAGATGCAGGACCCCGGTGTGCTGGTTTGAAGTAGGTGAAAGACAAATGTTCGGACCTGAAATAGTGCAACAAATGTCCGAAAAGATCGAACTAATCAGGAAAAGGATGCAAGCAGCACAAACTAGACAGAAAAGCTATGCTGACAACCGCCGGCGAGACCTAGAATTCGAGGAAGGTGATTCGGTATTCCTGAAGGTCACACCTACAAGGGGAGTGGTCAGATTTGGAAGAGGCGGCAAACTGGCACCAAGATATATTGGACCCTACCAAATTTTGAAAAGGATCGGGAAGACGGCATACAAACTAGAGCAACCAGCCGAATTGTCCCAGGTACATGATGTATTCCACGTTTCAATGCTGAAGAAATATGTACCAGATCCAAGTCACCAGCTGCCGGATATCCCTGAAGACCTACAAGTGGACCTTACATATAAGGAGTGGCCGGTGAAAGTCATCGATCGCCGGGATAAAGTACTGAGAAACAAGACTATTCCAATGGTCAAGGTTCTTTGGAGGAACCAACTCGTGGAAGAAGCCACTTGGGAGACGGAAAGCCAGATGAAGCTCTCTTTTCCCGAGTTGTTTTGAGTATCGTTGTTTCTCCTCGCCCCACTTAGTACAGTTCTGAGGACAGAACTATTCTAAGGAGGGAGTATTGTAATATCCCGATCGACTATTAATAATATTATTTTATTAACATCCGACTACTTGTTTATTTTTATATTTTCCTTTCACAATTGAGTTATCTTTTAATTAGGAATTAATTGTTAGTTAAACCTAGGGTTACAAAGACATAAGAGATTAAAATTTCTTCTAGAAAAAATTCCTCCTCCATATCAATCTTCCCTCACATAACACCTCCCCCACCTCCCCCCTTCTCCTAGGTATGGCCGGCCCCCAAAAGATGGGGGGGCTTTTGTACAATTGTGTGGGTGCACAATTGAAATCTCCACCCCTCTCTCCTCCTATAAATACCCCCTTCCTTTCACCATAGTCTCATTTTAGAAAGATCAAAAAAAAAAAAAAAAAAGAAAGAAAGGAAAAGAATGAGTGGACTAACTTGAGAGTTTTATTTGTAGGTTTGCTAGAAGTTCTAGGAGAAATAAGGAGAGTAGCTAGTGTTTCCATCAAGAAAAGGAACAAGGTGGGGGGTCTTCCTAGGTTTGTTGTTTATGTGTTTGTTTGTTTGTTTGTTGTTGTTCTTTGAATGGTGTTTGATGATCCTCCTTCTTCTTACCCTCTTGTTTATTTTTCTTTTGGTGTGGTTACTTTGTAGTGGTATGGTTGTATGAGTTTTCTCATTTTGAATGTTGTTAACTACTTGGACTAAAATAACACATGCATATAAATTTGTACATACAACCATGCAAGGTTGTAGGACTTGAATGTGAGACCATACATAAGGCATATGAATTTGTTTACAACCATGTAAGGTTGTAGGACCTATGTTGAACCTTGGACTAAAAGAAAGCATATGTTGAAAAATGAAGTGCTCTTACTTGTTGTATTATTGTTTAGTTTTAAATCTTAAAAGTATGAAAAAGAAACTAACTAAATCACTAGTTGTAGAATAAATAAATAAAAAGATCTTTTCTTTTCTAAACACTAGTTGTAAAAAGATTAAAAAGATTTCTTTTATGTCCACTAGTAAGAAACCTATGCTAATAAAGATCTCTTTTTGTAGTAATTTAGTTGTAGAGGTTTATGCTAAATTTTAATTAATGCTCTACATGTTGTAGGATCACTTCTAAAAATATTTAGAAGCCATATTCATGCTTTACATGTAGTAGGATCACTTCTAAAAATATTAGAAGCCATATTCATGCTTTACATGTTGTAGGATCACTTCTAAAAATATTAGAAGCCATATTCATGCTTTACATGTTGTAGGATCACTTCTAAAAATATTAGAAGCCATATTCATGCTCTACATGTTGTAGGATCACTTCTAAAAATATTTAGAAGTCATATTCATGCTTTACATGTTGTAGGATCACTTCTAAAAATATTAGAAGCCATATTCATGCTCTACATGTTGTAGGATCACTTCTAAAAATATTTAGAAGCCATATTCATGCTTTACATGTTGTAGGATCACTTCTAAAAATATTAGAAGCCATATTCATGCTCTACATGTTGTAGGATCACTTCTAAAAATATTTAGAAGCCATATTCATGCTTTACATGTTGTAGGATCACTTCTAAAAATATTTAGAAGCCATATTCATGCTTTACATGTTGTAGGATCACTTCTAAAAATATTAGAAGCCATATTCATGCTTTACATGTTGTAGGATCACTTCTAAAAATATTTAGAAGCCATATTCATGCTTCAAATGTTGTAGGATCACTTCTAAAAATATTTAGAAGCCATATTCATGCTTTAAATGTTATAGGATACATTCTAAAAATACCTACCATACTTAGATTAATTTATTTGTGTTTAGAATGTTGTAGGATTCATTCTAAAAATACCTACCATGCTTAGATTAATTTATTTGTATTTAGAATGTTGTAGAGGTCATTCTAAAAATATCTATCATGTAGGAATGATATTTGTGTTTAGAATGTTGTAGGATTGATGTAAAATTACTTACCATATTTTAGGGATGATGTAGAAGTATATACACATGCTTGAGAATGTTGTAGGTTCATACTAGTTATATGTATGCATGCTTGGGAATGTTATATGTTCATACTAGTTATATATGTATCCATGCTTGGGAACGCTACAAGTGCATGCTAAAACACACTCACAATCAAGAGTGTTATAAGTTGATGGTTATGTCATATACCATATTTTAGTGGTGCTTGCAATTGCATAACATCGAATTGCCATAAGTTGAGTAATAAGAAAGAGCCATGTGGAAATTGTAGGAGTAACTACCTTGGTGTAGTTAATGTTAGTATGGAACCATAGCATATGAGCACCCTTCATTCATAGCAATAAGGGTTGAGAAGTGCTAATAGTTGTAGCTTGAGAAAAAGCTAGTTTAGGGTCTTCAAGTACCCTAAGGGTCATCGACCATCAAGACCACATCCTACCCCCTTAGAGTAAAATGGATAGATCTCACCTCGGGCGTCGACGGATCTTAACCAATGTAGGTTGACAGTGGGCCGAGAGTGTTGGTAGAATCCGAGTTAGGGGTAGGAATGAGTGAGAGAGATATTATTACCAGAGTCTTGGATCGAGGGACCACGAGTTGGACCATGATTGGAAACTATGCAAGATCGCATAGGACTAATAACCTCATTAGGATAGTGACGTATAAAATCATTACTTAACCTTTTGCCCGAAAGAAGGGGAGTTGGTAGTAGGGTGCACCGTACGACCAAACCTTTCTTTACGGCCGATCTTAGGTGGTGTTATTGGGTTGTACCTTCCCGTCAAAGGGATACGTACGGTGCCGTCTCACAGGTTGAGGACACGGGTTGCGTATCTCGCTCTGTTAATTCCTGAAATACCGTGGCTGGGTTGCCACGGGATGCATTTGGGCAGTCCTGCGCTTGCGATACCCCAGAGGGTGCCACAGGGTAGGCTTCGTGCTACCCTGCGCTTGCGAAACCCTATGGTTTGATTTTGGAACAATGCCCGATATACTGGGATCGAGTGAGGTCCGGCATGCCGGGTAGTAGTGGAAAACAGAGACACCATAAGCAGACTGCATAGGGGGACTTGACCCCTTCTGCAACCTCACAGAGTCATGGAGTATTGTCAGGAACAGGTTGTGTACAATTAGAATTCATAACGCGGGTTCAATCCCTATATATGGAGAAACGGCTTGAGATGGGGTCGCATGTAGTATGGGCTGCATGTTGCTTTCGGAGACTTGCTGGCATTAGGATATGAGCATCCTGGTTTAGTTGACATGGCATTAGGATATGAGCATCCTGGTTTAGTTGACATGGCATTAGAATAAGAGTATCCTAGCTCAGTTGACAGTGTATTAGTGTTCCAGTTTAGTTGACAGTGCATTGGTATTCCAGTTGGATTGACATTTATTAGATTCTAATCACTGCACTCACGAACACTTAAACTACACCGACATACTTCACCCTATGTATATATATTGTTTGTTTTGGAGATCCGCTGCTATATGATCAGCCCTTAAGCGTCAGTGAATACTGACGTCCCCACTTCAATAGGTTGTGGACACAAGACCGCGAACCAGAAGGACTCTCGCCGAGGCATATCTACAAGTGGAAAAGCAATGATTATCTTTTATTCATTTACACTCTGATGTAACTTATTGTATTAGTAGAAACACTCGGCCTGTAATATTATGTTAATAAAAAGTTTTAAATTTTCCTGTTTCTGTGTATTGTGACTAGTTGAATGAAAAGGTCCTGGCTCGTGTCTCGGTTTCCCAGTATATGGAAAACGGGGTGCTACAGAACCTGAGGCTTAACTTGCCCCCACCTCCAAACCGAATAACACCTCTCCACGGTGATACCCTAAGGAACACATGATCTCCCACTGCAAATTCCAAGGCCTTATATGAACATCTGCTCATTTCCTCTGCCTGTCCTGTGCTGCCTGTAGATGCTTCCAGATCTGAGCCACTGCATCGACAATCCTTATGATCAACTCTTGCCCCAACAGCTTCCTTACACTAATGTCATCCCAGTACACTGGTGATCTGCACTTCCGACCATAAAGTGCCTTATACGGTGTAGCCTTAAGACTTTCTTAATAGCTGTTATTGTACGAGAACTCCACCAGATGTAGGTGATCTTCCCAAGATCCTCCAAACTGCATAACACAGGACCTCAACATGTCCTCCAATATCTAAATGGTCCTTTCTGACTGCCCATCTGTCTTAGGATGAAAATCTGTGCTATAGTTCAATTTGCTTCCTAGACTGTTTTGAAGGCTCTCCTAAAACTAAGATTTGAATCTAGTGTGATAATCTCCTGCACGTACTTCTCTGTAAGGCTCTCAGTAGACTGACCAACTCTGAAGGGAAAGAAGTGGACACTCTTCGTCAGCCTAACCACAATCACCCAGATGGCATTGTGACCCTTAGGACTCCTTGGAAAGGCAGTCACAAAATCCATTGTGATGTTCTCCCACTTCCACTCCGAAATGGGAAGAGGTTGAAGAAGCTTAGCAGTCCTCTGATGTTCTGCCTTCACCTGCTGGCAGATCAAGCACTACAAAACAAGCCTTGCCACGGCCCTCTTCATACCATGCCACCAGAAATGCAGCTTCAAATCCTGATAATCTTAGTACCACCGAGATGAATAGAGTATGGCGAGAGATGAGCCTCCTCGAGCAACATCTGCCTGACTTCCCCCTTTGGAATGCATAAACAGATCCCAAAGCGGAGAGATCCATCCTCATGAACAACCACATCAGTCCAAGAACCTGCCTCAACTTCAGCTCTGAACTTCTGTAACTGCTCATCATCAGCCTGTGCCTCTTTAATCTGCTCCATTAGAGACGACTGTAAAGGAAGCATCATACAACTCCGGTCAGTACCCAAAAAAATCAATTCCAATTCCAACCTTCTCATCTGCTCAACAAGCTCCCTTTGCTTAGTTAGGACCATGGCAACTGGTCTTCTGCTCAAGACATCTGGCACCAAGTTGATCTTGCCAGGGTAGTACTGCAAATTGATATCAAAGTCTGCCATCAGTTCCAACCGGCACCTCTGCCTCATGTTCAGTTCCTTCTGAGTGAATACATATTTGAGACTCTTGTGGTCAGTGAAGATCTCCACTTGGTCTCCAAGTAAGTGATGCCTCCAAAGCTTCAAGGCAAAGATCACCGCTGCCAGCTCCAAGTCATGAGTAGGATAGTTCTTCTCGTGCAGCCTCAACTGCCTGAATACATCGGCAACGACTCAGCCCTTCTACATCAACACTACACCTAGACCTCTGCCATAAGCATCGCAGTGAATCACAAAACCACCTGAACCATCCGGAATAGTCAATACTGGCGCTGATGTCAGTTTGCTCTTTAACTCTACAAAAGCTTCACTGCAAGCCACATCCCAAACAAATTTTTGATCCTTCCCAATAAACTTAGTCAAATGCCCAGTAATCTTCGAGAAATCTTGGACAAACTTTCGATAATACCCTGCTAGCCCGAGAAAACTCCTCACCTCTGAAACTGACTTCTTCACCGGCCAATCCTTCACTGCAGCAATCTTGGACAGATCAACAGAAATTTCTTTGCCTGATATAATATGCCCCAAAAATGTAACTCGGTCAAGCTAGAACTCGCACTTCCTGAGTTTCCCATAGAGCCGATTCTCCCTCAGAGTCTGCAAGACCAATCTCAGATGATCAGCATGCTCCTCCCGGTTCCGAGAATACACTAAGACATCATTAATAAAGACCACCACAAATTTGTCCAGGAATGAGGAGAATACTCTGTTCATCAAGCTCATGAACACTACTGGTGCATTCGTGACTCCAAAGGGCATCACCAAGTACTCGTAATGCCCGTACCTTGTCGTGAAGCAATCTTGTGCACATCTGCTGCTTTCACCTTAACCTAATGATATCCTGAATGAAGGTCCAACTTCGAAAAGAATGCAGCACTGCCCAACTGATCAAATAGGTCATCAATCCGGGGTAGTAGATACCAATTCTTCACTGTAACACTGTTCAGCTGTCACACCCGGCTTCCCAAAAATACAGAATACGAGTACATGACATTGGCCCAGCGAATGACTAATATCAATCATAAGCTGTTTATCTGATCAACTCAACAATATAATCAATACAGAACAATTATGCAAGCAATAATAATAATCTCATGAACAATAATACTTGAAATGAAGCATTATATATAATATCCAAGTACAATAATCCAACGTCTGGAAAAAATAATAAAATCTGGGACATAAGCCCAATACAATAATAATCTAATCACAAATAGATAATAAGTCTCAATACGTTAAGTTCAATAAAATGATAAGCAATTAGAAAGCATAAAAGAATCTTTGTTTTCCAATCCCAGCAGGCAATTATCCTTCATTACCTGTGTACACTTCATCTAAAAAGAGGAGAAAAATTGTCATTAGAGCAAGTCATGGATAGCAAGTAGAGAAAGCATGGAACAATGAAATAACGATATAACAATAAATTCAATGGATCAATAGGAGACAATAACATGGGACAATAGCGATAATCAATATCATTGTAAACGATGCAATGGTATAAACAGTGGTTCAATATTCGAAAACAATATTCAATGATATCAATAATACTTAAACAATATTTGGTATCAATAGGAACAATGATGTACAATATGCAATGTTGATGTCGTGTCAATTCTTATTTCTATTAAATCATTTTAATCCTAACTTATGCACGTACTACTGCATCCCATACTACAGGTTTGATGCATACAATCAATTCCGTTTAGACAGAGTGGTGAATCCTATAGATCATGTGTCGGTACAATAATCACTGATATGATACAATATTATTGCACGATACATTACGATGATTCACTAATTTACTGATATAATTCATTGATACGATTCATTAATGCAATACACAAAAGATTGGAGTGCCGTAGTCAGCGCTCTACAATCAATCGATAAACACTGACCGACACAGTCACCATATTATTCACTACTCAAGTTATTCTCTTAAATGTCAACTTATTAATTATTTTATTAATGCAACAATACAATATGCAATTTGAGACATGGGGTGAACAATAGTAACAATAAAGGAACAATAAGAAGATAACATGAAGTAGAAAAATTGGAATGATGACAATAAGACATTAGGATCATGCAATATAACATACACACTTCGATTCATGCAATACAATGATATAGGATTAGTTAAACTATCAAAAACAGGAATATAAAATTCTGGATAGCAAGAGTAGTCTGTACAAAAATACAATTTTCTGTTGTTTCAAAATTCGAAAACTGAATCCGTCAAAAATTCTAGAAACTAGACATCCAGACGGTTCCAACGCATATTTAAAGTTTACAATCCGACAATAGTAGCTAGGTCAATCACACCATTCTTTACAGATTTCATGTTTAGACAGAAAATCGACATCATGTTATTTTATTTTTAGAAACAATAAAAACTCAATATTAGATTAATTAAAAATAATTAGTAGACTCCTAAACATGACCACTAACAAAATGAAAATTATCAGAACAAAATTTTATCATTTGATCTGCCTTTTTACTGTTTAGACATGAAGCGTACAAGAATCTGAGAATCTGGAATTAAAAATACAGCTATAGTAAAACGGGCATAACTTTTTTTACACAACACGGAATTTAGAAATTCAAGATGACTGGAAACTAGAAAGATAAGGCTACAATTCTTATTCAAAAAATAATTTTTTTGAGATCATTTACTGGGTTAAAAATAGCAGACAACATACAGCCAGCAAGCAAGATACAGGTTTTAGGGTATTTTTCATGAAATAATTTAATTTAACATGATGGGTATCAATTATATAGTCAATAAATTATATGATCAACATGATGGATGCAATAACAAGATCAATAAAATTAAGAACACATACATACATTAATTTATCATCAATCAACCATCAATCGATCAAACAACACACAACCTAGCAATTATCTCTACAATAATTAATCGTATTATAAGACGCATGAAAATTTCGTAATATCAATACTATATGATGTATGCAAGATTCAATATATTTTTTTTGAGTCAAACTGGCACGATGTCAAGAATATTAGGGTTAGCTCGTGTAAACCCTCAATATACCCAACGAAGGAGATGAACAATGTATAATATGATAACAAGGGATCTACTTGCACAAGTTTCAACAAAATTTGAATTTGATACAATTAACAATTCAAGAGTAAAATTGACTTGCCTTATAGATGATGAAAATGAATACCAAGAATAACAGGATAAGGATCCCGAAGCAACGAACCCACGAACTAGCACAAATTTGACATGTGCAATATACGTGCACAGAACCAAAGCAATAACAGAAAGAGGCAACGACGACAGCGAGGAGGACCTCGGCCCGGCTGACGCTAGTGGTCGACGTCCCAAGCGGCAACGTGAGGCATAGATGTCGACAGACTGTGTCGAGGAAGGGAGCAGCGATAGTAGCAGCGGGGCTAGGGCTTGGCGCTGCTGTCGATCGAAACAGAGCAAGGCGAGGAAAGGGGTAGGGGGTGCTGGCACCGATGGGGGTGTCGATGGGAGGTGGCAACGAGGGGAGGTGACGGAGGGGGCCAAAGATGGTCGGGGAAGGGAAGCACAGTAAGTTGGGTTGCTCAGATTTGGGCAGGAAACTGATCGGAGAGAGAGAACGGGAGGAAAGAGAATAAGCGGCTCTAAAATTTTAATTTGTGCAATTTTAGGGTTTGCATTAGAGTTATATTTATAGGGTATAATTAGGGTGTTAGGTTAGTGGTTTAGGATCCAATAATAGTGTTTTTGGGTCAAGAACAAATGAAATTGGATTTGAGGGTTCAATAAGAGATAGATCTAAATGATAGGATTCAAATAAAAATACTCACAATTAATAGAAGAAATTAGGATCAACAAAAACGAAGAATTTCATGAACAAAATCTTAATTAAAATAATCAAGAAAAGATGAAGATAGAGTATTTTATTCAATTACAAATAAAATATTACAAAAGGAGAAAAAATGAAAATAGCGGAAATGGTGGTTACATCAGCTCTCGGTAATGAATGAAAATTCTGTGGTTTTCGTCCTTCTTATTGACGAACAAGACCGGAGCTCCCCATGGTGAAATGTTGGGCCTGATGAAACTCAAATCTAACAACCCATGGATCTGCACTTTCAGCTCTGCTAGCTCAACCAGTGTCATTCTGTAGGGACTCTACGATATCGGCTTTGTACCCGGCTGAACTTCAATGCCAAACTGCACTTCTCGGTTTGGAGGTAACCTGTGCAACTTCTCTGGAAACACATTTAGGAGTTTCCGCACCACTAGAGGAGTAGCCTCACAGCCTGCATGCAACTCCGTTGCACAAATTTACTCATCAACCACCTTCTTAGCACGCCCAAGGGGTGTCACCAGTATGAAACTCAAACTCTGAATGGCTTGGAATTTTGAACACAAGTTTCTTCGCAATCAATAATAGCATGGGACACCCCCAACCAATCCATTCCGTGAATAACATCAAACCCAGAATTCCCAATCACAATCAAATCGGCTTTGAAGTCTGCACCACCAATTGCCATAGGGCTCTGCTTGCACTCCGTAGAACAAATAACAACACTGCCACCTGTAGTAATATTCCAAGCTGCTGGCATAATACTGCACTCCAACTGATGTTGATCCACGAAGCGAGAAGAGACAAAAGAATGGGTCGCCCCGCAATCAAATAAGACATGGGCTGGAAAAGAGTGAACTAGGATGATACCTATGATAGAGCCAAAAAAATAAGGGGAAGATGAATAATGAATGGTGAATAAGGAGTGAAGAATAATGAGGTGAGGAAGACTACATGAATGAATGAATAATGCAGGAGATAAATAAATAAAGCAAAGAAATTAATGGAACAATAAAGCACAAAATATCTGCAACGACCTCCTCTGCAGTCTCAGCTTCCTCCGCTGTCGAGTTGTAGGCCTGACCTCAGCGGTCCTCTGGCCGACAATCTGATGCTGAAGGGAAAGCTGTAATGCCCCGAATTTCAAAAATACACTGAATTCGAGATTCCACAGGATCTTTACACTTCTTTCGTACAATTTTACAAGGAATTTAAAACTTTTCACTTTACATCAGAGTTACATGAAAACTTTACACTTTACATTTAACAGCGGAAGCAAATTTACAACGTTTAAATAAATGTACATCAACATTTGAATAATCTCTAAGCATCAGTGCTTCTTTAATCTTTATCATGTCATTTACCCTGCATACAAACTTGTGGGTACGTCAGTTTATTCAACCGACGAACATTATACACGGCCATCCTCTCTATGCCAGAACTAGTATAACTGATTTTCCATATTTAACAAACACAAACTTGTCACATATCAAACTAAAGGGAATACCCTATTGATGTCGTATTGTGATTGTGCACTTAGTCCTTAATACAATTATTTATATTATATGATACTAATGCACACTTGTTCGGATTCTATGCATCCCATACTATATAGGTCCGAGGGCAAGCCCTTAACCATTCATCATCTTGTAGGGTTCAATCCCTCGTCATGTCTTAATCTACTACTGTAACTACAATAAGTATCCTAGATGTTTTCTGACATACGAACTCATGTCTAGGCGCCCTAGAGGGAATCCCAACGCACTGACACATGACTCATCATGCCGGCATCCTGTGGTAATTCAGCTCCTACCATAGACATGACACCACCCACAGTCGTCAAACACTCCACGAGCGTCGCCACCGGGACGGTACTTTGGAGCAGTATCCACGCCCTATCATGACTCATCATGGGACATCCTAGGATACTCTCTCGCCGCCAATCCAATGCCCCTCATACTCAATATTTTTCTCTTACTTTCATCACATCTTCACTATGTAACTAATTCTTAGTTTAATTGAATCATGAATAAAATCAATCTCTGAGAGTTAGCCCTCTATTTACTACCGGTCTTATTTCTTTCATTTCACAATGACCCAAACTGGTCTTTTCAATATCAATAATCATATTTCATCACTTTTCACTTTCCGGTGTGAGTTTTGGCTACACCCTAATTTTTCAATTTCATTTCACAAATTCATATGTTTGAGTTTTCGTACTCAATAACATTCTCTTTTCCAATCACACGATTTCTAAATTATTCATGAGTCCATAACCATACATGGAATTCAATTATCATGCATGCATTTCATCAAATATTTATTTCCACATTAAAATCGCATCATCAATTATATGGTCAAAATGAATATTCACAACTCATAATTGTCACACTATTCTTTAACAAAAATAATTCATACAACTTCACAATATATATTTTCTTTGTTTGTTATTTTTCCTTTCTAGCACTTATTTCAAGTCCTTTGCAAAACACATTTTTCACAAAATATACGAGTGTAGAACCATAGTTCCAACTACACTTTTATTCCCAAAATATACTTTATTTTATCCCAATAACTCCCAATTAAATTTTTATAAGTCACACATGATTTTAGAATAATAATAGTATTTTTTTCATAATTTTTACACCTCAAAAAACCCAAAAAATCACTTTTTTTAAACAAAAGATAACATTCTGGCCATCTCAGGAATCGAACCCATGACCCAAGAGAACACAGCCGCACGCGCTAGCCACTTGGCTACTTGTGCTCAGCGGTATAGAAGAGAGCCAGAGAGTTATATACTCTCGGTTCGAAAACTGAATTAATTTTAAAACGCACATAAAAGAAAGGTGGTCTCAAGTATCGAACCAGTGACCTCAACCCACACACACCCGCGCTACTATAGCGCCGAGGGGCTCTCCGACCACTTGAGCTATAGGCTCAAGTTGTCTCAAATACAACTTGCATTTTAATTAAATCAACTCTCTGTTTAATAGGACATTTCGATGTTTCGAAAGCTCTCATTTGAGTTTTACTTTCACTAAAATCTACTGTAAATCTCCAGAATAATTATTCACATAATAATTGATACTCCAGTAATTAAAAATAATTTTTTTCCAATAATTAAACACATATTTTTCATACAATTAGTTTAAATTGTATACTACTACTACTACATTTCTTTTTCGACATTTCTTATCCAATTTAACATCAATACTCTCTATATCAATTTCCTGTTTATATTCATTTCACAAACCCACAAATTATATTTTAAGTTATTCATTACACATTATCACAAAAGGTTCATTCAAGTATATAAAACAACATTTTCATCTACTAACATTTGCATATAGTTTTTGATGCTAACATTGAATTTTACTTCAAGCAATCCATAGCTATAAATAATTCACACACAACTTAAGTTTGATGATGGAATCACATACAATCTATTTAGCAACATTTCAATTAACTAGTAAGCCATTTTTCCAATTAAATGTACTCTTATTAATCTTTTTCATGCATTATCATTTCAATTCAATTCTAGCATGCTATCTAATTAGAAACATGGAAAATAACCCACCTTAATTGGAGAGAAATACAATTGCAACACCTCCTAAAAAGTCCTTGCCAAAAGAGTGTTCCTCCTCCTCCTCGATGTGCACACGAGCCTCCAAAAGATGCAATCCCGCGCTCCAAAGATGCCAGCCTTCCTTTGTTGGTGCAAACACAACTCCTCACACACAACTCTCAATCTTTTAACTCACTTCCAATACTACTAATAATGTATTTTATACTATAGGTTTTGGAGAAATAAAGAGTACAAAAATAACTAGGCTAGGGGGGGTATTTATACTAAAAATTTGAGTAAATGGAAGGCTAGGATCAAACTAGGAGTTAGAAATAAAAGGCTAGGATTCAAGGGAGAGTTATAGTAACCAACCATGATCAAGCAACCACCACCCATGACTCCATTATTTTTTTTTCCTTTTCCCTCCATGTCAAAACCGGCCACATATGGTGCTTTTGCACGTGTACGTGCAATGCACGTGCATGCATTAGTCCTCCATTTAAAAAAAGTTGTACATTATATTTTCTACAAAAATAATCTTTAAAAGATGTTCTACATTACAAGTTGTAATTTAAAATAAAAATAACTCATGGGCTTTAATTAATGGGCCAAAATAATAGTTTTATAAAAGAAAATAAATAAACTAGATTTGGGCTAAAAAGAAAGGCTTATGTTTATTTGAAGAAAAACGGGCCTTTATAAAAATAATTAAAGAACACATATACACACATCATCCATAATGAAAAATAATTATAAGATTTCACACTATAAAAATTGCACGTGTACACTACGTGCAAAATAAATAAGAATTTTCATAAATGAAAATCAGGATATTACAAAAGCGGCAGCCTGACCTGACCACGAGCTGGCGCACCTGCGGGCGGCTCATACCTCCTCTGAGGGCAATCCCGAAGTGAGTGGTCACTCGCACCACATTCGAAACATCAGCGATTGGCCCTCCTAAAATCCCTGCGCATGTGCCCCGGTATCTGGCAGAAGTCATAGAACCCTTCTCTCCATGGAGCGGTAGGAGGGTAGGGAGCTGCCCTGACAGGAGGGGCCGGGGCTGGCCTCCAAATCGTCCGTCCAGTGAGCCTAGCAGCAGCGGTAGGGTACAAAGAAACCTGTTGAGGAGGAGCCCCGCGAGCTCGAATCTGCTCCATTGCTCGAGCCGCCTCCAAGGCATCATCATATGTACAGAGGAGGTGGGCAGCTAAATGCATCTGGATCCCATGATCATGTCCCAAAAGAAACCTCCATGCTCGATCCTCCTCATTCGCCACCAAGGCGGTTGCGAAACGACTGAGCCTGGTGAATTCCACAGCATACACATCTACAGATTTAGTGCCCCGTATTAAGAAAATTTTCATGTTATGATGCCATATATATAACAAGTAACATAATTCAAAACACCAGCACTAACCGACCAACCTGCTTCAATGCGAGAAATTGTTGCTCCATTTCCACCTTGGTGATGTTGGGGAAAAGCTTCTCCAAAAAGCTCCGGGTGAAGGTGGCCCAAGCGATAGGTCGCTCAAGCTTCTCGGACTCAGCCCTCCATTAGATGTGGGCAAGTTCCATCAACTGGATGCTCACAACATCCACTCGGTCCACATCAGCGACCCTAGCTGCCTGCAATAATTGCTTTGTCCGGATTAGCCACTGTTTAACCTCCATTGAAGTCTCGATGCCAGAGAACTTTTCGGGATGCAGCCTCATAATGTCTACAACAGTACCATAACAAGGGGAAGAGCTGCCTGAGCGGGCACAGCGAGAGTCGGTACAACAGTGTTCCGGTTGGCAGCCTCCAATGCAGTCCTCACCAGTTCACTATAGACTTGCTACATTTGGACAATTTGCCTCAGCACCTGCGTAACAGCCGCAATCTCTGGTTGTTCATCCTTGGAACGGGAAGTAGATGCATTTCTGTGGGCCATGGTCTGCACAAAACCCAAAATAATTAGTATCCAGATCAAGTTGATTATCAATTTCATGTAATTGCATGGCCTGTTATTGTTGAATTAATCTTAGTTAAGTCAAGTCTGACTAACATATTAATCAAGCTAATACATTAGCCAAACCTGGATCTGATACCACTAAAAACATGTCCGCCCCGCTTCCTAAAAGAATACAGAATACGAGTATGTAATAAAGCCCAGCGAATGATTTTCACCATTTATAAGCTGTAAGGATCAACTCAACAGTACAACAGGAATATACAAGAGATATATAACCACGCATGCATGAAACAAGACTCATAATCAACAGAATTATTTAAAAACAAATACAAAATCCTCAAATAAAATAAGATCTGGTAACAATAATAAACTTTTCGGGACAACATGCTCAATACAAGTTCAAGTAGCAACAAGGAATTTATAAACTCAAAACAAAAATAAACTAAAGCATAAAGGTTCCAGCCCAAGCTCAAAACACTTAATCACTCACTCTGTCAGGTAGCTGATCTTCAAAACCTGTATATTTATCATTTGGAAGAAAATAGAGAAGTAAGAGACAAGAAGCCTGTTAGTGCAAGTTACGGGCCACAAGTAGTACAAGCAAAAGGATACAGAAACAAATACAAAAAGTATAGAATATGAAACTAGAATCAAGAACATACAACATATCATGGCAGGAATGCAACTAGTGATAGAGTCTAATGAAACTAGCAAGCAAGTAAACTGAGTCAAGCAACAGAATCATGTAACAAGTGAACATGTAATTTGTAACAGGTATCAAGTGGCATGCGAGACATATAACAGGTGTGTACAGGAAAAATATGTTATTCTTAAGTCTATTGTTTAATCCTATCTATTGCACCACTCATGTGTCCCATATATATACCAAATGGTTATTGCATACTGTTACCACTGATTTCGGTGTGGGGGTAAACAGATGAGATTTATGAGTTCGAGAAAACCTGAACAGCAGATCCAAGCCTTCTGATTCCTGCTGCAACCTGCAAGGAAGTGCGAGACACCGGGGTTGATTCCGGCGATGCACCCTCCGACGCTCTTGTCAATAACCAGTGGTGATTAAAGAAAGAGCTTAAGGTGGAAAAAGAGTGATCACCTGGCCACAGTGGCAGAGGGAAGATATTTATAGTCACCAGGAGAGTGATTAGAGGCTTGATTCCCTGTGTAACTGCTAGGAGAAAAATCCTCACAGTCTGTTTAGGAAACTAACCCCTGATTCCCGGTGAGAGTAAATCGGGCCTGTTGACTTGGTCAAATCAGTGACCCTGATTTGTCTCTTTGTAGGTCTGGGTTTGCCTCGGATCGGGACCCGTACCCAGTCGGAGTGGATCCGTTTGTGGGCTGTTGGATCTGTGAGAAGGAGACCCAATACCCGCTCTGGATCCATTTGTATGTGAAATTACCGTTTTACCCCCGAGCTTCGAGATTCGCGTCCAATCTGGACGGTTCCGATTTAACCCCATTTTTAGCCATATCACGAGTCCCCCACTCCTAAAGACTGAGCGTGATCAGCCTTTGAGGAGTAGTTTAACTGTTTTGGTGGCTAGTGGAGTTGTATCGGAGTCCGAATGGAGGAGTTTGAATCTCGAAGGGGGTAGTGAGGTGATTTTTTGATGCCATGCGCTGTTCTCTAGCCATATCGAGTATTTGACAGCTTTTATTTATTTTTTTCGGATTATTTATTTAATTTTGCGATGTGTTTACTAATCGTTCGGGGGTCTTAACTGTACATTCTAGGCAATAATTGTTCGTTCAGGGGTTCAAAAATATACCCCCGAATTTTTAATTATTTTCTAGAATTTTTAATTAATTTTCCCGAATTTTTAGCAATTTTTCGCAATTTTTAAATAAATAAAACGATTAAAATAAATAAAAAATGATTTTAAATACCGATTTATGACGTGGATCGATCTGGGCCGTTGATCATAGACGGGCGCGAATTTTTGAGAGATCCATCGGTCGTTATCGCACGGAAGCTTTTTTCTCCGTTTGCGAGCTCGGAAAGGCACTTGCTCGGCCGCCGACCGGAAGGATAGGGGCTCGGCAGGCCGAGCGACGTGGCGCAATCTGAGCCGTCGGATGATGGTGTGAATCCCAAGAAAATGCTATCTTGTCTTTTAGCGCACGTGGCGCAATCTGGGCCGTTCATCATTAGAAGCACGAATTTCTGAGAGATCCAACGGTCGTAGTAGCTCGGTGTCTTTTTTCTCCGTTTGCGAGCTCGGAAAGGCACTTGCTCGACCGCCGACCGGAGGGATAGGGGCTCGGCAGGCCGAGCGACGTGGCGCAATCTGAGCCGTTGGATGACGACGCGCATCTCAAGACGGGCACATTTCTCAAGCAAACACTATCTTGTCGTTTAGTGTCCTCGACGAGATCTGGGCCGTCTGATCGAGATCTTACACGAAAGTTGAGGAGAAAGTGAGTTTTCTCCGTTTGCAGGATCGGAAAGGCACTTGCTCGGCAGCCGACCGAAGGCATGGGGTCTCGGCAGTCCGAGCGACGTGGCGCAATCTGAGCCGTTGGATGATGACGCGCATCTCAAGACAGGCACATTTCTCAAGAAAACACTATCTTGTCGTTTAGTGTCCTCGGCGAGATCTGGGCCGTCTGATTGAGATCCGACGCGAAAGTTGAGGAGAAAGTGAGTTTTCTCCGTTTACAAGATCGGAAAGGCACTTGCTCGGCAGCCGACCGAAGGCGTGGGGTTTCGGCAGTCTGAGCGTGAAAGGGCGTTTCGAGATATAGTGGGGGAATGGACCTCGGTACGGCCCAATTTCCAAGGATATTAATGGCGTTCTCGGATTCATGTGGCGTTTCATTTTCCCAGGGTCATTAATGACGACGCCCTTCAATTAATGTGCGGCGTTTCAACTTTCAAGGGTCATAATGGCCAGATCTTGGAGGTGAGCTTATAAGTATCCCACTTCTTTTGTCATTTCAATCGCAACAATGTAGAGTTTCAGACCTCGGAGGTATTTTCCTTGGGTAACTTCTCCTTCGAGGTTCGAAGGGGTGGTCGCTCTTTTGCCTTGTTCTTTTCCCGTTCCTGACGGCCCCAAAGTGGATGTCAGGGTCGGGGGAGAATAAGGCAGGAGTGGTGACGACCGTAGTCCGGACCCGAGGGATGAGTTACTTCAGAAGGACGGGTGGTCGTTCTTCCACCATGGTCCTCTCCTGACTCTGACTGCTCTAACGTAGGTGTTAGGGTCGGGGGAGATCATGGTGGAAGAGGTGATGATCCATGTCCGAATCCGAGGGGTGAGTTTGTTTCGGAAGGATGGGTGGTCACTCTTCCACCATGATCATCACCCAATTTTGACTGGCCCGATGTGGGTGTCAAGATCGGGGGTGGTCATGGTAGAAGGGGTGATGACCCTAGTCCGGATCCGACGGAGGGGTTCATTTCGGAAGGACTGGTGGCCGTTCTTCCGCCCAAATCTTCTCCTGACTCTGACGGCCCGGGTGGAGGTGTCAGGGTCAGGGGGGGTTTGGGCCGAAGGGTAGACCACCGAAGTCCGGATCCGAGGGACGGTGTGTTTCGGAAGGATGGGAAGTCGCTCTTCCACCAAGATCTTCTCCTGACTCTGACAGCCCGGGTGGAGGTGTCAAGGTCAGGGGAGATCTTGGCAGAAGGGTTGACTGCCGAAGTCCAGATCCGAAGGGGCGATCTGCCTCGGTAGGACGGGTGGTCGTTCTTCCACCATAATCTTCACCCGATTCTGAGTGCTCCGGTGCGGGTGTCAGGGTCGGGGAAGGTTATGGTAGAAGAGGTGATGACCCAAGTCCGGATCCGAGAGTCGAGTTTGCTTCGGGAGGACGGGTGGTCGTTCTTCCACCATGATCTTCTCCCGATTCTGAGTGCTCCAACGTGGGTGTCAGGGTCGGGGAAGGTCATGGTAGAAAAGGTGATGACCCAAGTCCGTATCCGAGGGACTGCAGTAGCTTCGGAATGTGGGTCTCTTCCCATCTCTGTCTTCCTTCCGGGCTGGCGTCTTCTGATGGTTACCAGCCCGAAGGAGTTAGAGATGGGGGGTGTGCCGATCTGCTTTTGACCGGGCCCCATGGGTCGGCGGAACACCGACCGAAACCTGGGGCCTGGGGGGCTCGCCGAGGGCGGTGCCTTAAAACTTTGAATCTAAATTTTTTTTGGCTCCTTCAGATAGACTTGGGACGCCCGAGGGTACGATCATCCGAGCGATGTGGCACAATCTTAGCCGTTAGATGTTGCGGAGAATCTCGAGGCGGGCTCAGTTCCCAAGAAAATGCTATCTTGTCGTTTAGCGTCGCTGGCGTGATCTGAGCCGTCTGATCGAGATCTTACACGAAAGCTGAGGAGAAAGTGAGTTTTCCCCGTTTGCAGCCTCGGAATGGCACCTGCTCGGCGGCCGACCGGGCTCTTTGCGAGCGTACTCGGATTGCGTGTAGTTCGGATTCAGATTCCCTTGTGCCGAGCTATTTGACTTGGTGAAGAAGACAGAGTTGTGTTGGGCCTTCGCGATGTTTCGAGAGCGGCCCAAGAGTCGCGCTCTTTCGTTTGGAAGTCCAAGGGACGTTCCTTTTTTACTATAAATCTTCACCCCCCCCCTTAACCCAAGTCTCATTATTCACTTTTACTCTCTCTCTCCAGTTTTTACTTTCACCTTCGAAGTTTTCAGCTCCTTGGTGGTGGTGCTAGCTGTCGCGGCGAGGCGTTCCTTGTCTCCGGTGAACTTTCCGACCGTAGGTGTCACTTCGAGGTCAGTCTCTCTCCCTTCTCTTTAGAAAATGGTTAAGATTACGGATGAGACCCCCGCCTCGGAGCAAGCCGTAGGCCGAGCGGGCAAAGGAAAGGATGTAGTGGAGCCGACCGACCAGGGCATCGTTCGGCCGGACAGAGAGGGTGAAGTAGCCGAACCACCTCAGGAGGTCGTGGCGGCGTCTCACAAGGGTAAGGCGGTGGTCACAATCGTCGAGACGCCGAAAACGGCGGGGGGGTTCGGTCGGCAGCCCATTGCTCTGTTGAGCGTGGGAGGCGTTCGGGACTACGCCGAGGATGTCTTGGAGAAGGTGACCCAAGGGACGGCCAAGTCGGTGGAGGAGAATGAACCGAGAGAGCTGTCCGAGGTGGACCATACCATCTCCTCGCTTACGGAGGCCGATCTTCATTTGATTCGAAAGGGATTCCGGATCCCCACCGAGTACGGGCTGCTACTCCCCGGGCCAGGCTTCCGAGACAATACGAAGTCTTCGACAGATGTGTGCGTCTTTCCTGTCGACTCTCTCATCGCCGGGCTCCGCTTTCCCCTTCATCCGTTCGTAATTGATGTCTTGAACTGGTACGGTCTGAGCCCCGCCCAGCTGATGCCGAACACCTGGAGGCACGTCATGGTGTTTGTCCTTCGGTGCCAAGAGGTCGGTGCCACGCCTAGCATGTTTCTCTTTCGGAGCCTTTACCGACCTTGTCAGCCGAGCCGAAATGAACAGAGGTTCTATCTTTCGCCGCGGACGGGCGTGAAGTTGGTCGAGAACCCAGACTCAATCAAACACTGGAAGGAGAAGTATTTCATCATCCGGGCTCCCGCGCCGTGGGTGATCCCGATAGTTTGGGCGAAGGATGGGCTACCCAAGCGAGCCAAGAAGGAGCCGGCGTTGAGTGACGAGGAAGCAGAGGTCCTCAAGAAGCTCCTCGCTCTGCCAGCGTTAAGCTGGAAAGATATTACCGAGGAGGTTCTGTTTCGAGGGGGTCTCATTCCGATCGACCCTAGTATGCTTCTGGTATTTATACTCTTTGCTTAAAGTTTACGAAAATTTTTCTAAGTTTTTTCATTCGGCTTGTGCAGAGACGATGAAGATGGACTACAGAGCTCTGATGGTGAAGGCCAGGGCGGCTGAGCAGGAGACGAAGAAGAAGAGGCCTTCGGCGGGGCCTCAAGGCGGCCGAGCCTCGAAGATACCTTCGGTCGCGAAGGTCCCCGACCAGCCGAATGTTGTTGCATCGGAGGCTAGTTCCGAGCAGGGGGAGGTCATGGTCCTCGACCCTCCTGTTTCAGGCGCGCCGACACCGACCTCGAAGGGGGATGCTCCCGGTCCGTCGAGCGGTGCGTTCGGCGTGAAGGAGGTGCTGTCCCTCCAAGTTCCACCCCTCACTGCCGAGGCGGAGAAGATCTTGACCGAGCATCATAAGCAGATCTTCGTCCCTGACTGGTAGGTGATGAATGTCGACGGCTTCTTGGGCGACGGCAATATCTGCATGAAAGCGGTGAGGCACCTGCCGACCCCAAAGGATCGAGCAACCCTAAAGGCCGGGCTTGCAGGGGACGCCGCGATGCAGATTGCTCGGAACACCATGTCGGTAAGTGGGCCGAGCTCTTCCTCATCGAAACTTTTTCTGAGATTTTTCTAAGTTCTTGGGTTCGGGTTCTAATGTGCTGTTCTCTTTTCAGACCCTCTGCCACTTCAACTTCCTGCTCGAGGAGTTTGCAAGCAAGGAACAGGAGCATGAGCGGGAGAGGGTGGAGCGTGTCAAGGCCACGAAGCTGCTTGATGCCGAGCAGCTCCTCTCGGCAAAGAGGGGTGCCAAAGTGGCAGGGCTGGAGAAGCAGCTGGCCGACGCCATTCTGCTGTCGAAGGACACGGCAACCAAACTTGAGGCGTCGGAGAAAGAGGCTGCCGAGCTAAAAGAGGAGCTGGCCAATGCTCGGTCGGAAGCGGAGAGGGCTCGGAAGAGGGCCGAGAAGATCATGGCGAAACACCGGTCTAAGGTGAAGAAGGTGAAGAAGGCTGTGCAGGAGGAGGCCGCGCAACACATGCTCCAGAACATGGAGGACGCCTATGGTCGAGCCTTGCTCCATGTGGCCGCCAGGAACCCGAGTTTCGACACATCTTCCTACCGTTTTTACGACCCCGTGGAGGGGGGGAGGAGGTTCCCCAGGGGATGCTCGACCCCGAGGGAGAGACGGAAGGTGTCGAAGGCCCAGGAAAGACCGAGGCCGAGGATGAAGAGGAGGACGACTCCGAGGAGGAGAGCGGGAGTGAAGACGAAGACGAGGGCGATGGCGAGGACAAGGCCGGGGAGTCGACGGACCCGAACGACAAAAAGGTCGACCCCTGACTCGGTTGTCTCTTTTAGTCTTTCGTTGTTTTGTTTCTTTTTGTAAGCCTAACTGCGGACTGACCACCGCTCTTGTAAACTTTCTTCTCGGTTTTGAATGAAAACAGTTTGTTTGGCCAAAATTTATCCAAGTGTTGAGTCTCGGATTTTGTGTTTGATTTGGCATAGAATTCTCCAAGTGTTGGGTTTCGGACTTATCTCTGATTTTCAGGTAAGGTTCGGTCCGATTACGGACGTTGCACACCTTCGTAAGGAGCTGGCCAAAACGAAGGGTGAGCTCTCGAATAGCCGACAAAGGCGGTTTCTCATGCTCTTGAAGCTGGAGGAGATGAAGGCAGCTGTGCGGAAGTATTGTCGCGAGTTGTGGCAACTGCGGAAGCAACCCCAAGCTCCTTGTCCCGAAGGTGAGGTCGAACGGCTTCGTAGAGAGCTTGCCATCGCCGAGCAGAAGAATGACGAGCTTTTGGCCGAGATCCGACACTTGGAGTTAGCAGATAGAGAACGCTCGTCGGCGGAAGAGAAACTCGCTTCCGAGCTGGAGAAGGCGTCGACCGAGCGCAAGAGGCTGTTGGCCGAGGTCGACAGGCTCAGAAGGATCACGATAGATAGGGGGATCGAGGTCACCCACTTCCGACGGCTCGCAACCGATAGCGCCAACGTCTTGGGCTCGTCAAGGCCTTCTCGTTTGAAGAAGTTGGCGAAGGACAACGCTTTGAGGGACAGAATCATTGAACTGAAGGAAGAGGTCGCGTCACTCAAGCCTCTGCCGGAGAGGGCCAATGTCCGCAGTACGTCGTGCACTCGCGAAGAGAGCGAGAGAGGGATTTCCTTTTACGAACTCGCGACACGTTTGCCTGTAGCTAGGCGGAGCCCTGCTGACGCTCACAATAGTGCGGCCGTCTCGTCGAGCGGTGCCTCGGTCGGCGCCTCAGTCAGGGTCAGCGGCAAAGGGGGGTCACGCTTCGTTGGTTTGGAATCGAGCTCGGAGGTCAGGCCTCGTCGTCCTCGCGTTTCCTTGAACCGAAGCGTTCCCCTTCCGAAGAGACCCTGACCATGTCGTTTTGTGTTTCTTCTGATTGTCGCAAAACTTTGTAGTAGAGTCGGTCTTGTTGTATGTGGAGCTATTATATCTGAATATGAGTTTGAAAGTTTGATTGGAAAATTCTTCAAGTGTTGCGCCTCGGAAGTGTATTGAAATCTTGCTATTCATTTTCACTTCTTTTCAGCTCGTGGTGTCAGACCAATACACCGATCCCAACGGTTCGGACAATGAAGCTAATGCCGAGGTGACCTCAGGGGCGACGAAGTCGCGCTCGACGAAGTGCCGAGGGCGGCGTCGTGGAGTGGAGCTTGAGTTACGTCGAGCTGAGAGCGAGCGGGCCCACCTTCAGTCCGTCCTCGGCCAACGAGACGCCGAGATCCAATGTCTGGAGAGCAGGATCATCGAGGCGACCCCCGTAGGGGAGGACGACAACTCGCAGATAGCTTTTAGCAACGCTCTTCGGGTTCAGTGTATTCGGCACAATCAGTCGAAGATATTAGCCGAGCGGGACGATTTGCACTCTGAGATCCATTACTTACAGACTGTGGAGGCGAAGCTTCGGAAGGAGGCAGAGAAGCTAACAGCTGAAGTGGAAGGGCTGGCGACCGAAGAGATCAGTGAAGACATTTCTGTTTGAGGACCAAGTGTAATGGGTTGGCGCTGTATTTTTTGTTTTCTAATACTTTGTAACTATGGAAAGACTACTTTGTATTGTGTCCCGATTATTAATAAAATTCCTTTGTGGCTCTGCGTACTTATTTTGCTTGTGAGTGTGTTGGCCGTGCCGAGGTCCTCGAGCCGAGCACATGGTGCCGTCGGCGAGAATCTCGAGGCGAATGAGTTCCTGACGGAGCGCTACCTTGTCATTTAGCGATTCTGACAAGATCTGGGCCGTCGGATGTCGGCGCGAATCTCGATGCGGCGCAGTTCCCAAGAAAATGCTATCTTGTCGTTTTAGCGTTGTTGGCAAGATCTCAGCCGTCGGATGATGGCACGAATCTCGAGGCAGCTCAGTTCCCAAGAAAATGCTATCTTGTCGTTTAGCGTCGGTGGCGAGATCTGGGCCGTCTGATCGAGATCCGACACGAAAGTTGAGGAGAAAGTGAGTTTTCTCGGTTTGCAGGGTCGGAAAGGTCCCTGCTCGGCAGCCGACCAAAGGCGTGGGGTTTCGGGTTTCGGCTTCTAGACAAGATTGCTCGGATTATGTGGCCGAACAGTGCTTCGGTCTCCCTCTTCTTGCGAAGTTGAGGGGTGAGCCGAGCTCTTTTTCTTTGCGGGACTCGTCGGTCATGGCGTGCGTTTGATGGTTGTGGGAGCAATTCCGAACGGTGGTCCACTCCTAGTCTGCCGCAGAGCAAGCTTGGGGGGTAGAATGAAACCAAGTGTTGGACTCCGGAACCATCGGTGTAGTTCAACGGTTGTGAGAGTGATTCCAAACGGTGATCTACCTCTGGCTTGTCCGGGGGCGAGCCGAGGAGGTAAAGTCGAGCCGAGTGTTGGACTCCGAACCATCGGTGTAGTTCAACGGTCGTGGGAGCAATTCCGAACGGCGATCTACCTCTGGCTCGTCCGGGGGCGAGCCGAGGAGGTAAAGTCGAGCCGAGTGTTGGACTCCGAACCATCGGTGTAGTTCAACGGTCGTGGGAGCAATTCCGAACGGCGATCTACCTCTGGCTCGTCCGGGGGCGAGCTGAGGAGGTAAAGTCGAGCCGAGTGTCGGACTCCGAACTATCGGTGTAGTTCAACGGTCGTGGGAGCAGTTCCGAACGGCGATCTACCTCTGGCTCGTCCGGGGGCGAGCTGAGGAGGTAAAGTCGAGCCGAGTGTTGGACTCCGAACCATCGGTGTAGTTCAACGGTTGTGGGAGCAGTTCCGAACGGCGATCTACCTCTGGCTCGTCCGGGGGCGAGCCGAGGAGGTAAAGTCGAGCCGAGTGTTGGACTCCGAACCATCGGTGTAGTTCAACGGTTGTGGGAGCAGTTCCGAACGGCGATCTACCTCTGGCTCGTCCGGAGGCGAGCCGAGGAGGTAAAGTCGAGTCGAGTGTTGGACTCCGAACCATCGATGTAGTTCAACGGTTGTGAGAGCAGTTCCGAACGGCGATCTACCTCTGGCTCGTCCGGGGATGAGCCGAGGAGATAAAGTCGAGCCGGACATGGACTCCGAACCATTGGTTGAAATCAAAATTTAAAAAACAGATGATAAGGGCGGAGAGAGGCATGCAAATTTATAAGTATGAAAGAGCTTTCTTCATTGATAATCGACGGTGAACCGTTTTACATATTACAATTTATGAAAATAGGTTACAAGTTAGAGGAGAGGAATGGCTCGATATCCTATGATACTTAGAGTGGCGCCGGGGCACTTTCTTGGTATTTTAGGAGGTGGTCAGCTTTCCAGGTCCTCGGAATCTCTCTGCCCTCTAGATCTTCCAGATGATATGCTCCGGGCCGAACTACCCTTGTAATCTAGTACGGCCCTTCCCAGTTCGGAGCTAGCTTGCTCTTCTGATTGGGGAAGGATATGGCCAGTTTTCTCAAGACTAAATCCCCTTGCTTAAGGTTGGTGGGTCGGACCTTCTTGTTGTATGCCAACTCGACCCTTCTTCGGTAATTCTGCTGCCGAATCGATGCTCTTTCCCTCAGCTCATCTATCAGATCTAAGTCTGCCCTAAGGTCCCTGGCGTTCAGTTCCTCGTCGTAGGCTGCGAGTCGAAGGGAAGGTATTCCGACCTCGAGGGGTATCACGGCCTCGGACCCATAGGTGAGGTTGAAAGGGGACTCGCCTGTGGGGGTCCGCTTGCTCGTGCGGTAATTCCATAGGACGTTGGGGAGTTGGTCGACCCATAAGCCTTTGGAACTTTTGTCCAGCCTTTTCTTGATGCCTGCAAGGATCTGCCGATTAGCATTTTCTGCCTGTCCGTTCGACTGAGGGTGGGAGACGGACGAGAAGCGCTGCTGGATGGCAAGGTCGTCGCACAGAGCTCGGAATGCTGCGCCGGTGAACTGAGTCCCGTTGTCCGTCACGAGGGCACGGGGATGCCAAATCTGCAGATGATGTTCTTTCAGAAGAATTGCACCACCTTGTTCTCGGTTATAGTGGCGAGGGGCTCGGCCTCGACCCACTTCGAGAAGTAGTCGATGGCTACAACCAAGAACTTGAACTGACCCGGAGCCGGAGGGAAAGGCCCTAGTAAATCCATCCCCCACATTGCGAAGGGGATAGGACTTGATAGGGAGGCGAGGTTGGCTTGAGGGAGGCGACGGACGCTGGAGTGTCTCTGGCAAGAGTTACATTGCCAAACGTGTCGCTCGGCATCTTGAAGGATGGTCGGCCAGAAGTATCCATAATTCAAAGCTTTTCCGGGCCAAGGACCTGGATCCTGAATGTGCCCCGCCGATGCCTTCATGGAGCTCTTGTAGGGCATAGTCGGCCTGTTCTGGAGAGAGGCACCTTAGGTATGGTCGGCCGTCTATTTGAGAGAAGGAACGTTTGTATAAGATACCCTCGATCAAGACATACCGCTCGGCCCGGGTTCTGACTCGGCGTGCTTCTTTGGGATCCTCGGGCAGGACCCCGTCCCTAAAGAATTCCACCAACGGCTTCATCCAATTATCTTGCAACATGACCGGCAATGACTCCGCCGAGCCGGATGTCTCGTCTTCTATGCTCAGCTTAGAGAGGACCTCGATCAGAACGGTCTGTTCAAGACCTTGCAGGGAGGATGAGGCCAACTTGGAGAGGGCATCGGCCTGAGAGTTCTCCTCACGAGGGACCCGTTGGATGAGCTTCTCTTCGAACCTGCTCATGAGGGCCCGAACCTTAGCGAGGTATTTCGCCATCTGCTCGTCTCGGGCCTCGTACTCGCCCAAGACTTGGTTCACGATAAGCTGGAAGTCACTATGGATTCGGAGGCACTGCGCCCCAGCACTTCGGGCAAGTCCGAGGCCTTCGATGAGTGCTTCGTACTCCGCCTCATTGTTGGAGGCCTTGAAGTTCATACGGATTGCATACTGGAGGACGAAGTCGTCAGGACCGTTCAGGATGATACCGGCACTGCTTCCTTCGCTACAGGAGGAGCCGTCCACGAAGACCGTCCAAATGGGGGGTCCATTCAGGACGTGGCTGACTTCAGGGATGGTGGACTCTACGATGAAGTCGGCGAGGGCCTGTGCTTTAATTGCCGTCCGAGGTTGGTAGGAGATGTCATGTTGGCTCAACTCTATGGACCACTTCATTAGCCGGGCCGAGGTCTCGGGCTTGTGGAGGATCTGCTTTAGAGGTTGGTCAGTGAGGACAACGACCGAGTGGGACTGAAAGTACGGCCGGAGCTTCCTCGCCGCCATGACCAGGGCGTAGGCCATCTTCTCTATCTTCGGATAGCGGAGCTCGGCGTCCCGAAGCACCTTGCTCACGTAGTAGATGGGCCTTTGGGCCCGGTCCTCCTCTCTCACCAAGACAGCACTTAGGGTCTGCTCGGAAGCAGCCAAGTAGATGAAGAGAGTTTCCCCCGGGACAGGTTTGCTGAGCAGAGGGGGGTTCACCAAGTAGGCCTTCAGTTGGTCGAACGATTCCTGTTGTGGTTGGCCCCACTCAAAACCATTAGCCCCCCTGAGTGCTTTGAAGAAGGGAAGGCACTTTTCCCCAGACTTCGAGAGGAACCGGCCGATAGCAACGAGCCGACCAGTTAGCTTCTGCACCTCCTTGACGTTCCGGGGCGGGGCCATGTCCAATATGGCCTTGATCTTCTCGGGATTGGCTTCGATCCCTCACTGGCTCACCATGAAGCCGAGGAACTTTCCCGAAGAGACCCCGAACGCACACTTGTTCGGGTTCAGCCGCATGCTGTGCCTCCTCAACACGTCGAAGGCCTCCTGGAGGTCCGCCACGTGGTCAGTGCCTCGGATGCTCTTTACGAGCATGTCGTCAACGTACACCTCCATATTTCGGCCTATCTGGCTCTAGAAGACCTTGTTGACGAGACGCTGGTAGGTGGCGCTCGCGTTCTTCAACCCGAATGGCATGACCCGGTAGCAGTAGAGGCCCTGATTGGTGATGAAGGAGGTCTTCGGAATGTCTGGGGGGAACATTCGGATTTGATTATAGCCGGAGAAGGCGTCCATGAAGCTGAGGAGCTCATGGCCCGAGGTGGCATCAATGAGGGTGTCGATGTTCAGAAGAGGGAATGGGTCCTTCGGACACGCCTTATTCAGGTCGGTGAAGTCGATGCATATTCTCCAAGAGCCGATGGACTTCTTGACCATTACAACATTGGAGAGCCACTCGGGGTAGTTTACCTCCTGTATGAACTTAGCCTTCAAAAGTTTATCCACCTCCTCCTTGATGGCCTGCTGTCGCTCGGGAGCGAACTTTCGTCTCTTCTGCTGAACCGGTTTGCACCCCGGTTCGACACTTAGGCGGTGGACTAGCAACTCCTCGGAGATGCCCGGCATATCCGCGGCTGACCAAGCGAACAGGTCGCGGTTATCCCGGATGCATTTAACCAAGTCAGAGCACAGCGCAGTCGGTAGGGACTTGCTGATGAGGAACTTTCGGCTCGGGTCCTCGTCCGAGAAGAGCACTTCCTCTAACTCGTCCATCGGCTCGGACGTGGGTCGGACTTTCGGCTCGGGGATTTCTAGTGTCTCGAGGGAGAGCACCGGACCCCCCGTGGAAGTCATGTAGCACTTCCAAGCCGTCTCTTGGCTTCCCCTGACTTCCCCTACTCCCGACCGAGTGGGAAACTTCATTTTAAGATGGTATGCTGAGGGGACAGCTTCCAGGGCAACTAGGCCGGGTCGGCCTAGGATGACATTGTATGCGGCCGGGACGTCGACGACCATGAAGTCCATCGGCTCGGTACCGGTAGTAGGGGCCTTCCCAGCGGTCACGTCTAGGGTTATGACTCCCTCGACGGTTACTGGTACCCCCGTGAACCCGTGGAGCGTGTAACCGGCCGGCTTGAGACGGTCCCGCGATAGCTGCAGCCCTCGGAAGGCCAAGAGGAAGAGGATGTTGACCGAACTCCCATTGTCTACTAAGATCCTCTGCACTTTGAAGTTGGCCATGCGGAGGTCGATAACCAGTGCATCGCAGTGGGGGGTCCGGACCCCGTCGAGGTCTTCATCAGAGAAGGTCACCAGGACGCCGAGGCCTTTGGGGGGAGGAGCGCTGTGGACTGAATTGACCTCTCGGACGAAGGCCTTCCGGGAGGAATTGGAGGAGCCCCCTATGGGGCCTCTGTGGATGAGGTGCAGGACCCGCTCTTCCTCAAACTCGGGGGTTTCATCGCGCCGCTCGGAGCGCTTGTTAGCCCCCCGAGGCGGAGGGGTAGTGCGGTCTGCCTGGTCACTTGCTTTCACAAATTTGGCCAGCTGCCCCCTCTGGATAAGGGCCTCTATCTCGTTTTTCAACGCTCGGCAGTCGTTGGTCTCGTGGTCGTGGTCCCGGTGATAACGGCACCATTTCTCTTTGTTTCTCCTCTTGGCCGGGGTGTTTATCCTCGGAGCGGGTGGTAGCAGGCCTTCCTTCTCCACTTCCATCAGGATAGTGGAGACATTGGTGGTGAGGGGAGTGAACTTCTCAAACCTAGGGGGAGGACGGCGCTGACCGCCATTGTCCTTCTGCATCTTCTTCGATCCCTCCCCCTCGGTCGCCTTCCTCTTCGTTCCGGAGGCCGATCCTCCGAAGTTCGGGAGGCACTCGGCCTCTTCCGCCCGGATGTACTTCTCGCACCTTAGGAGAAGGTCGGCAAAGTTGTGCTGGGGCTTCTTGGCGAGGGACGACCGGAGGTTGGAGTTGAGGACGTTCGATTGGAACGCAACAGTCGCCACTGACTGGTCTAGGGAGGCGATAAACCTGACTTCTGCGGTGAATCTCTTCACGTAGTCCCTTAGTTTCTCTCCCCTTTCTTGCCGCAGGTTGAGCAGGGAGAGGCTCGTCTTCTCGGCTCGCCTGCTACTCACAAAGTGAGTAATGAACAGCGTCTCGAACTGCTCGAACGAGAAGATGGAAGAGGGGGCGAGCCTGGAGTACCACTCCCGAGCCGACCCCCGGAGGGTGGCGGGGAAGGTCTTGCAGAGCATGGCGTCGGAAGCTTGGTGGATCAGCATTAATGTCTTGAAGCTTTCGACGTGATCAACTGGGTCAGACTCCTCTGAGTACATTTCAAACTGCGGAGGTTTGAAACCCCTCGGTATGGGGGCCTCCATGATCGTTCGAGAGAAAGGGGGTCTGCTGGGCCGGACGGTCCCTGCTCTGGACTCCTCCTCTCTGTCCATGTGACCAATGCGCCTCTCCACCTCATGGAGATGGCGGTTGAGGGCATCGTCCCTCCGCTGGTAATCATACGATCCCCCGGACTCTTCATCATAGGAAGGGGAGCGGGGACTGCAGCGCCGGTAGTCCTGGGATCGGCGGGGACTGTAGTGCTGCTGCTGGCGACTGGGAGTCGGGAGAGGACTTCGGGATCGGCGGCGAGGACTCGGAACCCGCGGGGGTGTTGGAACCCTCTGGGCATTTTGGTTGTTGGGGCGAAGGTTGAGGGCCTGCAGCACGGTGTCCTGAAATTGTAGGAACTCGGCACGAGTGATAGGTGCCTCATTGTTCCTCCGATGATGCCGATCCGCGGGGGAATGCGGCCTCCTCCTTCGGTGCTCGGGAGATGTCGCTCGGCCCCTGCGGTCCGGAGACCTTCTACCTCTCGGCAGTGAGGGGACCGCTCACCCTGATGTTGGCGGGAGGCTCCCTCTCGGGCCCGCCTCTCATCAAGGTGGGTGCGGAGGTCCTCATCTTTTTGGCGGTTCAGGATTGTGTTGCGGAGGTCGGGGTGATGAGAAGCCATTGAATCCGAGGATTCATTATGAACCGAGACATGGTCTGGGTCGAGGAGCTGCTTCTGCCTCTGCCCGTTATGGCCGGAAGGGCCATTGGGGGGTTGCTGTTTGGGAAGAGGAGGTTGGCCCTGCTGGACCGGGGGAGGAAGTTCAGGCTGCTGGACTGGATTGATAGGGGCTTCCTCTGTCTGATCGGCGGGAATGGCCCCGCGGTTGGATCCCCTGGATCTGACCTTCTTTAGAGGCATGGTTAGAGTAGGGCTAGGCGACGAGGAAGAGACGGAGGCTGTTCGTGTGGTGTTTCCCACAGACGGCGCCAATCTGTTACTGCTGATTTCGGTGTGGGGGTAAACAGATGAGATTTATGAGTTTGAGAAAACCTGAACAGCAGATCCAAGCCTTCTGATTCCTGCCGCAACCTGCAAGGAAGTGCGAGACACCGGGGTTGATTCCGGCGACGCACCCTCCGACGCTCTTGTCGATAACCAGTGGTGATTAAAGAAAGAGCTTAAGGTGGAAAAAGAGTGATCACCTGGTCACAGTGGCAGAGGGGAGGTATTTATAGTCGCCAGGGGAGTGATTAGAGGCTTGATTCCCTGTGTAACTGCTAGGAGAAAAATCCTCACAGTCTGTTTAGGAAACTAACCCCTGATTCCCGGTGAGAGTAAATCGGGCCTGTTGACTTGGTCAAATCAGTGACCCTGATTTGTCTCTTTGTAGGTCTGGGTTTGCCTCGGGTCGGGACCCGTACCCAGTCGGAGTGGATCCATTTGTGGGCTGTTGGATCCGTGAGAAGGAGACCCAATACCTGCTCTGGATCCATTTGTATGTGAAATTACCGTTTTACCCCCGAGCTTCGAGATTTACGCCCAATCTGGACGGTTCCGATTTAACCCCATTTTTAGCCATATCACATACAAACAAATTACGTTTAGACCTAGTGGTGGATTCTTTAGGGCCGTGTACTCAGGCATCAAGTAACAAGCAAGCAGGTTCATGAATCCATAATAATATAACAAGTTCATGAATCGAGTAATAACGAGTTCATGAATCGAGTAATAACGAGTTCATTAATGCAATAATGTCACGCCCCGCTTTCCAAAAAGGAATACAAAATTTGGAATATGCGACACAAGTCCAGCAAATGGCTTTCACCATTCATAAGCTGTAAGGATCTTTACAAGAATACACAAGTATAAATAAGGATAAACAAGAAATAAATATCCACGCATGCATGAGAAAAATTAATATGATCAATAAAAATACTTGAAATAAATACAAGATTCTCACATATTCAGATCTGGAACAACAAGTCACAATTTCTGGGACAAAACTGCCCAATACAAGAATCCAAGTAAACATTACAATTTATTCAAACAGGAAATAAACTAATGCAAGAAACTCCAGTCAGCCTAGAATATTTTTTCACTTACTCCCTCGGGCAGCTGGTCACCAAAGTCTGCTAGTTTAACAAGTTGTAGGAAGAGAAAAAGAAATAAAACGCCCTTCAATGCAAGTGACGGGCCGCTTGTAGTGCAGACAACATGTACAGGAAAGGTAGACAAGTATGGAGTAACAGCGGAAGCAAGTACTGAGTAAACATAGGATGCAGGTGACAGCAAAACAAAATGACTAACACTAACCAGGAACAGAGTCAAGTAATGTGATGAGATAACAGGATGCATGTAACATGTGATAGGTATCAGATAGCATGCAAGCAGGTAAACATGTAACAGGTGTCAGGTAGCATGTACAGGTTACAGGAATATGCAGGTGGTCATGTATTCTCAGTCATGTATTCTCAAGTCTTGTATTTAATCCTATCTAGGTAGCACTTCATGCATCCCAAATTTCACCACATGTTTGCTACATGCATGCACAGGTAACAGGTAACAGGTTCATCAATCAGGTATCACAGGTTCATGAATCAACAGGTTCATGAATCAAAGTATAAGTACAACAGGTTCATGAATCTACATAAAGTAAAATAGGTCATGAATCAAACATAAAGTAGAAAACACGGGACCCTTCTGAGTACACATACCTATATTGTCCACTACTAAGGTCTTTTCCTTAACTCCAGCTTGATTACTTGTTATTATTATTAAAGCAGACATACACGTGCACAAAACAGGGCAAGAAGAACATGGAAAGAACAAGAGATAGGTTTAGGTCAGACAGAAACATGCACAGGTGACAAACAACTCATAATAGACTAGGATAATGAGACTTTCAATGCTGGATAGCAAGACAGTACTATACCAAATCTGAGATTCCCATTGCCACAAGAATGCAAACCTGGATCCGTAAAAAAATCTAGAAAATAGACTCTCGGCCGAATCCAGAACATATATATAAGTCATATAATAGTTATAGAAACAAGGCTCAAAACAGCGTTATATTCAGAAATCACAAAGTTGTATTTATAAGCATGAAAATAGCATACAAACTTACTGATTAAATCAAAGAAAAATCTGGAAGATTTCCTAGTATGTCTAGTATCAGCTAATAAATTTTCATAATATTCCATTGCACATAGCATAGTCAAATAAATTCGGAAAACAGAAAGATACAACAATTTTATGAATCTGAAACTTTAGACACAATAGTACTAAAACAGTGATAGATCATAAAGTATAACTCGAAATCCAAATCCGTCAAAAGGGTTGTAAAATAGACACAGCAGGACATTTCATATTCACAAAGTTTTAAATGATAGTTACTAGAAAAAGGTTGAAAATAGAGTTCTTCACTGAATAGCATGCAGTTTGGAAATATATTGGTCTGTTCACAAGCATAGAAATATTTATAATAGTCATTAAATAAATCTACAAAAATTAGGGGTTAATCCCAGTCGTGATTGCTTATACCCAAAAAAATATTAGGTTCAAATCTTACCTTTAACATCAGTATTAAAATGAATAACTATGCAGAAGTCACATAAAACAAAATCTAGAATTTTCAGCACATCTGTAGAAAAACAGCAATAACTCATACCTCGCAAATCGATACTGAGATCTTTTGAAAGTTCTGGAAAATAGAAAATGGAGTCTACGATTTATAATCACAAATTAGTTTGATTTACTGACCATAACGGGGTCTAAAATACTGAAACAAAATAGGGCAGCAGCAAGACGAAAACTCTTCTCATGCATTTAATCAAATAGTTCATATGCAATAAATCCAAATTAGAACGACATACAAAGCATGGTATAATAGATGTCCAAAACAACATGGTATGGGTGTTTAACAAATCTACTACAAGACACTACAACCAACACATCAAGCATGCAAGAAGTATACAACATATCATGGATCACGAAACAACTTACATACATGCATCAAGAGTCTAGTTAAATCTAAATTATTTTTTATGTCGTGTGTGTGGCAACTATGACTACGGATGGATCAACAAATGGAGTCAAGGTTTAACTAGAGACTTTCATGAGGGTGAATCTAAAAACAAAAGCGAGACTACAGGCGGTATTTTGCACTTGTATATACACAAAAATTCATATGAGTTACTTGCCTTAGGATAGTCGATGAATCTGATGGAGAGATGAGAATAAAGGGAATGGATTCCCGACAACGAACACAATACTAACAATCACGAACACAATGCTTGACGGATCAACCCAAGCACACGAAAACCAAGGCAGCCGGGGGTGTGGTCTGCGATGTAAGGATGACAGCGAATAGGGAGCGACGGCGAACGGCGGGTGTTGTCGTCGAAAGGAAACAGGCTGAGAGGGGGCATCGTGACTGTGGGTACTACTGTCGTCGCTGGCTTTGGGAGGAGAAGGGAGAGATCGAGATGGGCTGTTGGCTATCGTCGTAGGTGCACGGTGGCATGACAAGGCAATGAGGGGTCACGAGGGTGGCGCAGCAGGTGGCAGTGCAGGCAGGTTAGGGGAGAGAGGGAGACAGAGATAGAGAGATGAGTTATTAGGGTTAGGGTTTAGGAGATAACAATTGTAGATGGCAGTAACAAATTTTTTTGGGGTTTTGAGAATGAGATTTGGGGGTAAGTTGAGATTTGAAGAATCAAGAGAAGATAGGGAGAGGCATGATCTACTTGTTAGGCAGATACAGAACGTGAAGAAATATCTGGGGAAAACTGGGTAAAAGAAGAGGGTATTGGGTAGCGGGTTAGGATCTAGTGAGACAGATAGAAGGGTTCAAATAGGGTAGACTGGGTAAGAATCGGCTAGAAACAAATGAATAGGCAATTAGGCTAAGAAATGAAATAGATTAGAATTAGTAAATCATTCAGAGGTAAAACAATTGGCAGACAAATAAATTACAACGATCAAATCACAGAAGACAACAATAGATGAATTTATATATTGGAAAAGAAGAACAAATACACGATTCAGAAAAAATACAGGAATACAATCAGATGGAATACACTGGGAAGAAAAAAATACAGTACATTAATACAAACAATGGGATAACAGGAGTTACAAATAATAATATAAAAAGTTCATGAACCAAGTAATAACGAGTTCATGAATGCAATAATAATATCACAAGTTCATGAATCAAGTACAGGTGGAAAACACGAGCCCCCTTCTAAGTACACTTACATATATTGTCCACTACTAAAGTCTTTTCCTTAAACCCCGGCTTGTTACGTATTATTATTATCAAAACAGGCATGAAAGTGGACAAATAGGGCAAGTAAAAATGATAGTAATAGGAAACAAGTTCAGGCTAGGTAGCAAACATATTCGAGTGTCAAATCAATTAATCATTATCGAAAACAACAAGAATTTTAAATCTGGACAGCAGGACTTAGCCGCACCAAAACTGGAATTTCTGTTGCTATAGGAATGCAAATCTGGATCCGTCAGAAGTTCTAAAAATTAGACTCTCTCTCGGTTCCAGCGCATATACACATGATATATAAAAGTTACAGCATCTAGGTTCAAATCAACATCCTACATAGATTTTGTGTTCAGCCAAAATTCTTAAAATTATGTCTACATGTATGATGTAGGTCTGAAAACTCATCACATAAATCCAGAAAAATTAAGTGTGATTCCCTAGCATGTCTAGTCTTAGCAAGGTAAATTTCATATAATTATATTACTGATAGCATGTTCAAATTAAATTGCAAAACTGGGTGACACGGTGAAATTATGAATCTGGAAATCCATACCTAGCAGTACTAAAACAGCAATATCTTACAACTCATAACTCATAATTCGATTCCATCAGATGTTCTGAAAACTAGACACATGGGGATACAAATCATATTCAGAAACTAACTCAAAATTCGGTCATTAACAGGATCGAAATTATCAAACAAGACCAGGACAGCAGCATTGTCAGATTTCTTATGCATGAAATGTAACATGATTAGTAACTACCATGGATCTAAGTTAAAGTGTGATACAAGTCAGGGTGTAATAACTATTCAAACAGCGCCCATGTCTATTCTCAACTCATAAAAAAAGACAATATCAACATATACATCGTACAACCAAACATCCATAAGTAATGGTGATTCATAAATTCATGTAGCCAAATAGATAAATAATTAGATCTAACATGTTATTGTGAAATGAGTGTATGAACGAATGATTGTGACCCTTACGGTTATGCAAAATTGATAGAGACGAACAATCGAGTAGAACCAAGATGTATCAACAATAAACAAAGGCGAGTCATAACACGGATCTACATGAGGTATTTTTCAAAGAAAAGTTTGTACTAGATCAACGAGTTGTACAAGGAGATACTTGCCTTGATTGGATTGAGATGAAATAACGACAAGCAGAACACGTGCAACAATGAACAACATGCGCAATGCACATAGAAGCAATAGCATGTGCAACCCATGAAGCGAACACAAAGAGACAGCAGCTCGGGGACCAGCTCGACGGCATAGGTAGGTGGCGATCAGGAAGACGGTGCACTTCGGCGTTCGACTGGGAATGGTCTCAGCGGCTGCTCAGGGTGCATTTGAGGAGAATCTTTGGAGGTGGGTTCGGCTGAACTTTGAAGAGGGGGAAGAAGATGAGGAGGCAGTCGTGGTTGGGGTACTATCGAAGGTGACAGAGGTTAGCGGTTCCACAGTGAGGGCTAACAAGGATGATGGGCATCGAGGATGGAGGACGGGAAGAGGATGGGTCGCAGCGCACAGTCGAGAAATATGACGGGGCTTCGGGATGGTGCTCGGTGGTCAGCAGGGGCTCAGATGAAGGCGGGGGGGAAGGTGGGTTGTTGTTGGCGATTGAGATCTGCAGCTCGAAGCTGGATCGCGGTGTTGGAGGGCAGAGCTGGTTATAGTGTGGTCGAAGTCGCAACCAGGAGGCGATGGAGGGTCGAGGAGTCGATGGGGGGCGAAGACAGGGTAAGGGTCGACAGAGAAGGAGGCAGTCAGTGGATTTCGGCCGAGCACGAGGTAGGGGGTGATGAACAGGAGAAGTGGGTTTAGTGGCTGGGTTAGTGGTAATTAGAATAGGTTAGATTATATATAGGGTTTAAGTGGGTTTGGGTTAATGGGTGGATGGTATAGGATCCAATAGGGAAAAAGTCAATTAATAAAATAAATTAGGCAATAAATTAGATGATTTAGAATTAGTCAAATTATCAAGAAATTAACAATTTAGGGTTGACAGGAAAATTTTAATTTAATCAGATGGGAAACAAAATTTGAGTCGAAAGCAATAACGAATTTCATTAAGAGAGAAAAAATCAAATACAAGGTTCAGAATTGAACAAAGAAGAGTACACTGAATAAATATACAGAAGAAATACAATAATGAAAACAATGGTTACAATTACAGCCTACAATGGCTATTTATAGCCTTTACATTCACTCAATTACATCCACTCATTCTCATACAAACTCCTAATTGAATCTCCTTGTCAGCTTCTGTAACCCCTATTTCTATAAATACGTATATTCGTGAGTATTTTTTTGTATTTCGAGATTTATAAAATTATTATTGTTAATTCGTTTTGAGCTTCTTTGTTTTGACATTTTTCTAAACAATAATTATAACTATTTCGAATAAACTTGTTTCCATTTCTACTTGATCAACTAATTGTGTTTTAACCCTCAAAATATTGTTACTGATAGGAACTATTTCAACAAATTCCTATTTTTATATCTATTGATATTATTATTCTGATGATTGCTATTATTATTGTTAATATTTTTGTTTTCATTGTTATTATTATTAATGTTATTATTAGTATTACTATTTTATTGTCATGGTTATTATTTATATTCTTATGGGTATTATGATTAATTATTATTATTATTTCAATAATTGTGTTTTTAATTGTCCCAAATAATTTATGTAATACAATCTGTATTTTTATCAGATAGCCTATTTCTTGTATTCGGATTTGTATTTATCAATTGTATTATATACAATGTATTTTATTTTATTGGATCTATACCAATACCCAATATCTCTCTTTTTCCCTTTATATACTAATCATCTCATTAACCCTAACCCTATTTTTAACCTAGCCATCATTAACCCCTAATCCATTTTTTTAATCACCTAATGTTCACTTCCCCCTTCCCCGTCTTTCTTTCCCTCTCCCTGTTCCGCCTCCAAACCCAAACCACCCATTGCTTGTCGCCCCTCCACTCGCACAGTGTCATCACCGTCCCCTCACCCTCGTCACCTCGACCGCCTCATCACCTTATCCCCATCTTCGTCGCTCCCCCATTGACAAGCCGCCATTGCTTCGCTGCACCCATCCTTCACCGAACCCATTTACCCATCCACCTCGTCGCTTCCCCTCCTCGTCGCCACCGTGGTCCCCTCGTCAACCTCTCCCCCTCCATGCACCCCCGTAACTTCTGCTAATCCCCCTAGCTATCGTCGCGTCGTCTTCCCCTGTTTTCGACTGAAAAAAGAGCCGTCACTTTGCCAGTTGCCAGCCGTCGTTGCGTCTCTTCCCGACCACAGCACCATCGTCGCTCGTCGCTCGTCGCCTTCGTCGGTGCTGTCGCCAGCCACCGTCGCAGCCGTCGTGAAGGTTTCTCACCCGCTGTCTCTCTCTCTCTCTCTCTGTCGAAAGGAAGAAGAAAAGTAAAGATTGGCCGATTCCAGTGTTGCTATTTTGGCACGGTGGATCCGAGATTGGTGTTCGCTATTTTGCCCCCCCCCCTGATCCGCTGTGTGGGGTGGTTGCTGATTGGTCAATTCCGCTGTTTTGTGTTTTGTCTTGGCGGATCAGTGATCGCCATGTGCTGTTTTGCCCCCGATCTGTTGTGTGTGTGGAGTGCTCTTGCTGTTTGCTTTGCTGTTTGGTTTCTTCGCACGTATTTTGCACGTGACTTTAGGATCGTCACCGGGATTCTGATCCCGTTATTGTTATTATTTAAATCTGCAAATTAACAGGCAAGTCTCTTCTTGAACTAGCATTTTATTCTGTTCAAGTTTATTTGATCTCATGTAATTAGATCCCGTCCATTTTGTTATCAAAACTGCTTTTGACAATTCTGTTAAGTTTATCGAGGGTTTACAGGTGCTAACTCGACCTACTCTTAACATCGTGCTATCTCTTGGATCTTAAACCCATTCCCCATTGTTTCATGCATATGCACATTTAAGTAACTAGATTCATGCATAGAAATGCTTGATAAATTGGACATGTTAAATTGTAAGTGCTAGATTGAAGTTGATCGATAAAATGACACCATGCCTGTGATAATTGTATCTTAAACTTAGAAATTTGCATGTTGACACCTAGGATCACTTTGATTACCAATATGCATGCTATATGTGATCGTATGATTTATTTGTTGCCTTTTTATGTTAAGTTAATTTCTAGTCTGCTGAAAGTTTCACTTTGAATCAGATTCTTAACCATGCTAATGACATAATTCGAAATAACTTGCTGAACATAAATTGTAGCCCTGCATATCTAGATCACTTTTCCCTGGATTTAAATTCCAGTTTTTCATCTGCTAGATATCATCTTTTTAGTACAACTGTGTTAGTAATTCCAGATTTATAATTTCATGCGTATCCTACTGTTTCTTATTTTATTTGACCCTGTTAACAGTAAAAGAAAAATCTGAAATAAATTAGGCTAGTCCTAGACATGTATAGGTATGTCCCTGAATTTTTATAGATTTTATTAATGAGTTTTCTGACCTGAAATAATTAGTTGAATACAACTTACTGCATGCTACCTGAACATAAAACCTGAATAGAATAGAGTTTTCACCCTAGTTCCTGTATCCTTTATATGCCTTAATTATATTCGCTGCAACCGTATGGAAGTCTAGTTTCTAGACCTTCTGGCAGATTCAGATTTTCTATTTTGTAGTGGCTGTAATCCATGCTTTAGTACAACAAGGTCATGCCTGATTATGGAATTTTGTGTAAATGACCTGTTTGCTTCATACTTTGTTTGTAACGCATAGAATTAGATACACCTAGTATTATACAATATTGAAACATTCTTTCATGTTCACATAGGATAAAAAAGCTAATAACAAGCCGGGATATTATGGATAGACTTGGTAGTGGACGATCAGAAAATGTACTTGGTAAGGCCTTCTTGCCCACATGAACACTTGACATGGAAGGAGGAGATTGTCATGAAAGAAGATTATCAAGTTATCATGTTATCATGTTATGCCGAGTACACGATCTATGAATTCACCATCAGTCTAAAATATTCACTATGTGTTTGTGCCGAACCTGTGGAATGGGACGCAGTAGTACGTGCACTAGATAGGCTAATAAAATGACTAATAACCTGCATACTTGATCCTGTATTGATCTTGTCTTGACATCACGCATTACATGTGTGATGATTGTAACCCTTTGATATTACTGCCTGTCTTTGCTTTGTTCTTTGACTTTGACCCTGTTCCTTTTCTTTGTTAATCATGCTTTCCTTCATCCTCTATTTTTTCTACTTGCTGCCCACGACTTGCTCAAGAGGCACTCTTTTCTTTCTTTTTAGATCCAGTATTAATAGGTACCGAAGGAGCAATACTAGAAGAAATTGGTGAGCAAACTCTCTGAAGATTGGAGCTGGACTTTAGACTACTTAGCTATCTTTTGTTATTTACTTATTGTATTTCTTTTTATCAAACTTTGTATTCTTGGGTTTTATGACCTGAAGTTTATTTTATCCCAGATGTTGGATTATTATTGGTGAATTTATTTCATAATTATCTTTGAATTTATTCATTGTTTATTTGATTATATTCTCTGCCTGCATAGTTGTTTCTCTTGTATATTGTTGAGTTAGATTGGTACAGCTTATGGATGATGTATAATCATTCGCTAGGCCTTCGTTACATACTCGTATTCCCGTATTTTGGGAAGCGGGGCGTGACAGCTTCTTTTCCCGCCAAATGTGCGTGCTCACTACAGTTCAAAATCCTTCAAATGTCCAGGTCACTTTCTTATTCGTGCATCTCTCTCAATACCTGCACTTGCACTCTTATTTGATAGTAGCTTGCCCTCAAGTCAAGTTTTGAGAAATACTTCACCCCACCCAATTCATCAAAGAGTTCATCCATAGTTGGAATGGGAAACTTATCTTTAATTGTGATTGCATTTAGGGCCCTATAATCCACACAAAATTTCCATGTTCCATCTTTCTTTTTAACAAGAAACACTAGCAACGAGAAAGGACTCTTACTAGGCTTGATTATACCCTCCTTCAGCATTTTAGAATCCTGCTGCTCAATCTTTTCCTTCTAAAAATGTGTATATCTATATGGTTTAACATTGGTTGGGAGCTGACCAGGGATCAAAAGTAACGAGTGATCAAACTCTCTATTTGGAGGCAAGCCTACTGGCTCTAAAAACAGATGCAAACCTTCTCAATAACTGTTGCAAGTCACTATGTAATTGCTCTTCCTGTTGATAAAATTATAGCTCTAAATGATAAAAATGACTCACGGCATTAGTTGTGATCTCCCTTTGCAGTCCATGTAACTCAATTTGCGCAGGCCCTTCAACCTCACCTCCTCTGAGAACAACTCTTTTCTGATTATGAATGAAGCTCATAGTCATCTTACTATAATCAATTAACATTGGCCCTAATAATTTGAGCCACTGCAATTCTAACACCACATCACTCCATGTAAGGGCAATACATAAAAATCTATGACAAATGGATTTCCTTGTAGAGTTATTGGCACAGCTGAGCAAAGTCTCTCACACTTTATTGCATGTCCATTCCCCACCATGACATTGAAATGTTGAGAAGGAAATACTGGTAACTTTAAAAACATCACCAACATTTCCTGTTGTAATGCCCCTGCCCCTAGATCAGACAATTTATACAATTCAGAAGACAAATTAGATAATATGTAGTACAATTGCCCACTACATGCTGCCTCTCAAAAGGTGGTTAACCAATTAGGTGAATCTTGATCATAGGCTATTATATTTATATATTATTATATCCAATTCATTTACTGTAATACCCCGAATTTTCGTTTATGAAAATTATTATTTTGTACGTAATGTGCATGTGCAATCTTGTGATCTAAATTTTTAAAATTATTTCATTACATAATGAGTATACATATATATATATGTGTGTTTTTCCATTATTTTTATCAAAGCCCATTTTTTAACAAACATAAGTTTCTTTATTTTTGAGCCCAAATTAATTTATTTTTAAATGTAGGCTAATTTGGCCCATTAAATAAAAGCCCGTGAGTTTATTTTCCGTTTTAATACAATTTGTAATGTAGACAATTTTTATAGATTATTTTTATAAAGAATAGAATGTACAACTTTTAAAATAGGAGACTATTGGAAACACGTGCATCACACGAGCACGTGATTGTGCACTTTTTGTTTGGTCGGATTTGAATGGGAAGGAAAAGAGAAGCGGAGTTTGTGGGAGGTAGTTTTTGTGATCATGGTTGGTTACTACAACTTCCCCTTAAATCCTAGGCTTTGTTTCTTAACTCCTAGATTAATCCTAGCCCTCTATTTGTCCCAAAATTTAGTATAAATATCCCCCCCCCCAGCCTAGTTATTCTTGCACTCTTCATTCTCCAAATCTATAGTGAAAGAATACAATTATTAGTAGTGGATTATTAGTAGGAAGTGAGAATAAAAGATTGAGAGATTGTGAGTGTGTGTGTGCTTGCATCAAGGAGGCCGACATCATCTTTTGGAGGCTCAGGTTTGCACTTAGGAGGGCTCGGTTTGCACATCAAGAAAGGAGGAGGAGTACTCGTTCGGCAAGCTCGATCTACGAGGAGAAGGGCTTTTCGTTTAGGAGTGGTTGTGTGATTTTTCTCTCCAAATAAGGTGGGTGGTTTTCTATATTTCTAATTTAGATACCATGCTAGGAGTGATTGAAATAACGATGCATGAAAGAAACTAATAAGAGTACACTTAATTGTAAAAATGGACTTGCTAGTTGATTGAATTAATGCTTGACAAGATTGTATGATAACTTGTTATGAATCTTAATTTTGTGTCCGAATTGGTTGTAGTTATGGAAATATTGAATTGGGATTGTTGATAATGCCAAAATTAAGTGCAAAATGCTAGTAGATGAAATTATCCTTTATGTGCTAAATGGACTATCGTGATATTGTTACTAATGAATAAAATTATCCTATTTGTATTTGGGTTTATGAAAGAGGGAAAACAGGGTATTAATGTGAATTTTTTTATACCAAGTTGTATGTGAGAAATGTTAAAATGAATTATGAAAAGAATAGTATGCAAATTAAATCATTGCATGTGAAGTGTGTATTTAATTACCGAAAAATTATTTTAAAAACACTGGGGTGTTATTTTAAGTTAAAATATACATTCTGGAGATTTATATAATTTTTGGTGCAAGCAAAACAAAGATAAGAGCATTTGAACATCGAAATGTCCTAATGAAACAGAGAGTCGAGTTAAATAAAATTCAAGTTGTAGTTGTGACAACCTGAGCGTGTAGCTCAAGTGGTCGGTGAGCCCTTTAGTGCTACAGTAGCACGGGCGTGTGTGTCTTGAAGTCGCCGGTTCGATACTTGTGGCCACCTTCTTTTATTTGCGTTTTAAAAATTAACCCAGATCTCGAACAGAGAGTATAAAACCCTCTGTCTCCTTTTCATATCGTTGAGCACAGCCGGCCTAGTGGCTAGCTTGTGCGGCTGTCTTCTCTGAGGTTGTGGGTTCGATTCTGGGTGCGGCCAAAATGTATTTTTTTTTAAATGATTTTTTTTTTGGTTTTTCATAATGTGTACAAATTCCGAAAAAAATACCGTTATTATTCTAAAATCATATACGACTTATGAAAATTAATTGGGAGTTATTGGAATGAAATAAAGTGTATTTTGAAGTAAAATTTGTGTTTGAAACTATGGTTCCATACATGTATAATTTCATAAAAATGTGATTTCACGAGGTGAATAAGATAAGTATTAAAAAGAAAATTTGGTGAGAGAAAACATGAATGTGAATTTTTATATGAGTTATTTTGCTAAAGAGTAGCGTGACAATGGTGATTTGTGAATATTCATTTTGAATAGATGTTTCATATTATGACTTTAATGTGGAAATAAATATTGGTTATGGAATGCATGATTTAGAATTGAACTCCACGTGTGATAATTTATTCATGAAAAGATTGGAAAATCATGTTATTGAAAAAGAAAAATGTTCTTGAGTATGACAAACTTAGATATGTGAATTTGTAAATTGAAATTGAAAATTTGGGTGTAGCCAAAACTCACACCGGCAAGTAAAATTGATGAGATATGATTATTGAAATTGAAAAGACCAAGTTTGGGTCAATGTGAAATGAAAGAAATAAGACCGGTATTGGTGAGAGGGCTAACTCCAAGAGATTGATTTTGTTTATGATTTCATTAAATTAAGAATTACTACATAGTGAAGAGGTGATGAAAGTGAGAGAAAAACACAAGTATGAGGGCCTCGAGTCTACGATGTGGGTGTGATTCACAGTTTGTCTTCACGATGCGTCGTGACATGACGTGGGCACTACTCCGGAATTATCGGGATTTTGGCGACGCTTGTGGGGTGTTTGGTGACTGCGAGAGGATCATGTGCCATGAAGGAGGCTGAATTGTCCATAGGTTGTCTTCACGATGCGTCGTGACATAACGTGGGATTCCCCTCCAGTTTTTCTGTACATGAGCTCGTACTCATAGATCATCTGGGATACTTACCGTAGTTATAGTAGTAGATTAAGTCATGACGAGGGATTGAACCCTACAAGATGAAGAACGATTAAGAGGCTTGCCCTCGGACCTATGTAGTATGGGATGCATAGAATCCGAACAAGTGCGCATTAGTGTCATATAATATGAATAACTACATTAAGGACTAAGCGCACAATCACAACACGACATCAATAGGATATTCCCCTTAGTTTGATTTGAGAACAAGTTTGTGTTTGTTAAATATGGAAAATCAATTATACTATTTTCGGCATAGTGATGATGGCCGTGTATAATATTCATCGGTTGAATAAACTGACGTACCCACAGTTTTGTATGCAGGATAAATGACATGATAAAGATTAAAGGAGAACTGATGCTTAGAGATTATTCAAATGTCGTTGTAATTTCATTGATATAAATGTTGTAATGTTGCTTCTGCTAAAAAATGCAAAGTGTAAGATTTCTTGTAACTCTGATGTAAAGTGAAAAGTTTTAAATTTTTTGTAAAATTGTACGAAAGAAGTGTAAAGATCCTGTGGAATCTCGAATTTAGTTGTATTTGAAATTCGGGGTGTTACATTTACCGATATGGTACTATTCACTATTTCTTTTACCTTCTTTCCGTAAGAAGAGAGCAGGTGGGCCCCGGTGGAAGCCCACGTCACTCATGGTTTCCTTGACGAAGTCAACAGCACATTAGCACATATGTGCTGTGCTTTTTACCATGTGAGGCTCACTACCAATCATTTTCAACATATTTACATAGTAAAGAGCCAACATACTTTTCAAGTAATATATATATATATATATATATATATATATATATATATAAACCTACGGGGTATTACACACACCCCCTTCAGAAATCAGCGTCCTCCCTGAGCACGGTCATGCACAATCTAGTGCAGGATCTCCTTTCTAGCCAATGTGGAGCATCTACTCTTCTATCCGCCCGATTATTCATAATCCCGGAGTACACCGCCTGATCAATCATAATCCCGGATTTAATGAGCTGCTTTCCTATCCGCCTGACTAATTATGATCCCGGAGTACACCGCCCAATCAATAACTGTCCCGGATTTAATTGAGGGCTGACCACAGTCCGGAAGTACACCGCCCGATTATATGCCCCACACTTGGTGTCGAAAGTCGGCTATAATACCATTTGTAACACCCCTGTCCCTAGCTCAGACAATTTATACAATTTAGAAGACAAATTAGATACTATGTAGTACAACTACTCACCACAGGCTGCCTCTCAAAAGGTGGTTAACCGATTAGGTGACTCTTGATCATAGGCTATTATATTTGTATATTATTATATCCGATTCATTTACCGATATGGTACTATTCGCTATTTCTTTTACCTTCTTTCCATAAGAAGAGAGCAGGTGGGCCCCGGTGGAAGCCCACATCACTCATGGTTTCCTTGACGAAGTCAACAGCATATTAGCACATATGTGCTGTGCTTTTTACCATGTGGGCCCCCCCACTACCAATCATTTTCAACGTATTTACATAGTAAACAGCCAACATACTTTTCAAGTAATATATATATATATATATATATATATATATATATATATATTATGCTTTTTGAAAACTACGAGGTGTTACACTTGTACGAAGTTATTTGTGCTGCCCGAATCAATAAGCACATGAACATTTGTGTTGCGTATAGTTCATTGAACCATTTAATTTCGTAACGAAGAATGGTCTGAAAGGGCCTAGAAAGAAATCTCAAGTGCACAGTCACTTTCTTGAGCATTTTCATATACATGTTCCTCATGTAAAGCAAAAGAAAAATTCATTATCTCCTCCTCATTATCACATAAGAGCAAGAAAATTTGTCTTTTACAATTGTGGCCTGAGGTGAATTTCTCATCACAGTTGAAACATAGACTTTTTTCCATTCTTGAAACTCATTCCGCATTAGGGACTCTTCGCAAAGGAAATTTCCTCCCCCAATCACTAGCGAAGCCAATAACTGGAGAAGAGTGTACAAGTTTTGAAGGAGTTAGTAGTAATGGGGGTAATGTACTAGGTGGTGGCTGCCAAGGTGGCATATATCCTCCTCTATTACCAAAAGACCTCAAGTCATGAAATTTCTCTTCTTGCAACTTTGCTAACCCGATGATGAAGAGGGTTTGTGTGCTAAAACCTCCCTCTTAATCTCTTGTTTCAAACCAGATACATAACAACTCAATATAGTAGGCTCAGTCAATGTAACCCTTGTTTTTCATTTTGTGTATTTTTGACTGTATTTTTTATTTTGGTGTATTTTTCTCTCTTGTATTTTTTCTGAACCGTAATTGGAGTTGATTTCAATATATATTCATTTTATTGCATTTTGTGCTCCTTGTGTTCGATTGATTGTCTCTTTTGTTCATTTTTCGTTATTTTGATTCTTTCCTTCATTTTTCGGCCTCATTATCTTTATTTTATTTTTCTTGGTGTTGTGGTGGTGTTTTGATTGTCTTTTTCCCATTCCCATTATTTTAGCCCCTAATAAGATTTCCAAAGCCAAGAAATCCCAATCCTATTTGCATTCCTATTGTTATTTGATCCAAAATCCAAAACCCATTTGTATACCTATTACTAGTTCCTAATACCCACAACCCATTAACCCACATTTAAACCCCTATATATATACCTCCTAATCCTAAACCCTAACCTTAACCCTATTTTCCTTCCTCTCCATAACCGGCCTCCATCTCTCTCCCTCTCTCTCTCTCTCTCCGGCTGTGCAACCCGAGCCCAGCCATCCCCCCTCACCAACCCGGCCATCATCCCACCTAGGCCGACCACCATCTCTGGCCTACTTCCCCCTCCGGCCATACATCAACACCCCAAACCCGACCACCCTTTTCCTTGATTACCGATCACCACACCACCATCAACAACATCAAGAGTGCTCATCAATCCCCATACTTCTCTTCGTGGTGTTCTTAAAATGGTCTCTAGCCACTTTGATCGTCGTGCGATTCTAGGAGTTCGTTCGTGGGAAGATTTTATTCGTGGTGCTTGGATTCGCGATTTAGCGGGTTTCATTCGTGGATTTTTCTTATCTTCGTGTTTGCATCGTTCTTCATCTTCAAATTAAAGCAAGCAACTTGTACTCCAATTCATTTGTTTGATACAAGTACCAAAGTTTACCTATAGTGTAGTTGGGTCTAGAGACAACCTTTAATTGTGTTTTTCTTGATGGGTTTTGTCTCTATTGTGATAATTTGGCCATAGAAGACTCATGACACAAATCTTGATATGAAATAACCTAAGATTCGCCCATTCTTGATTTCTAGTCATGTATGTGAAAATTTATGTGAAATTGTGTTTTGATTGAGACCCATATGATATATTTGGTATGGACATGTTAATAACCTTAAATCATGATGTTTAGATACTTGGTAGGCTTTATTTCAATTTTGGAAGTGTTTGGACCAATATTCTTGAATCTATGGTGTTTTTGTTCTTAAGGGTGAAATCTGTATTTTCTTGTTGTTCTGTTTTGTTTGCTGTTTTCGTCTATGCTACAGTCAGTATCTTGATTTTGGTATAAAATACGAGTTTTAAATAATTTCTTCTATTTTCAAACCCCTCTGACCTTCCTTGATTTTGATTTCGTATGACTGAGTTATGGCTATTTTAGTACAGAGGTATCGATCTTTTCCAGATTCTGTTTTTGGGTAATTTTGATAACAAACTATTTTCAAGAACTATGCTATACATATTATTTTGATTTGAAAATGTGTTTAGTGTTTCTTTATTATGTTAGGGATTACCCAGAATTTTTGTGAATTATATTGATAAGTTTTATGTGATGTTTCATGCTCGTTTCTAAAATCTATATGTGCTGTATTTTGCTCGTTGTTCTGTAAAAAATCCTATTTTCACTATGATTACTTATATTGTATGAAAAATATTTGTGAAATGTGAAATTTAGTATATTTTATCTATTTTCATATCCCTTTGGCGGAATTGGATTTCATTTTACTGGTTGCGAAATATCTTAGTTTTCATACAGCAGTGTTGGGATTTCCATATTTGCTAAACTATGTTTTCTTGATGTTTTCGTATTTTTGATGACTGATCTATTCTTACTAGAAAATTCTGAAACTTTATATTTTGATACTAAACATATAGGGGAATACCCTGATTTTTCCTGGATTTAATTGAGAGGTTTTGATGTTGTTTTTCTGACTGAGAATTCGTTTTCCTGATTTCTGATTGAACATGTTTTCTGTTTTCGAACCTGTTTTGAGTTATTATGTTTTGAAGTACTATATGGCTTAATTATATTCTTTGGATTTTTGTGGATGTCTATTTTCTAGATCCTTCGACGGATCCAGATTTGGATGTTTGTAGTAGCGGAAATCACTGTTTTAGTACTGTACTGTCATGCTGTCCTGAATATGAATATACACTGTTTTGCTCGTTTATGTGACTGTATATCATCTATGCATGTTTATTTGTTTCCTTGAACCTAATACTGATTATACCATATTTGTTTGACACTATTTCGTACACATTCTTGCATGTTTGATGACCATAATAAAAATAACCAAGCCAGGGCTTCTTAAGGGAAGATCTAATAGTGGAAAATATAGAAACGTGTACTTGGAAGGGAACTAGTGTTCCATACTGTTACTGTTACTGCTACTGTTACTATTACTGTTACTGTTACTGACCCTGTCTACATTACTTCCTATAGGAAGGTGTAGAGTAGAAGAGAACCACTAGGTTCTGGCTGTTACTGTTACTGCTACTGTTACTATTACTGATCTTGAGTACACTGTCCCATCATGGTCCACTATGAAATCTAAAAGCGAAATTGTTTGTTGTAGCAACCATGTAGTAAAAACTGGGATGCATAAAGTGCTACCTAGCTAGTAATACACACAAGACTTTAAGAACATTAAACTGATACTGTTAGACTGATACTGTTAGACTGATAATGCTAGACTGAGACTGTTGGATTGATACTGTTATACTATTATCCTAATTCACTGATATACTGAGTTTACTGTTACTAGACAATGTTTGTTGCCATATGACACTACCTTTGACATAAAACAACTGTACTGTTAGTATACCATGCTAGTTATCACTGTTGATGCATTATTCCATGCTATAAGTTAGTTTTTCCCATGTGCTTGTATCCTACATTATTTGTGACCCGCGACTTGCAATTGATGGGTACTTGTTTTCTTCTTTTCTCCTTCAACTGTAAATTTACTAATTGCATATCAGGATGGACGACTGCCAGATGGTATTGGCGAGATAATGTATTAGTGCTGGAGATTCTGCTTTATTATTATTGTTGTTGTTGCTTGAACATTAAATAAAGTGTATTTGGTTTATTGAATATTTATTTGTATTTGGGCGATGTAACCCATGATATTTGATTTTGTCCAGACTCTGATTTATTTGAGAATATTGTATTTTGTTTCAAGTAAATTTCTGTTGGTATCTTGTTCCAATTATGCATGTTGGTTGATACTTTTGCTTCCGACTCTGATTATTTGTGTGAGATATTGTAAAGATTCTTGAACAGCTTATGGATGATGAAAATCATTTGCTGGGCTTTTGTTACGTATCTGTATTCCGTATTCTTTTTGGGAAGCGAGGCGTGATAGTCAAACTTTTGGTTTTATTAACCAACATATCAAACTCATCTTGATATGCAGATAATAACGTCGTTTGAGTTAGTTTGGACAATAGGCCAGCATGATCCACATATGCCGAATGACCAAATCTACTATCTAATTGCTTAACAAAATCTGCCTAACTTGTGAAATCTCCATTATCAAATTTATGTTGAAACCATGCTAATACTCTTCCATCCACATGGAACGATGCAATATCAAGACACTGCTCAATCGGAGTTTCATGCTAATACTCTTCCATCCACCTGTTCTCGGGTAGATAGCACAGTATAGCTAGCGGCTATCGCCGAGCGCATAGGTAGATGGGCTTGAACAAATCCAAACCAAGCTCGAGGCCGATGCCGAGCCCCCATACCTTAGAGAAGCCAGTAATGGGCGTAGCTGAAGGTCGTCGCCGAGCGTGAAGGTCGCGTGGCTTTGAAAAAAGCCAAGGCCTTGCTCGAGGTCGACGCCGAGCCCCCACACCTGTTCTCGGGTAGATAGCACGGGTGTAGCTGGTGGTCATCGTCGAGCGCATAGGTTGATGGGCTTGGACAACCCAAACCATGCTCGAGGGCGATGCCGAGCCCCCATACCTCAGAGGTAACTTTTTTTGGTTCGAGGTGCAGTCCGGGCTCCGAGCCCCAGGCTTATATGAGAGGTTTTTTGTGGCTCGCGGTTTCTTCCGAGTGCCAAAACCTAAGCTTGTAAGGGAAGATTTTTGTGGCTCGCAGTTTCTTCCGAGTGCCGAACCCTAAGCTTGTAAGGGAAGCTTTTTGTGGCTCGCGATTTCTTCCGAGTGTCGAGCTCTAAGCTTGTAAGGGAAGCTTTTTGTGGCTCATAGTTTCTTCCGAGTGCTGAGCTAGAAACATATTTCTAAAGAGAGCTAATACGAAGCCAAAGCTTGTTTTAAGAAAGCTGGCATAATTACAACATGCTTGAACTTTACAAAAACAAGAAACGACGTGCCGACTACATTTTTCACAATTTACATTGGCTGTAGGGGCTAACCCTCCCCTTCTAGGAATTTGATGAGGTGCTCTGCGTTCCAGGGCCTCTTGACAGCCTTGCCTTCCGGATCAGTTAAGCGGTATGTGCCCGGGCATACGACCTCAGATACCTTATATGGGCCTTTCCAGTTTGGGGCCAGTTTCCTCTTTTGGCCAGGGTTGGATACTGCCAGCTTCCAGAAGACGAGGTCCCCCAACTTGATGTCGGTGGGATGCACCTTTTTGTTGTAGAACCTTTCGATCCTCTGTTGGTAGGTGTTTCTTCTAATTGCAGACTTCTCCCTGACTTCGTCTATGAGATCCAGGTCGGTACGTAGCTGTGCCGAGTTGCTTGCTTTGTCGAAAGCCATAATCCGGGGTGAAGGGAGCCCAATCTCGAGGGGGATCACGGCCTCCGCACCGTATGTCAGATTGAATGGCAACTCTCCCGTGGGGATTCTCTTCGTCGTTTGGTAGCCCAGAGAACACTCGGCAGCTCGTCAACTCATAACCTCTTAGAAAAGTTATTAAGTCGTTTCTTGAGACCATCAAGGATCTGGCGATTCGCGTTCTCGGCCTGGCCGTTTGACGGTGGGTGGCATACTGAAGAAAAGCGTTGCTGGATCCCGAGATCTTCGCAGAACTTTCAGAAATTCTTACCCGCGAATTGAGTCCCATTATCTATGATGAGTACTTGTAGAATCCCGAACCGGCAGATGATATGTTTCCAGAAAAATTGTTGGGTCTGTTGTTCGATCGCCACTATGAGAAACTTTCTTTGGCCCGTTGCCTTCGGAAATGGGCCTACTAGATCCATTCCCTACAGAGCAAAGGGAGTAGGACTGGCTAGGGAGCAGAGGTTCGCTTGCGGGGCTCTTTTCACTAGGGAGAACCTTTGACAGGGGCCACACTCAGGGCCAGGGTGTCTTGTAGCATTGTGGGCCAGTAGTACCCGTGATTCAGAGCCTTTCGCACAAGTGATCGGCTTCCCATATGGCACCCACCAATTCCTTCATGGAGCTTCTTGAGAGTGTACTTGGCTTCGTCGGGGGTTAAGCAACGGAGGTAGGGCCTTCCGTCCATTGTGGTGTATGACCTTTTGAAGAGGGTCTCGCTGATTATGACAAACCTCTCAGAACAGACCCTGATCCTCCTTGCTTCAACTCGGTCTTCGGGGAGCTCTCCTTTGATCAGAAACTTTCTGATGGGAGTGGTCCAATCGTTCGGATGAGCTCCGTCTTCGATGCAGAGGGTCTCGGTGAGGTCAGTACTCGGCTTTAGGAGTACTTCGATCAGGACGATGCGGTCGAGACCCTCGAAGGATGAGGAGCCTAACTTTGACAGAGTGTCAGCCTGGGCATTTTGCTCTCTAGGGATCCTTAAGAGTGTAGATTCATCAATGGATGCTAAGAGCCGCTGGACCACGGCCAAGTACCTGATCATCCGATCATCACAGGCCTCGTACTCTCCTATGATCTGATTGACCACGAGCTGAGAGTCACTAAAGGCCCTGATCTGTCCAGTGCCTGCCTGATGCGCCGTGTGAGCCCGGCAATCATGGCCTCATATTCAGCCTCGTTGTTAGAGGCTGGAAAGTTGAGGCGCAGGCAATATTGGAGAAGGAAACTGTCAGGACCCCGCAGAATGATACTCGCACCACTCCCCGCTTCGTAGGAGGAGCCATCGACGTAAACTTCCCATGTCTGGTCGGCCTCCCCACTTTCGGGTTGCTCGGAGATGGTGCATTCCGTGATGAACTCGGCGAGGGCCTGCCCTTTGATGGCCGTCCTTGGCAGATAGCCGATGTCATATTAACTGAGCTCCATCGACCATTTCACCAGTCGTTTGGAGCTCTCGAGCTTGTAGAGCACGGCCTTCAGAGGCTGGTCCGTAAGCACCTGAATTTAATGCACCTAGAAATAGGGACGGAGCTTCCATATGGCCATGACCAAGGCGTATGCTACCTTCTCCATTTTTGAGTATCTGGTCTTGGCGGCGAGCAGATCCTTGCTCACGTAGTATAGCTGCTTTTGGACTCCGTCTTCTTCTCGGACGAGAACAGCACTGAGCACTCTTTTCGAGGCCGAGAGATAAAGCAAGAGGGGCTCGCCTGGTTTGGGTTTGCTGAGGAGAGGAGGGTTGGCGAGGTACTCTTTCAATTGGGCAAATGCCTCTTACTACTGGGTACCCCACTCGAAGCCTCCGATTCTGTACAAAGCCTTGAAGAATGGGAGGGACTTCTCTCCAGAGTTGGAGAGAAAACGACCGATGGCAGCCAGTCTTTCCGTGAGCCTCTGGACTTCTTTGATGTTTCTAGGAGGGGCCATGTCTATTATGGCCTGGATCTTCTCGGGGTTCGCCTCGATGCCGCACTGACTGACAACGAACCCGAAGAATTTCCTTGAGAAGATGCCGAACGCACACTTCGCCGGATTGAGTCTCATACTGTGGGTCCGAAGGACCCCAAAGGCATCTTGTGAGACCCCGTATTTCTAGAGAGTATATATATATATATATATATATATATATATATATATATATATATAGTATAGTATAGTATATATGTATAGTATAAAGAAAGAAAAAAGATGGTGGATGGTGATGACGTGGAAGAGAAAGAAAGAAAGGAAAATTGGAAGGTATTAATGTGTGGCCTATAGAAGATCCTATGGGCTTGGATGATGTGATGGGCCTAGGTGATTATCTATGGGGCCATGGAATTAAATGAATGGAAAAGAAAGAATGCATGTGTGTTGACCGGGATTGACCATGGGACAAGATAATCCCATATCGGCCATGGAGAGGGAAGGAAGTGTACATATATTAGGAAGCCCATGATAAAGGTGTACCAATCGTCCAGACACCCTTTTGAGGCAGCCTGTGGTGGGCGTGGCTAGAATTTAGTTAATTGTGTGCGTACGAGCTGAGTGCGGGGCGTTACAGTTGGTATCAGAGCTTAGGTTAACTAGGAATCTGTTAATCCTACTGATCCTGCTATGTGAGTATGGGTTCATTATTGCTTAGTTGGAGATAGAGAGTGTGGTTTATGCGGGTGTTTTGTTGAAGAAAAGATTCTATCGTGGAATGGTGTGATCCCCATTAGACTTTGGTCTGACCTTGAGTCAGCATTTCCTTTCATGACCCTGCATATGGGTTGATCTCTATAGAAATCCTGGTGTGAATTTGCGCACTATTGGAGTATTCCATTATATTGATTGTTGTGTGCCGTAAGGGGCTATTCCCAGGAGATCTGGTGTAGGTCCTACGGACATATGTTTTGTAGGTGTATATTTTATATATTGAGGAGTGATGTGTGGTTATGGTTTTATCCCATATTTGGGAAGATTAATTGGTTGTAGATGGTTATGTAGGTCATCTGCGTAGTTGGGGTATGGTGCAGGGAGGATTCGGGTGAGACAGCCCGATGAAACCCAGTTTTGATTATTTATAATGCCTTGGACGATGAAGATTATGCCTGTTGGGTTTGGTGGAAACATTTAAGACAAAGATTGAGATTGTTGATGGGATTTGCAAAGTTTTTGATATATTTGAAGAGGTTCTTGGTCCCCCACCTTAGCGAACTCTAGAGTTCAAGATTGATTAGATATTTGGTATGACTCCAATTTTTAAATCAGCTTGTGTTATAGCACTTAAGGATGGGAAAAGATGAAAGAGAATTTGAGGAGATGTTTTTGATAAAGGGTATCGGTTCAAGTGATACGCCGTAGGGCGCTTCTGCAGTATTGTAACAAAGATGGCAGTTCACCGAGAAGGTGTACTAAGTAAGGTGATTATTAAGTATTTATTGTTGAGAATAGATAATTGGTTGGATTAGTTGCGGGGAGTGTCATTAATCTCCCGATTAGAGTTGCACACCGAGTACTATCAGATAATCCCGAGAGAGGGAAAACATCTCAGGAATTGTTTTTCGTACTCGGTATGAATTGTATGAGTTCTTAGTGATATCTTTGGGATGGCGAACGTCCTTGCAGTTTTTATGAATTTGACGAATTGGGCCTTCCACCCTTATATTAACAGGATATGATATTCGGTGTACTTTCGCAGTATGGAGGGGCAGAGATGGCACCTCAGAACTGAATTGTAGACTCGTTGAGACTAGAAGCGGTATGAAAAGTCTGTAGAATGTCATTTTTGGGAATAAGAAGTGTGATTCTTGACGACACATTGTGTCTGTTGAAGGCGTGTTTGTGGATCCGAAGAAAATTACAGAAGTTGAAAAGACGGGAAATAACCCCCGGATGTGTTGGAAATTCAAAGTTTCTTGGTTTTAAGTGGTTATTATCGGAGGTTTATTCCTCGATTTTCCCTTATTGTTGTATCAATAACTCATTTTATCATAAAGAATGAGCCATTGGTATGATCCGAACCGCGTGGAGAGATATTTTCAAGGGTTAAAGAAAGATGAACGACAGCTCATGTTTTGATCATCCCGAGAAGGGAGTGCATGTAGTATTGGATCAGGTGGAGTTTGATGCCTGAAGGCACGCTTGTGGCTTATATCTTGAGGCAGTTGTGGTTATACGGGATGCGTGAATTACGCAAATTTGAAATTTGTGATAGTAAGGCATGTATTGAAGGTGTTGAGAAATTAGTTATTCAGAAAATAGATTTAGCTTTTTCTGTAATTGTAAGAGTTTGAACACTCGTTCCTGCAAATGATTTTAGCAGGAGGCACTAAACGTGGCTTGAGTACTATGGTAGCTTGGTATGGAAATAAAATACCACCCGGGGAAGAAATAAAGGGATGAATGCTATAAATGAAAAGAAGATTTTGTCTTAATAACGTCCCAGGAGTGGACGGTGTTCAATTCAATAGATCAATTTGATTTTATTTCAGTAGTAGAGGTTGATCCGACCCTATATATCGGTAGTTTATCAATACAGGTTTCTATCCTACAGTTGACCAGTCAAACTGGAATTCAAAATTTTTGTTTGTGACAGAGGATGTATGGTCAAATTTTGGATGAGATTAGTGAATGTAATGTAGATTAGTCAGTAGGCAGTAGGGAAATCCTTGTTATTATCGTAGATTTGGTGTTCTTGATGAGGATGGCTTGTGGTAGTAGGTGATGGAGAATGTTCCTTATATTTAGCATACTGTCTATCCCGGTGGCATGAAGATGTATCAAGATTTCAGGAGAATATTTTAGTGGTTCGGAACGAGGAAGAATATTAATTATCAGGTGAGCATGGATAAGCCTCTTTTGAGGTGTGTAGTCAACAAGAGAAAAGGTGACGCCCATCGGCGGCGAAAGCCTCTTGAAGTTAGAAATTGAAGATTTGGATATTCTTGAAAGTATCCTTTATTCATGGAGTACGTCGTTTTAGAAACCGGGAAAAGTTAAACCCGAGGGATGATGGCCCTTCAGAGTTATAGAAGGAATTGGAACTGTGGTATATTGTTTGAAGCTTATTTTGGAGATATCGGGTATTCTTGATGAATTTCTTGTTTCTATGTCGAGAAATGTGTGAAAGACCTATCAAGTGGTGGAGCCGGGGTAGATTAAAGTCTAGTTTGAGGTGGCATTGGATGTGATATATCCTATGAAACCAGTGGTTATTATAGATCGATAGTGTAATCGACCAGACGACAAGTTGTGCAGTTATTAAAGGGGTAATGAAGTTCTGATGTAGATAAGGTACCTGGAAATGCTAGGTAATGGTGTGGAGGAGATATCTTGAAATCGCTTAGGGAGTTTTCTTAACCCCTATAGCTCGAGGACGAGCTTCTTTTGAGGTGTGTAGAATGTAACACCTCGAATTTGTAAAATACCGAAATTGCCTGTTTTTATATATTTTGAGTGGTGAAAATTATTTTGGTGTATTTTAATTAAATATTGATATTAGTATGAATATTTGTGGTAGATTGGTATTATTGTTATATTAGAGTTAAGAGTTGAGATTTTGTGTGAGGAAATATAGTTTATGTTATTTTATAATTTTGGGAAATTATTATATGATAATTTACTGTAATTGTCTTGTTCGTATTATTATTATAGAAAAGAGTTGGAGTTTAGTTGTAATATTTTGGATTTGGAGGGCTTATATGAAAATATGCATTCTTATTATTATTATTATTATTATTATTATTATTATTATCTTCTTTTTAAAAAAAAAGCCCCTCCCTTCCTTTCCTCCCCCTCCTTTTTTTTCCTTTCTTTCCCCATTCCCGCACGACACCAGGAGCCGAACCCATCTTTCAGCCCCTTTCTCTCTCTCCTCCAATCCACTTCGTTTCTCCACCAAATCCGAATTAAATTGAAGGGTATGCTAATTGAAGGGTTCTCTACAACGTGGCAGCATCGGATTTTCAAAAGGATTCCGAAAAGGTATACCCTAATTTATTTATTTGTATAAAATTTAGTGTGGTTAGTTTTATTGAATAGGATTATGATGGTAGAGAGATTTAGAAGTGTTGGAAGTAGAAGATTTGGAAAATTAGTGGGTTGTTAGTGAAATTGCAATTTGTTAGTAAATTAGGGTTTTGGGTTTGTAAAATAGATATATATATATATATATAAATTAGCTCTGGTATGGTGGTAAAAATTGTAGTGAGCCATTAGAATAAAATGGGGAGTAGTGATTTTGGCATAAACTCGAATTATGGAGTTTATGAAATCGGGTAGAAAACTCGATCCAAATAATTGTAGAAAATGCATGTGAGGGTGTAGAGTATTATGGAAGTATTAATATAAATTTAGGATGATTTTTATAGGCTTCCAGCTCAATTAAATTGAGTAAAATGGATTATAGGTAAAAAGTGCACGCCGGGTGTTCGGTGAAATGCCTGCGCGATATAGAGGTGAGAATTTGATGAATTCGGAGGTATAGGTGAGTTCCATTATTGTTGTTAACCCTAATTTGAGATATTAGGACCAAGGGATTGAAGAAATTAGGAAATAGGAAATTTTCCTATTAGAAAGCCTCCGATCAATATGTGAGTTCTTGCATCGGGGTTCGAATTTGAAATCCGTCGATGTAGCTCGCCTACATATGTCATTTGTGACACGTGGGTGAAGACGGATTCAAATTTGGAGGTCCGTGGGTCGAGTTTTGAGCTTTAAACTAATCGGTTCTATAATTTTTCAATTAGGAGGAAAAAGTCGAACTTCGACTGGCTACAGGACGGACGTGGGACATCGTTTGCTCGAGCCGTCAGGTGAGTACGTTGTGTTTATGAATATTTTATATTGTGGCCAAATTTCGTGGCATTTTTATATGTTTTGTGGGAGTTATGCCACAAAATGGATTTTCGTTGAAAATACGGATTTTTAAGGGTCCAAAATGGGTTTTTAAGACAGGTGATGAAATCGACTATTTTAAGTATATAAAATCTATAGTATGGGTTATTATGATGTGTTGAAGTATAAAAACTAAATATATCAAATTATTTCTGCATATTTTTACCCCGTGCATGTTTTGTGCATGTTTTTGGGGTATATAGGCCGATATAGGTAATTTGGTATATGCGGAGCCTTGTGTACGGGCTAGCATGCTATGGATGGGTGTTATAAGATGTAATTAGACGAAAGTAGTGATTGTGATCATGTTTTGAAGACCCGTGTAATTATAGTATACGTTTGTGCATGTTTTGGGGCATATAAGCCCTTATAAGTGATTTTACTTATATGAAACATGATGTAGGAGCTAGTATGCTATAATTAGATATTATAAGATTTAATTAGAGGAAATAAGTGGTTTTGGCCCCTTATGATGGGAAATCCGCACGTGTGGTGTTTATTGTAATATATATAGATGATTATGATGTGTGACGCAATAATTGATGAAATTAATAATTGGGTACATGTTTACATTTTAGTTATGTTTGAAATGAATTAATGGGCAATAATATGACATGTTGGTTTCTATGATAAATGACATGGTGTATGCATATATATATATGATACAACGAGATGATAATCAATATCGTGGACATCAGATGTGCATCAAATGCAAGATAAAAGGTGAGATGGTAAGTGTTAATAAAATGTGTTATTATTCTTGTGATTAAAGTCAAGGATGTGGCTATTGTTGAATTATAAGCTGTGATGCTTTATGTTGAATTAGTAAAATGGAAAGATGAAACGGTTAATGCTAATAGCAGATGGTGTTGTTGACCAGTACCTACAGCAATCCTGGGGGTTTGGGCTAGACCTCCTAATACCCAAGGACCGGCTTGGGGTAAGTGGACCCAAACTATGTTTGGGGTAAGTGGATTTTATCGCCCAAGCTATCGGCTTGAGGCCCGGTTTCCCTCGATGACAGCTGTTGCGAGGAAGTACCCAGTTTATCTGGGGTAAGTGGTTTTTCCCTCCTGGCTTCGGCCGGAAGGAAGTACCCAATTTATCTGGGGTAAGTGGTTTTTCCCTCGATGACAGACGTCGTGAGGAAGTACCCAGGTTACCTGGGGTCAGTGGCTTTTTCCCTCTTGGCTTCGGCCGGGAGGAAGTACCCAAGTTCTACTTGGGGTTAGTGGTTCCCTCGCTAGTTCGGCTAGGAGGAAGATGTAGCCTCGGACGAGTAAGACTCTGTGCGAGCATCGGGCCGCGTGTTTACTGGGCTGTCGGCTTTCAGTATGTTGGGATACTGTGGCTCACTGGTCGACAAACTAATAAAATAACTAAGTGTTAATAATAAATGTGATAGTAAAGAAAATGGATAGTGGAATGCGAATTGTGGATGAGAAAGAAAGTGGTTGTGGATGAGAAAGAAAGTGGTTGTGGATGAAGTAAATGTGAAAGAAAATGAGTTATGAGTTAGTATATGAAAAGAAGTGATAAATACAGTGTGTGGTTAATTTAAAATGATAATAATAGAAGAGACTTGTGTTCTTATGAATAATACGAAGTAATGGTATTATGTGTGTGATCATTAAAGTAAATACAGATTGATATGAGTTGTACCTTGGAATTGTGTCAAGGAACTACCCGCCCGCAATTTGTGTGGAAATTGTGGGAACTACCTGTCTTGGCATAATTCGCATGGTGAGTGGATATAATAGTGGTAATGATTGATAGAAATGAGAAATAAAGTGAAGTGAAGATGATAAGTGATTGAAGTGAAATTAATAACCAAGCTATCAGCTTGAGATGTGATGTGATATTACCCAAACTGTGTGTTTGGGGTGCGGTGATTATTACCCAAGCTATCGGCTATGGGGTGTGATATGTTGTGGCCCAGATTGTGTTTGGGGATTAAGTAAAAATGATAATAAGATTTATTGTTTATAAGAATGAGAAATTACTAAAGTGATATAATAAGATGTGAATGAGCTATAAAACATGGTTTGATGCAATAAGTATAAGTATTCTAATTAATGATGTGTTAATGATGTGATAAAATGTGAGTAAATCGCATGGGCAATAAGATGTGGTAATTATGTCACAAGACAGGAAGGAAGGTGGTATTATGAGAATAGATGCATATGTTTGTGATGTGATACTTATTATAACACAATAAAATAAATACCTGTATTATGAGATTGGGTATGAAAATGGTTAGTAAAGAAAGTATGTTGTGATATGAGTTTGTGTACCTTGGAAGTGTGTTGGGGAACTCCTCGCCCGCTATTTCCGTGGAAATGGTGGGAACTACCTACCTCGGCACAACTTCCAGGATGAATGTGTGGGTTGATGACATAATATAAGTAAATAAAACGCATGGCTAAATAGAGTTGGAGAAATGATGTAATGACATCATGTAGTTATATTAATATAAATAGTGAGATGCTGATATGACGATAAGTATGGAAAGATGAATATTCGTATTATGCGAATGTAAGATAAGTATATATATATACGAGGTTGATGTGAAGTGTATTATGAAATGTGGGAAGTTATGGATAATTAAATAGTTGAATGCAGGTTTTGGCAGAGTATTTGATATGTCATTGTATTGACGATGTTGTTGTATTCAAGATTCAGGTTGCCTTATTTTAATTTGGCATTCGTAAGTTTAATTTATTTTCTTTATACTATTTTAATTTGTTATTTGATTAATAACTATACTCACATCAGAAATGGCTAACCCCTTAGTGTTTGGGGGGTTAGGGGAGTCTGAGAACTACCCTAGGTCCCCCACTGTTGTAGGTTCTCATCAGTGCAGAGGTGAGGCGTGGATTGGTAATATAACTTTTTATTTTAAAAATTTATATTATTTAGTTATAGGAATAGTGAAATTTTTGATTTAAATTGTATTATGGGTGTATAAACATGTATATGACGATGATGAGTATAGTGTGAGGTGGTGTGGCATGTTTGTGACCCGTACCCACCTCGTTGTGGAGTACCGGGCTCTGTGGTAGGTTTTACGAGGATTTTTCTAAAAATTTACCTTGTTTTTCAAAGAAATTTATAGTTTTTAATTGATATTTGATAATCCGTTATGAGTTTGGCCCCCAGAGCATTATATTATATTTCATGAAAATATTATGTTGATTGTGAGCTACGGAATTTTGAGCAGAATTCCGTAAGCTTTTTGTGTTTTGGGGCAAAATTTACAGGGGAGACTCTGTCAAAATTTTTCCTGAAATATAACCTTCTTAGTTTATGATCAAAGTGATATAGAAATTGAAAGAATTGAATTTGGAGACTTAGTTTTCAAAAAAAAAAATTTGGGGGTGTTACAGATGGTATCAGAGCCAACTTTCGACATCGAATGTAGGACTTGTATATAGGAAGTGAGTGATATGTGTATGAGATGCGTAAGACCCTGTGTGGGCAGCGATTAGGAGACAAGTCTACATTCGACTAGAAAGACGATCTTGTACTAGATTGCACGTCCCGTATTCAGCAAGGACGCTGAATTCTTAAGAGGGGGTGAATGTGAGACCCCGTATTTCTAAAGAGTATATATATATATATATATATATATATATATATATATATATAGTATATAGTATAGTATAGTATATATGTATAATATAAAGAAAGAAAAAAGATGGTGGATGGTGATGACGTGGAAGAGAAAGAAAGAAAGGAAAAGTGGAAGGTATTAATGTGTGGCCTATAGAAGATCCTATGGGCTTGGATGATGTGATGGGCCTAGGTGATTATCTATGGGGCCATGGAATTAAATGAATGGAAAAAAAAGAATGCATGTGTGTTGACCGGGATTGACCATGGGACAAGATAATCCCATATCGGCCATGGAGAGGGAAGGAAGTGTACATATATTAGGAAGCCCATGATAAAGGTGTACCAATCGTCCGGACACCCTTTTGAGGCAGCCTGTGGTGGGCGTGGCTAGAATTTAGTTAATTGTGTGCGTACGAGCTGAGTGCGGGGCGTTACACTTCTTCCAGGTCGGCGATGTGGTCCTGTCCCCGCTGGCTCTTGATGAGCATGTCGTCGACGTATACCTCCATGTTGTAGCCGATTTGATCTTTGAAGACTCGGTTGACGAGCCTCTGATAAGTGGCACCGGCGTTCTTCAGCCCGAAGGGCATAACCTGATATAGAAAAATCATAAAACATAAGTTGAAAGGAACAACAATATGAATTACAATTGTCTATAACTAACTAAGACCCGATTCCTAAAAGGCATCCAAGTTTAATTTTCCTGCTGTGTTGGACTGTAAATTGAAGTTAGCTCTGATACCACTCTGTAACGCCCCGATTTCCGACACCGGGAAACCGTGACATGAGCCAAGACCTTTTCTTCAATTAGTCACAATACACAGAAAAAACAGGAGAATTTAAAACTTTTTATTCAATACACAATGTGTTACAAGTCTGAATACTGTACAACTGTAATACTTTACAATGGAGTTACAATATTGCCTTTACATTTCTAAGTATTACAACCTTCACATCTTACATCAGAGTACTTCTTAACTAATACAGAATCAATACATATTTTGCAGCGGAACTAAACTTAATACTGACTCCTTGCTTTCCTTGCCTTGAGTCCTCTTGAATCTCGCCTTTGTACTTCGGCAATCCAGTACCTATGGAAGTGGGGACGTCAGTATTCACTGACGCTTAAAGGCTGATCATATAGCAGCGAATCTTTCAAACAATATACAAAATATAGCAATAGTGTTGGTGTAGTTTAAGCGTTTGTGAGTGCTATGACTAGACTCTAATGCGATACTTAAAATAGAGCTAGGACACTCCCTATTCTAATGTCAGGGATTTGAAACCGCGTTATGAGTTCTAATTGTACACAACCCGTTCCTGACACCCACCCACGGCAGTTCAGGAATTAACAGCGCGAGATACGCAACCCGTGTCCTCAACCTGTGAGATGGCACCGTACATATCCCTTTGACGGGAAGGTAGAACTAGGATGCTTCTTATTCTAATGTCAGCAAGTCTCCGAAAGCAACATGCAGCCCATACTACATGCGGCTCCATCTCAAGCCGTTTCTCCATATAAAGGGATTGAACCCGCGTTATGAATTCTAATTGCACACAACCTGTTCCTCACAACTACACGTGACTCGCGAGGCTGCAGATGTGGTCATGTGCCACTGTTGCATTTCGCCCGTGGTGTCTATGTTCGCCACCGCGACCCGGCTAACCGGACCTCACTCAAATTAGACGAACCCAATGTATCGGGTGTCATTCCAAAAATCACACTATAGGGTTTCGCAAGCGCAGGGTAGCGCAAAGCCTACCCTGTGGCACCCTCTGGGGTATCGCAAGCGCAGGACTGCACAATGCATCCTGTGGCACCCCTTGCCACGGTACTTCAGGAATTAACAGCGCGAGATACGCAACCCGTGTCCTCAACTTGTGAGACGGCACCGTACGTATCCCTTTGACGGGAATGTACAACCCAGTACACCACCTCTGATCTGCCTCAAGGGACGAGTTAGTGTAAGGGGCCCCCTACGACTGACCCCGCTCTTCCGGCAAAAGGGTTTAAGTAAACCGATCCTTGTAAGTCACTATCCTAGTGATGTCCCTGACTCGAACGATCCTAGGAATGACAACATTATAACACAACATGCTAGGCCTTAAATTAGGCTTCGCAAGACAACTCTACTAGGCCGCTCAACCTAGGCTTACCAGAGTCCCTCAGGATCTGGTTCATGGCTCATCGATCCAAGACTTTGGCTGTGCGAATATACACGCATGCCGCTACCCTAGATTTGGATTCTGTCTATGCTCCGGTCCTCGATTAACCTACCCTGGTTAAAATTCGACGGTACACAAGGAGTGACTCCTCCACAGTTCCTTAGGGTAGAAATCATATGTCTTGAGGGTCGATAGCCCTTAGGGTAGTAACATCACCCTAGACGAGCACAACGAACTGTGTACTAGCTAACAAGCTATACACGAGTAACAACCACATACGAGCCCATCAAGCTACGTATGACACAATAACTACCTACGAGCCAGGCGGGCTCCGTAGGAGATAACCGCGTACATACCGGCCAAATAAACCGTGTATGAGACCGACAGCTACGTACGGACCGGTCGGGCCGCGTACGAGACAACAACCTACATACGAGCCGACTAAGCTACGTATGAGACCCACGGCTACGTACGGGCCAGTCGAGCCACGTACGAGCACGACCATGTGCAAACAACCATACAGGTAATCAATCTTAGAAGCAACCAATCATGCTTACTAACAAACTTAATCTTCTATTGTTAGAAGCAACAGAAGAATCTACTAATATTCTGTGGTCGGTATTCCACTAAGGAAGGATCCGAAGGCGACCTAACGGCCTTTATCGGACCAACTATCACTAGTGGTCTTCCCAATCCTTATTACTTCAACCTATAGCGCTTTAAGTATGGCATACAATTACAAGCAGCTTCCTACGACAATCAATCATATAACACAACCACCATGATATCCCTATGTATGAATGTGATTAATGCTTATGCTTACATTGAGCTCAAGCATGAAAATCACTAACGACCTTAAACATAAAGTCCACTATAGTCAATCGTAGGTTACAAATTGAGCATGGAAGCCTACTACTTATCATAACCAACCACCACCACCCAACTGGTATGAACAAGCAATGCTCCAAGGTATAGTAGGTAGTTCTAACACTACTCCTACAACATTCTAAGCAAGTATTACTCTAGCATGGTATAGAACCCAACATAAATTACTACAACTAGCCATGGGTAGTTTTTTTACTCTAAGCATGAATGTCATAGTATGGCTATCATTAACTTAATATGATCAATAATTTGCATGATACCTACTTACTTAGCATGAATCATGATCATTCACTAACATAGCATGAACAAACACTTATCTAAGCATGGGTACCATGTAAACATGAGTATTCATATAAACTAGCATGGTATACAACTTACTCACAATCTAACTAGTATGACCTACAACTTACTTATAATTAAGCTAGTATGGCATAGGTCTTGCCTATAATTAAAAACTAGCATGGTATATCTATTACCTATAATTAACTAGCATGGTATACAACTCTTCTACCACTTATCTAGCATGAATCTTCATTAAGCATAAACACTACTAAACATGGTAGGAAATTCCTAGGATGAATCCTACAACATTCTAATCATAAATAAATTATTAACCATGATAGGAAACTTTAGGAATGAATCCTACAAAATTCTAGCATGAGTGAGTTACTAAACATGATGGGTATTTTTTTGAATGAGTCTTACAACCTCCTAAACATAAAGCATGATGGGATAATTTTAATAAACATCCTACAACTAATTTAGCATAGAATCATGGTAGGATATTTTTAGCAAAAGTCCTACAACCTCCTAAACATAAAGCATGGATATGGCTTCTAATTATTTTTAGAAATGATCCTACAATATAAGTAGCATGAATATGGTTTCTAATTATTTTTAGAAGCAAAGCTACAACTAACTAAGCATGGTAAACATGGTAGGATATTTTTAAAAGCAATCCTACAACTAACTAAGCATGGATATGGCTTCTAATTATTTTTAGAAATGAAGCTACCACTAACTAAGCATGGTAAACATGGTAGGATATTTTTACAAGCAATCCTACGACTAACTAAGCATGGATTATGGCTTCTAAATATTTTTAGAAGCAAAGCTACCACTAACTAAGCATGGTAAACATGGTAGGATATTTTTACAAGCAATCCTACGACTAACTAAGCATGGATTATGGCTTCTAAATATTTTTAGAGGCAATCCTACAACCTTAGTAGCATGAATATGGCTTCTAATCATTTTTAGAAAAGGTCCTACAACATTAGTAGCATGAGAATGGCTTCTAAATATTTTTAGAAGCAATCCTACAACTAACTAAGCATGGATATGACTTCTAAATATTTTTAGAAATGATCCTACAATATTCTAAGCACAAAACATAAAGGAATATTTTTAGAAAATATCCTACAACATTCTACTGCTACTACTACTTCTATTTTGATCAACACATACACACAACCATCTACTACTACTACTACTTCTATTTTGATCAACACATAACATACAACTTACTACTACTACTACTACTTCATCATCATCAAGATCACAACACACAACTTACTACTACCTTATTAATTAACATACATGCTACTACTACTTCATTTTATTACATACTACTACTTATTATTTTAGCTTACTACTACTTAGTTGCTTACTAACCTCTATTATTACTAGTGATAAAGAAAAGATCATTTTTATTTATTTTACTTTACATCTAGTAAAAAGAAAAGATAGCTACAACTAGTGATCAAAATAAAAAGAAGATCTTTTTAATATCTACAACTAGTGATCAAATAAAAGAAAAGATCTTTTTAAGCTACAACTAGTGTTTAATAAAAAGAGAAGATCTTTTTAAATTTTCTACAATTAGTGGTTTACAAAAAGATCTTTTTATTACCATAAACATACACTTATTTAGTCCAATGTTCAATCAAGGTCCTACAACCCACAATGGTTGTAAATTGTTCATATGCTTATGTGTTTTAAGTCCTACAACCACTCATGGTTGTATGTTCAACATTATGCAATGTGTGAGTTTTTAGTCCAATAACATACAACAAAAGATTACAATACTAAAGTTATGATCTTTAGTACTTACTACTACTACTTTTCCTTTTTCCTCTTTTACTTACTACTACATACCACCCACTCAACCCAAAAACAAAATAAAACAAGAAGGTAGAAGAAGAAGAAGTCCAACAACAACCAACAAACAAACAAACAAACAAACAAACAAACAAAGAAATCAAGTAGTGAAGAAACCCCCACCTTAGCTAACTTTGGTGGAAGAACTTGCTAGCTACCTTCTCCTTCCCCCTAAGCTTTTTAGAAAGCTTCTAAACCTACAAAAAAAACTCTCAAGTTAGAATGGTTCTCTCTTTCTTTTTCTTTCCTTTCTTTCTTTCTTTTTGATCTTTCTAAAATGAGAGAAGGAGGAGAATGAAGGGTTATTTATAAGTGGAGAGATGAGTGAAAAATGAAAATGTGCACACACACAATTTCACAAAACCCCTCCCTTATATTGTGGGCCGGCCATACCCTTGTGGGAGGTGGGATTGGGGGGAGGTGTTATGTGAGGGAAAATTGATGTGGAGGAGGGTTTGTTCTAGAAGAATTTCTCCTAATCCCTTATGTCTTTGTAACCCTAGGTTTAACCTCCTAATCAAACCCTAACCCTCTAATAGGTTTGTCATAACACGGCAAGTGTTGTCCAAAAATACACCACACAATTTATATGATGTACTAATCGACATACTACACGTATGTGCGCCTATATGTCTGAATACCGAAAATCTTCGCATAATCCGTATAAAATAATTTAATCTCGGAAATAATAATAAAATAAATTCTATTATTATTTCGGAAGATCACGGTACTAATTTGATACCATACGGATGTATACTGACCGATATCTGGGTACAGATAATGTCCATGAGTAAACCGGGTGAAAATCTCCAAAATATTATAATTTTGGAATTAAAACAAAATAATAATAAAATAATAATAAAATAATAATTTATATGCGGTAATATCCGTCTGGGATATTACACTGGCAGCCAGCACTCGCCGGCGCTACTCCCTCTCTCGTTCTCTGTTTCAGTAAAGGAAGGAAGAAGAAGAAGGAGCCAGGATTCAATCTGAGCCGTTGGATTTGATCAAGATCTGATCTTTTCAGCCAGATAAGATCTCATCCGTCCATCCGATCGTGATCCTCAACTCAGATCTAAGCAGATCCAGCCGTCCGATCGCTTTGATCTTGATCTTCCATCAAGATTGGCTCCAGATCCGATCTTGTGTGGGTGTTTGTACGTGTCTCGTACGTGCGTTCGTGCTAGTGCCTCGTCTCTTCGGGATTCTCATCCCGTATTGGTTCCTGCTCGGATTCTTCATCATCAAGGCAAGTATTCCTCTTGTACATATTTTTGTTCTAGTACAAGCATTCTTTGAAAAATACTACAAATAGTTAGAAATTGTGACTCCTCCTTGACTTGTCATTGTTAATCAAATATTAATCTCCATCAATTTTATAATCTTAAGAGTCACAATAATTTCATTGTATTATATTATAACTACTTGGACTCATTTTATTCCCTGAACACATGGACACATGAAATTAAGGAGCCCTAGATGTGTAGACATATATTATATATTGTACTTGATGATCTTGCAACCATTTGGCTTGAAAAACAATTATTACTTGTTGTTTTGACAACCATTATCCTGTATTTATATCACACATTAACCTAGATGCCTAATAACCAATTTTCAGGTAACCTATACTAGTAAGACATTTCCACATGTTGCTGTCTTGAATCTTGCTATGCTGTTTTGACCCCTTTAACATCAGAATCTGAACCCAAACCCTGAATAGAAAATATAGCTCTATATGTCTAGATATCAATAGCCTCCAAAATTTTTGAATTCCGAGTTGCGGTCTAGGAGTTATTGCAGTTTTACTGCAGCTGTGTCGGTAGACGCAGATTCGCAAAACTGCTGCACACCTTTACTTTGCGAATTAATTTAACTATGTTAACAGCAAGCATTTGACTTGAATTTTTATATGCGGTTGCTGGACACCCTAGAGAGCGTCCCAAAATTTTCTTAGAATTAGTTAACATTATTTCAATACTATTTCACATG